>NC_069477.1:26040244-26259250 GCF_026875155.1 Cherax quadricarinatus | reverse complement strand
TCACTTTAGAGGCAGGACAAGCCTCCATCCTCTGCGGGGGTATACATAATCCCTTGTAATGACTCCCAACAAGTTATACGTGGGCGAAACATCAAGGGACCTCCAAACACGTATTTCAGAACACCAATACGCAAGCAGGTCTGACGACACAAGGAATGCCTGCGTACAACACCGTAATTCACACAACCACTTGATAAACTACAGAAACTCAAGACTTATCGCCACAGAAGACAACACTCAATACCGAAGAATCCTGGAATCATCACTTATTTCTATATCCGACAACTTCAACCAGAATAGTGGCTTCTATAACATAGCTGAACCACTTGCCAAGAAACTTCTTCATCGCTATCCCACATAAGAACACTGTAGAAGGTCTGCTCACAAACTTGTCCAGTCTCCTTTCCAAGCTACCCAAGTTTTTAGACTCTACAACCCAACTCGGTACATCATCAGATGCAGCATTCTTCACCTGACCTCAGCCGGACTATAAATACTCGCGTTCCTTCCACCCCAGGTAGTTCTGTTTGTGACTTGAAAAAGCCCACTGTGTGGGCGAAACGTAGTCAATAAAGGATCACATTATACTGCATTTGTGTTTATATTGCCATTGTGTCGGTATTTTATACCATTTATTTCCACCAGGCCTACTGGCCCATGCGAGGCAGGTCCAAGTCTCCTACCGGCTTAAGCCAATGTACCCAACCTAGCCAGGTCAGTTCACATTGACTTAAGGGAGGAACACGGCAACCGACCTGGTAGCACAAGCTATCAGGTCCAACTCGCACCCACCCACATCCACTCATGTATTTAACCAACCTATTTTTAAAGCTACACAACGTTCTGGCCTCTATAACTGTACTTGAGAGTTTGTTCCACTCATCCACAACTCTATTACCAAACCAGCACTTTCCTATATCCTTCCTGAATCTGAATTTTTTCAACTTAAAACCATTGCTGCGAGTCCTGTCTAGGCTGATATTTTCAGCACACTATTTACATCCCCTTTATTTATTCCTGTCTTCCATTTATACACCTCAATCATATCCTCCCTAATTCTACGTCTTTCTAGAGAGTGCAGATTCAGGGCTCTTAGTCTATCCTCATAGGGAAGGTTTCTGATACATGGGATCAACTTTGTCATCCTCCTTTGTACATTTTCCAGAGCATTTATATCCTTTCTGTAATACGGTGACCAAAACTGTGCAGCATAATCTAAATGAGGACTAACCAAGGATGTATAGAGTTGAAGAACAACCTGAGGACTCCTATTATTTATGCTTCTTGATATGAAGCCAAGGATTCTATTAGCTTTATTGCGAAACACTTATGCACTGTTGTCTTGGTTTCAGAGTACTGCTAACCAGAACTCCTAAATCTTTTTCGCAATCCGTAATATTAAGATCTACATTATTTAGTTTATATGTCACATGGTTATTGTCCAGTCCAACATTTAGAACTTTGCATTTGTCTATATAAACTGCATCTGCCACTTCCCCGACCACTGCATCAGTCTATTCAAATCTTCCTGGAGTGCTCTAATGTCCTCATCAGAATGAATTCGACGGCCTATTTTGGTGTCATCGGCAAACTTGCTGATGTCGCTCTTTATGCCCTCATCTATGTCGTTTATGTAGAATGTGAACAGCAGGGTGCCCAACACTGACCCCTGTGGAACACCGCTCGTGACGCTTCCCCACTCTGATTTCTACAATTTATGCAAACTCTCTGCTGCCTATTTGTCAACCATGCCTCTATCCAGGAAAAAAATTTCTCCTCCTTTCCATGTGCCTTAATTTTCCTCAATAGTCTCTGATGTGGGACCCTGTCAAAGCCTTACTGAAGTCCATATACACAATATCATATTCATTACCATGATCTTCCTCCTCAAATACCTTAGTGAAAAAAGTTAATAAATTCGTAAGGCAGGAACGCCCCTTTGTAAAACCATGCTGAGATTCGTTGATTAATTTATGCTTTTCAAGGTGGCTACGAACTGCCTCGGCAGTTATTGATTCCATAAATTTTCCCACTATTGAGGTTAGGCTTATTGGTCTATAGTTCGAAGCTAAGGACCTGTCACATGCTTTGAAAATAGGTATCACATTTGCCATTTCCACTTATCTGGCACCATGCCAGTTTGTAGTGATATGTTGAAAAGATTAGCCAAAGGTTTGCTAAGCTCCTCTTTACATTCCTTTAGAACCCTTGCATACAGTTCATCAGGGCCTGGGGATTTGTTAGGTTTTTAATTTATCTATTTGCCTAAGGACCATGTCACTTGTGACCCTAATCGTGCACAGTTTATTATCGTCCTGTTCTACATAATTTATCATTTCTGGAATATCGCTGGTATCCTCCTGCGTAAAAACTGAGAGGAAGTATGTGTTAAAACTTCTACACATTTCCTTTTCACTGTCAGTGAGCTGACCCAAGGAACTTTTGAGTGTGCCTATCTTGTCCCTGATCTTACTTCTGTATACCTGAAAGTATCCTTTTGGGTTAGTCTTCGATTCTCTTGCAACTTTAACCTCATAATCTCTTTCTGCTTTTCTAATTCCCTTTTTTATTTCTCTCTTTAACTGAATATATCGATTTCTTAATTGCCCCTCTCCTCTTTTGATTTGCCTATAAATGCCTCTCTTTTGACCAATCAGATATTTTAATCTATTGTTCATCCATTTAGGATCATTTTTGTTTGATCTGATTTTCCTATTGGAACATAATTTGACTGAGCAGCTGGAACTATGCCCTGGAAAGCGCCATATCGGCAACCATCACCACCTACCTGACCCTTAGTCAGGTCATTCAGTTCAGCCAACCTAAGTAATTTTTCAGTTCCTATGAAATCAGCCAAGCGAAAGTCTGGGACAGAGACTTGATTGCCATTATATGGGGGGGTAATTCCATGATAGATTAAAACTGAGTGATTTGTGAATCACTTTCCCCAAGCTCATAATTAACCTCAAGATTATTAATTGTGTTTCCCTACTTGCAAGAACCAAGTCAAGGAGTTTATTTCCCCTAGTTGCTCTTGTCACAAAACTAGTTTTTAAAAAAAAAACAATCTGGATCGTCCCCCTCCCCATATCAGAAGTCACCTGACTCTAAATTTCCTGTCAAATTGCTCCAGTCATATTGTCTTTAGTTGAAATCTTCCATTTAGCACAACATTTTCTTATGTAGATGCCTTACGAATTTCGTTCCATTAGAAGTTTGCGCACTCCTATCAAGATTTGGGGCCCTGGTAAATCACACCCACATATTATGTTTTTCTCGGCCCTCGAGAAGCTGGTATCAAAACAGTTTCAGTGGCTGACTCTTCTATTTTATATCTTGTCTAACACAACAGTTTAAATTTGTCTCTAACCATAACATCGCTACTCCACCACATTCCCTGTTGTACCCTCGGTCCGTGCTGGAATAATTTATCGCCTTGTATGTGACATTCAGAGGGCATCTCTCTATCTATTCAGATTGAGCAGGTCTCTGTTTATAGCATTGATATCTAGGTTTCCTGCACTTGAAATTAATCTTAGCTAATCTAATCTTATTTATTACACTCCTGCTAATAGTATAGTAAACTTTAGGGAGCTAGTACCTTGTGCCCTCTGCTGTCTCCCTTGTTTGCTGTTTCCTTTGGGCCGTATGATCCTCTGTCCACCCTCTTTTAACTCCAAGGTTGGAGCGGTCACCCTCCATGGGGGATAACACCCCGTGTGATTTACACAAAGATAAGCTCTCCTCCAGAGTCATTAAACTAATCATTAATGTCACATCTCTAAACTATAAGGACTGAGACGATCGGTGTTCTCTTTTGGGTTTTCTTTACAGTTTTTTGACACCATGACATGGCCAGGTGTGCCAATTAATCTATGGCTGGTCAGGATCTACTGATTGACTGATATGTGAAACAATACCCTTCCTTCATAATGCATGCAACATTAAAAAACTGCATATTATTATTTATTATTATTAAAAAATGAAGCGCTCTAAACCTACAAGGGTCATACAGTGCCATCAGGGCAGGGAAAGTGCGAAGTATAGAACAGCAACATAGAGAGACAGTAAGGTCTGCGATGAATGGTAGAGGCATCATCATCAAAAGTTATGTGCAGTAAATCAGTTGTTGTCAAAAAAGTCATCGTTTGAGGTCAGGGGTTCACTTGCGGTCATACCTGCATAAGCTCTTGGAGTTAGCGTGGGGCTGTTACCAAGCACCATGACTTGTTGTTGTAGTTTTAGGAATCTCAGTTTCAGGCTGTTGAAGAAGGAGATCTACTTCGTCAGGAGGAAAATAATAGGAAGCTGAAGCTTTCGCATATGATGAGTTTGGGAGCCGAGTGTGAGATGGATTTAGCTGGTAAGTAGGAATGGTCACCAGCAGTGGATAGTGGCAGCGCTCTTTAAGAAAAAAAAAAAAAAAAAAAAAAAAAAAAAAAAAAAAAAAAAAAAAAAAAAAAAAAAAAAAAAAAAAAAAAAAAAAAAAAAAAAAAAAAAAATAATAAAAAAAAAAAAAAAAAAAAAAAAAAAAAAAAAAAAAAAAAAAAAAAAAAAAAAAAAAAAAGAAAAAAAACAAAAAAAACAAAAACTGGCACATGTGGTTCACAGTTCTGGAAGAAGGAAGATAAGGAGGATTACCTGGAGTTCTACCCTGGAGAGGAGTTCCGGGGTTCTACGCCCCCGCGGCCCGGTCTGTGCCCAGGCCTCCTGGTGGATCAGAGCCTTTAACAGAGAAAGATGTGAAGGTGGAAATCGATTCTCGGGTTCTCCAAGAAAGGGTACTTCAGTGGTTAGTGAGGTTAAGGTACCACTGATTCCCCTGCTAATCAAGGTAAGAATATTTTAATAGTAGGAGATTCTCAAGTAAGATATATGGACCGTGCATTTTGTAACAGAGACAGAAAGGTCAGACAGAGAGTGTCTTCCTGCAGCTGGTGTTGTGACATTTCACCGGGTTTGGAAAAATATTATGGCAGGAAGGGGAACAAGCCCATTATCTGTCTTAGTGCTGGGGGTAATAAACATTGGGAAGGGCAGGAGAGAGGAGCTGCTGGATAAGTACAGGGCAGGCCATAGAAGTAGTTAGGTCTAAGGGAGGGATCCCAGTCATAATGTAGCATCCTGCCTAGACAGGGAGGGGCAATAAATGGATGTCTAGGGCAATTGGGTATAAATTTCTGGCTAAACCAGGTACTGCAAGGAACTTGCAATCCCAAATTCATTGAAAACTGGGACCTATTCTTTGGCAAACGTGATATGTATGAAGGGATGGGGTTCATCTCTCTGGGGAGGGAGTGGTTGCATTAGCCAATTCAATTGAGAGGGTAATTGATGATTTGTTTAGATTTAAACTGATAGATTATAGAGGTATGGGTGTTTGTGGTACACAATCAGGCTGCAGCAAATTTGGGTTAAAAACAGCAGTTATTACCGGGATACCTAAGGGATATGTTTGAAAGACAATATTCAGAATAAAGTTGCTATTAATGGCAAATCAATTGATTAACAAACAAAGAGAGATAGTACAGGGCAACAAGTGACAAACTTCCTTAAGGTTTACTATACAAATAGTAGGAGTCTAAGAAATAAGATAGATGAGCTAAGATTACTTGCAAGTGTAGGTAATATAGATATTATTGGTATAACAGAGACCTGGTTCAACCTGAAAGATAGAGAAATGCCTTCTGAATGCAACATACAGGGTTATAAACTATTCCACACTGATAGGGTCAACAGGAAGCGTGGTGGTGTGGCGATGTATGTCAGAGAAAAATTTTAAAATTTTTGTCTTTAGGGCCATGATATAAGATTTGAAACATCGAACACAGAATCCGTTTGGCTACAGTTTTTCGAGGGACGTGACAAATTAATTTTGGGTGTGATTTATAGGCCCCCAAACCTTGATAATAGATTATGTAGAACAGGATGATAATAAACTATGTACGATTGCGGTGACAAGTGCATGTCCTCAGACAAATAGAGAAACTAAAACAAAAAAATCCCCAGGCCCTGATGACGTTTGCAAGGTGTTAAGGAATGTAAAGATGAACTTAGGGATACCTTTGGCTAATCTTTTTTAACATATTACTACAAATGGCATAGTGCCTGAGAAGTGGGAAAATGGCAAATGTAATACCTATTTACAAGGCAGATGACAGGTCCTTGGCTTCGAACTATGGACCAATAAGCCTTACCTCCATAGTTTGGAAAATTTATGGCTCAATAATTGCCCCAAAGCAATTCGTAGCCATCTTTGACAGGCACAGATTGATTAATGAATCTCAGCATGGTTTACAAAGGGGCGTTCCTATCTTACGAATTTACTAAACTTTTTTCACTAAGGTGTTTGAGAAGGTATTTATGGTAATGAATATGATATTGTGTATTGGACTTCAGTAAGGCTTTCGATAGAGTTTCACACCAGAGGCTTTTGAGGAAACTTAAGGTACACGGAATAGGAGGAGATATTTTTTCCTGAGTAGAGGCATGGCTGACAAATAGACAGCAGAGAGTTTGCATAAAATCGGGAGAAATCAAAATGGGGACACGTCACAAGCAGTGTTCCTCATGGGTCAGTGTTGGGCCCGTTGTTGTTCACAATTTACATAAACGACATAGATGAGGGAATAAATAGCCACATAAGCAAATTTGTTGACGACACTAAAAAACTGGCCGTCCAATTCATTCTAACGAGGACACTAGAGCAACTTCCAGGATGATTTGAATAGAACTTGATGACAATCCACCGGTAGGAGAAGTGGCTGATGCAGTTAGTATTGACAAATAGCAAAAGTTCTAATGATCTGGGACAGTATTAGAATCAAACCAGGCCCAATTGATAAAACTAAATAATGATAGTTATTGTGTTTCAGGTGAAGAAGTGTCAGATAGATAGTGAAAAAGTTAGCGATATAGTCTGACCACATAATACGTTTAATTTCGGCAGTACTTAGTTAAGGTTTTTTTAGCCCCCCCCCCCCCCCCCCCCCCCCCCCCCCGCCCCCGCAAGTAAGCTAGCCTGTCCTATTCTTCTCCTCCTCCCCGCTGAAATGATGTATTTTAGGTTCATCTGTCCTGGCCTAATTGTTACAAGGTCAGGACGTAATTCAATGCCCTCCCACAGCCCACAACCCGTTTTTCGCCATGTTTCTACCCCCTCCTAGAAGTGTATAGTTTGACTGACAGGTTGCTCGTTAATAGCCGTGAGGGCTCATGGTCTAGACTCACCATGCTAATCCCCACTTCCTCCCCACTCCACATCCTCAAGTCACCCGCCCACCCCCGTAATGTGTTTTGAAAGCTCTTAGCGTGTTGTGCGCTTACATAGAGTCCTCAAAACCTGAAGAATATCTCCACACTCGAACTCACAAGGCCCTATCCAACACTAAGTCATCTGAGGTGTTATGCTGATGTGTGTCATCTCACCGCGTTCTATATTCAGTTACGTAGAGAACGGATGTTGAGAAGATGTAAACGTTCCAGAGACGCTGACCACGTGTATAGGATCGTAAGATAAAACATGCTGCCCTCATGTATGCTAAATTCCGGTAGAGAGTTGTGACGTGTTCCTCCACTATACATTGCGGTGCGTTTAATAAAGAACCTGCTTATCCAGTCTATGCGGTATACTGATCACGGCGTATTATCTGCGCCCCCTACATACCGCACCCTTAACTCTTCAGCGGCAACAGTGCCTAACGATTTCGTATCATACTATCGTCGCTCATTCAATCATCCAGCAAACACCAATAGACCATTATTTAGATTGATTGATATTCAGTTATCATTTATATTTTTCTTTGTTATGTTGTCTGTTAATGATGAGGAATTAAGTATTTCATATTTAAGTATTTTATATTTTCACCTATTTATATAAAGAGACCTCGTTTCATGTTTGTCTGTCTATTATTGTATTTAAATAATTAGTTTCGCTGAGATGTTCTACTAGCTTAGTTAGAGGCCTTGGGTGATTACTGACTCGCCATGAAGTTGTTGCACCAGGCGCCAATCTGAGTAAAGCCTTCACATTGTGGGCTGTACTAATGTCCAGAGATCGAAATCTGACTGAATTCGCAAGCTTCTCACTCAATCTGATCTTAACCATCTCACAGACAAAGCTCAATCTCTCCCCGCCATACCAACAGCACGTGTTAGCCACCAGCCATGAGTAATCATTCTCATATGGTCTTGGACTACTAGTATCAAAGCCGTATTTAAAAGGTTTGGAGGTGTCGCCTTAGTACGTCAATTTTATTGAAAGTGTATAGTCAGGCAGGGATATAATATTTAATTCTGCCAGCGTTTTTTATGTTATTTTAGCTTTGAAAACTACTTTGAAGCAGGATTAGAAGTCTCTAGAACTCTAGGGAACCCGATGCTATTTCCAGAGTGACAATTTGATTTTCATTGAGCTTCTTTATCCTCTATCAATGTGTTGAACTGTCTATAGTTGGACCACTCTGAATTCCTTTTCGTTATGCTGAGAAGATTGGAATGGTCCTCCCCATGGACCCCATTCTACTTACTGTTTGCTCGGAAACGGAATTTGAAACCCTCGTTTTCTTAAGATGATCATATTGCAATTTAATTGACAGCAGGATCGATTACGCCCCTCATGCGTTGTATTTTACAAGTTGTAGCGGTTAGCAGAAATCTGCCAACCTCCGTTTTCGTAGGATACCGGTTTCCAACTTTCCCCTGATAGTTTTAACAAGCTTATGTCTGTGGAAAGCAATGGAGGAACCTACCAGTTCGAGGATGACGTGGAGAAGTAAGTTAGGAAGTAAAAGGTGGAAAAATTTAGAACCTTTCATATAGTGCTAAAATCCAGGAAAGAAAATTGCCAAAGGAAGAGAGATCTGTAGAGGAATCTGATGAGGAAGAGGAAAAAGGGAGGGTGCGATGGTGAGAATCGAAAGATGAAGAGCAAACCAAGCAGCCATTGAAATAGACGTTGATTATGTTGAGAGTTGTTGAGAAAGAGCTCTAAAGTAAGTGAGGCTAGATACAATGTTACACACTTAAGGTCGCCAACCTGAGGATCAAGAGCAAGAGACTGAAACTATGAGTTATTGGGTATCTTGTATGAGGTCATACAGACCGAGAAAAGAATCGCGAGCTTCGCCCCCACAAGTACGATCTTGAATTTAGAGATATAAAGTATGATTTTAACTTTCTACAACAGCATTCGATGAAGGAGTATAAGCATAATGGAACAATCGCTCAGCTAGTGCACATATTCCAACACCTAATTTTACCTCCCTTCACGAGGGGGGAGAGAGCATAACATCATTACATTTATCAGTGTGAGTGAAAATACGTACCTCTCGTGAATGCGGCCTGCTGACACCTGGGCATACAGGCTTCCCAGGTTTTTAATGTTATTTTTGGGCCCCCCCTACAGCCTTAAATATCTATGCAACTTTGTCGCCTCCGGCCTGATAAAAGATATAGTGTATATTATAGAACCAAACTGTCCGCAGAAGCGTAAATCGTCTTAAAGCATATACAAGGAGAAAACCACTAATTCTTACTAGGAAAGATTTCAGTATGCCAGCCGTTACGAGGCCCTAGGCGAGAAACTTTCACAGTTACAGAAAGTAATCACTCTTTCGTTTGTTTAGACCCCTTTTGATGATAGGAGAGTTCAGGAAGTTGTATCGTCTAGTTATGAATCTGACTTAGGATTGGGCAATTCATGGGTGCCTGACCAGTCTACTCTGACAGCGTCGTTCCCGTACAGATAGACG
The DNA here is from genome assembly GCF_026875155.1 of Cherax quadricarinatus. Classification (NCBI taxonomy): domain Eukaryota; kingdom Metazoa; phylum Arthropoda; class Malacostraca; order Decapoda; family Parastacidae; genus Cherax; species Cherax quadricarinatus. The sequence continues at coordinate 26,249,498 of NC_069477.1, read as the reverse complement.
AAACATATCATACAGAGAGGTAACCTGATATAAGTGAGAGTTGTATGAGCTGAATGACTGTATGCTGAGGCTACGACAATTACATAATATAATAGATCCTAATAGGGGATCGAACCTAAGGAAAATGGACGTTCATCCAGTACCATTAAGAAATCAGTTATGACCTCTCCCAGGGAGGTGGGAGAGAGGAGATGATAAACTGTATGCTTCTAGAGCATTACCTGTTTGGTCATTTGTGTAGTGTTTGCACTGGTAATGTGGACATATCATACGATCACAGAATCACATTGTCCTTTCTGAGAAGGTTCCAAAAAGTTGGAGATAGTTGTTAAAGTATGAATGTACTACAGGCACCACTGATCTGACTTCAGGAAGCTAGTTGAATGGACTTAATGTAGTCTACCATTTTTCGAGGACACTTAGGATTGTCTATTCATGCCACCTATAGATCATGTCTCATTTTGATAAGCTGTTCCCTAACCTTCTAAAGACATATCTTACAACTCTGCTATCCCTTTCAGACTACGCCTGGGTTTCCCGCATATACGGACGGACTGTTTACTACCATTCCGTTGTCTCATATATTAGGTTGTTCTAAATGGTTCACAGGCTTGGTGGCTGCGAAAAGCCCAGTACTAGCTCCCATCACTCTCGTTGCTCCGCGTATATATAGGTGAATTGTATAAATAAGGTGCATTCATATCCTGTCGAGGTTGCACTATTCATCACCACAAAAACTTGGCCCCCATACGAATTATCGGAGGATTTTAGTGTTTACCAGTTTCCCGGGCATTTTCTGTGTAGCAGTCATGAGAAAGCCATGTCGAGAAGTTCAGATGAGATAATGTCTCGTGAGAGTCTAGACCACTTCGCGCCTATTAGTAAAACCAGTGGATGCTACTCTTCGTAGAAGCGATTGTTTTTGTGTTTTTGGGGGGAGTAGTAGGATCGCCTGCGTTCACTTGATTAGAGATAGAAAGTGGAAGATATATAATCACCTCCGTTACCATTATTGTCTTGGAACTAGGGCTCAGAGCCAACAGGCCAGGCTTCTTCCTTACTGTTCCTTCTCGCTCGCAGAATTTTCCTACTTAAGTCCCCGAACTTTCTAAATATTTATCGAAGGATGGCGTCTTTTGTTAATTACTTCACGAGAATTGGCCCTTCTTCTCCTTCAGAATTGCTCATACCATGCCGCCTTTTCTCTGCTAACCACATCAAGCTGATCCAATGACGGAAAAGGACTTCTCTCATATAATAGTTTGTAATCTATTAAAAGGTATCTTGATCAAGAAAAAATCGTAGTGGGCTCAGATTATAATTACTCCCCCATGAAGACATGACTCATTCCTTCTATATTAGCTTAGAATTCAAGGCAATTTTATGCAGAGTAGACCACAGGTTCGTATAAAAATGGGAACCTTAAGATGTTTACCTGCCAGTGGTCGCCGTTCGCACCATTAATCTCTGTTCATTCGCTAACACATTCCTTTAACAATGAAATCTAGGGAAACGCTATTTTTGGGTCCTTTATTATAATGTCCTCAGAATGTCGACCTTAACTTATCTGCCCCCCCCCCTCCACTCCCCCAACCTCCCCCCCCCCCCCCCCCCCCCCTCCTTGAGATTGTCTGTTGTGAAATTGTTTGGCCAACGGTCCATCATCCCCGAGTACAATCAGTGCGGTTACACATACCTATGCCGTATCAAACTGCCCCCTATCTTTATGGTACCGATTTGATAAAGAGTAGACCCTATTGACATCGATTTCGCCCGTCCTTATTTCCACATTTCATCTGGGAGACATAGATACCTATATTACTCCAATTAGAATAGATTATAGACTCGACGATTTCACCTGCAAAGCCAGTTACACCTTAAACGACACATCTAACTACTTACGGAGGTGCGACGCTGATTAAGCCCTTTCCTTTTGTCCATCTTCTCAGACGTCCGGCATCCCTAGCAGAAACTCTTTGTCCCCCCACACACTTGACCCGGCGGCACACAAACTTCACACATATCCCCCCGATTTAATGCCACACATCTTCCTACACCCAGACTTCTAGGCGACTTCAACACCCACAATCCTCTCTTCACCAACCTATCATCCACAGCTGTAATGGGCTGGATTGGGCGCCCGCACATTCGATTATCAAGTCCATTTTTAAGGAACCCCTCATGCCCTGCTCACTTAAACCTAAGGAGCCCCCTGGCATCGTTACCTACCCTCCCGCCCCCGACGCCCCCTTACATTTGCCATGAGGGAAGTTACACGTGACTCTTTGGGGGTTTTCACCTTTTGAACTCTCCCCCACCTACTCCCCTTCGAGACATGACCAGAGGTACCCTGTCCATCTTCATGACTTATGGACTAAGGAAGGTAAATGTCTGAGGTTCAGTCTCTTACAATGTTTCTCCGTGACCTTAGATCTAAACTTGAGGAGACCTCGACATAGTTTCGAAAAAAAACTTAACGCCTTTAGTAAATGGACCAGTACAAAACCTATTTTCTTTTTCGACTCCAAAAGTCAGAGGAGATGTTTTAATGGTAGGGTATATGTAAGTTCTTGTTGCTTTGCCGATTAAGTCAAATAAATTATTAGTACGCCATGGAAAGGTCATGTAAAGTATTTATAATTGGTGGATAAGTGGGACTACCTCATAAAAAGCCCGACCTTGCCCCCGCCCCGGAAACTAAGCTTTATCAATCAACATTCCTTAAGACAAATTTACCGAAGAAATTCGGTTAACTGCATTATCGTCACTTTGATTAGGCTTTTACCCACGAACTTGATTAAAACAATACGAAAGATTGTGTACCCCCGCGCCGTGCATATATTGGACTCTCTTACTTAGTGAACGGACAATCCTTTCAAACGAATATTATACACCACGTTCCTTTCAAACTCCTAGGGATGCATTTGACGAGCAGGTAGAAAATTATTAAAATCTAAAGATCATTGAACCTTCAGTTTACGTCATATTGTTCACAGTAGTCATGGTTAAGAAGGTGGTAATTATATAAGATTGCTATTGACTTCAGAGGCCTTAATGCTATCATAACTCGGGGGGATGATGTGCTATGCACTTAATAGATAGCGATCTACACAAATTTTTATGACGCTTACTCTTTGTCAGAGATTGGGATATTGTGCAGGCATGTCTTATCAAGTAATGTTAGAATCCTTCTTCTAAGCAGGACACCACTTTTCATACACTCCAAGGACCCCCCCTGATTGCAGTATAGATACTATGCCATTCGGTTTGGTAACTGCTCTGTGCCACCTTACGTGAGACTGATGAGAACGGTTTGGGTCCCCCTCTCCTATGCCGATGGTTTCAGTTTACTTTGATACTCTTTTATGTATTGACATCTACGTGGGCGAACATATCCACACCCCTCCCCCCCCTCTCCTCCCTCCCACATCAGTTTTGCGTAGGTTACACTCACATGGCCTACAATGCACCCCCAGCAGAGAAAGAAATGCTTCCTTGGGTTATAACAAGATTATTTAGATATCTTGGATTGATACTTCTAATAACTCTCTGCAAGCCTCTCCCCAGTAAGATCAAAAGCTGTATTAGAAATTTAAATTCCCAAATACCAAGACCAGCTCATGCGAAGTTTCTTGGTTCTGTAAATCCGCCCCTTTATGCACGTTTATCCGACACCTTACTGATCTTACAGGCATCCTTAAATCCGACTTCCTTTAAAAAGTCTGTAAGGATCCTCTTGAACTTTACGAAGTAGCTAGGCGAATTGTTTATTGACGATTAAAAGGCATCTTTCGAACAAGACCCTACTTTAAGATTCCAGATTATTAATAAAACATTTTGTTTGAGGAACTGATGCCCTCCTCCAATACAGGCTTAGTGCGGTTGTTACTTACATACATGATGGTACTCCCTTCGTGTATGCTTCCTAAGCCAGAAAACTCATTCCCGCAGAAACAGAAGCATACTCCACAACTAGAAATCCCCCCTCGCCCGCCCAATGTTTAGCCCTTGTGCTCGGGGTATCTCCAAACTTAAATTTTATGTGTGGGGAAAAAGAATTCATTTTAGAAACGGACACAAACCTTTGATATACCTAGAAAATTTTTAGGGAACCAACCCCCAGTCGCCTCTTGAGGTGGGACATTGGAACTCCAGGCTTTTAAGTTCCATATTGTGTATATCACACCTCGCCCGGTTCATCAATTATTTCTATGATTGGTTATCAGTCGTGACCACTCCCGTCAGTGAAGATTTGTTGCCTACGCGACTTCCACAAGTTAAGAACTTTTTCCTCGCCTATTCTTCTTCATACTCCTTGACTATAAGCACTTGGTTTGGGGGAGTGTGAGAGGAAAGTCTCAATAGATTGCATAGTACACGAATATAGTAACAATAGTTTCATTGCCTGGTCTATAGTTAGGTAGGGTTAAGTCAAGCTCCCGGTTTTCCCGCCTTTTTTACCCCTCCAATGAAAGTGATAGTTTGCTGCCAGCTGCTTGTTCCCAGGAAGGGATCTGTTAGCTCCCGCTTATCCCCTTCCCCTCCTTCTTTCCCCCCCCCCCGAAAGAAAGTTGACGTTGTGGGGACTCTTGGTCAACACAGAAAATCACTCGATCCACAGTCAACATACTCTTGGATTGACAGTGAGGGTCACTGTCAATAACAAGAAGAAACGGTGGAGAGCGACTAACGTCAGAGACTTCCCCATCTTTGGATCTAATTTCCTGTGCCCTGGTAGAAATTGTAGGACCATAACCCCACATCATTGCAGCGGTTAAAGAACCTGCTTTCCTAGTCATCGGGATACTAATCACGGCAGATAATCTGTGAAGAAGAACTAGCCAGTGGGGGTCAACCTCCCACACCTGCGACCCCCCCCCCCCGCCCCATCATCAGCAACGGTGCCCTAGATTGTCTACAACAGTGTCTCCAACACCTGACTCCATATACATAGCGTTGAATTCAGTTATAATTTATATCTTTTCATTTTTCATTTCTTTAATGTAGGATTAATATTCATATTTAAGTATTTTATATTTTCTATATAATAAAGTGTTTATGTTTCGCTTATTTTCTTTCTTCTATTACATAATTTTCTTGAGGAGGAGCCAGCCTTGGTAAATACTGTCTGAAAGTTGTTTACAGGGACCCCCCCCCACCTGAGTAATCCTTTCTCTTACATCTTAAAACTACTGATTGCCGAAAAGGATTTAGGAGTTCTGGGTTAGCAGTAACTCAAAACCAAGACAACAGTGCATTAGTCCCCCCCCCCCCCCCGTTGCAATTCCTAGCTAACAGAATTATTGCTTCATATCTAGAAGGATAATTAATAAATGTCTCAGGTGTTCCTTCACCCACTTCATATATCCTTGGTTTAGGCCTCATGTAGGACTATGCTGCTCTGTGCTTCGTCACCGTTTACAGACCCCCCTCTGGATATAAATGCTCTGAAAAAGATTACAGTGGAGGAGAATGACAAAGATGATCCTTGTATCAGAAATCCTTCCCTATGAGGATAGATTGAGGGCCATCCGATTCCTGCTCTCTCACCCTCGTCTCTCCCGCGCTCGTGAATTTCCCCGGGGGTTGTATATTATCGAGGTGTATAAATGGAAAACAGGAATAAATAAAGGGGAATGTAGTGTGCTGAAATTTCAGCCAAAGACTGGACTCACAGCAATGGTTTAAGTTGGAAAAATTCAGATTCAGGAAGGATATAGGTCAGCCCTGGGTTTGGTAATAGAGTTGTGGATGAGTGGAACAAACTCTCGAGCTACAGTTATTCAGGCTAAAACGGTTGTGTAGTGTAGTTTTAAAAAATAGGTTAGATAAATTACACGAGTCGCGGTGAGGGGCGGTGTGTGTTGAGTGGGACCTGACTAGCTTGTGCTGCTGCTGGGCTGGTGCAGTGCCATCTTGAATGGAGGTGGACTAGACTGGGTGTGTGTGTCATTGCCCTAATCCAGGTGGGGTCATTGGTCTAATCCTGGGGGGACATGGACCATGCTTGTGCCATGAGAGTCAGTAGGCCTGTTGCAGTGTTCATTCTTTCTATGTTATTATGTTCTCTTAAAGGAGGATAAACCGCATTAGAGCGGTTGCACGACGTCGGAGGTAAATGTAGTTGCACTCGTTGATAGAGTGGACAGCCCAACAGAATGTGGCTGACAGAAATGGAACTCACATAATTTCACAGAGTGGAACCCATGGTCTGTTATCTCATGAGATACACGTATAGTAAGACAGTGTGTCCAAAAGAGGAAGACAGGAGAGTGTAGTCTCTAAACATGGCAAAGAAGACGGCAGAAAACCTATACTAGGTTTTACAAGATTCGTAATTTATTATGTTGCAGATTATACCAACCTTGTTGCCAATTACAGGAAAATAATCTCATGTTAATGAACAACTCTATATGGAAAACTGGGGGGTTAATGTACTGCTGATCGCGCAGCAGTGTCTGACTGTTCATTGCCCTGTACATCAACATGACCGGGGACCCAACAAAAAACAAGATCTTTGTGCTTACTAGAGATACGGTATAACGAAAGTCCGATACAAAGAGCCAGGGAATGAGGTGAATCAAATTGTTTTACAGTCTGTAACACTAAGGGGGTTTGAAACTACCACAAATGGTGCCACAGGCATAGATGCAATACGGATAGGTGCTACGAGAACGGCATACAGTTCAGCATTAAAAATAATAAATGCCCTCTGGATTCGCAGCAGTGTTTCCGAACACTGCTGCGAATCCGACGTCGTCAGAAGACTTGGAACCATCAGTGTACACTGCGATCGCATGACAATGAGAGTAGAAGTGGCTAAGAAAAAGAGAGCGAGAAGCCACCGTAGGCAGTTGAGATTCCGCACATGGCAGTGGGGAAGAACAGACACGATCCGTCGGAACTTCCCAAGGAGGTAGGGAAAAGTTAGATGCTACAAGAACATAGAAAAGTGGGAGCTGAAGAGAAGACAAGAGCGAATGTAGACGAAGAGAAAAGAGACGGAGTAAACAGGGGCGACGAACAAATGAAGAACTTCTTCTAACATCCATTACTTCTACTAACATCGCTCTCATGGACGGAGGTCATGAGCACGGTTGAACATAATGAGGGCATGGAGCTCACAGACGGTTGTAAGCGGATGGAATACATAATCTTCTGCATGAGGCTCTCAACGGTGATTGAAGAGCGAAAACAAAAAACACCGAGACATAAACGTAATCCTGGTGTATGGATGGCGATCAACGCTGGAAGAGGTGCTGTCCCGAGCCGATGAATATATTCTGATTCGCCATAATCGAGTTTCTATAATATTAGGACAGAATGTAAATCGATCCGGCCCCCCCCCCCCCCCCAGAGTTCTTCGGACCGTAGCCCTCATCAGCATGTCCGAGGGTTTAAAGGAGGTTCAGCCCCAGCTATGACTGTGAAGTTTCCATGGCCGATCAAACGGACGGCCCGCCCTTATCAGAAGGACGAGAAGAAGCTGTCAGTATCACCTGGATAGCAGCAAGCCGATTAGCTTTATCAGGGAAACTTATCAGGGACAATGAACGCATCTCATCTAGTGAAATGTATTAATGTCGTCGTTTTAGCTACTAGGAAATTTAACCCATGCGAATGTGGCCCCAGTAAAGCTAAGCTGTTACCTGGAGTTACCTGAATGCCTGAGCCCTTCCGGCACCGGTCAACGCCTCCCCGACACGGCCGCCCGTCTGAGACCATGCCCACAATTCACGAACCATGATCAATAGCATCATACAAAAAATTTCATCTAGTTTTAGTTCCATTGGATGTTTGTTATAGACACACTAAATATTCTCTGATGCCTGCTATTAAAGATCTAACCAAAGAATCAGGGTAGGTTCACTATTGATGCGATCTGGTAAAGTATCAGGTCGAAGCTGGTTCACTGGAGCATAAAGATTAAAAATGTTTATGGAAAAATTGCCTGCGTATATTTTGACACCATGATATTGCATGCTTACTCGACTCTCAATGAATATGGTAAGTTCTTTCTAACATAAATCACACAACGATTGGTTGACCTTAAGTTATAAGCTGCATATCCAGGCAACTTTGGTGGAGGTGCTATATCTTTCAGTCTACATTCCTACAAACAGATGACATCAACATTCTTGGTTGCACTAATATGATGTAAGTCAGGCAACCGCTTCCTGGAGGAAGCAATGTTCCATGAAAAAAAAATTGTAATCTATCCATTGTAGTGAGTTATTACAATCTCTTGCTCATAATATGGTAAGACTATTATGCTTTGACTACAGTGTGCAGACACTTAAGAGCAAATAGCATAGCTTGTACATTTTTATTTTCAGAACCTTTTTCTCTAAGCATTTCCCCCGGGAAATTTGCCAGCTATTCCAAACCAATTTTTTTAAAAGCCAAGAATCTTTGGGGCCCTTCTTCCTTACAAACTGTTTTGAAACTAAATAAAAAATTGTTTCCCACTTTTGAGACCATTTTTTATACTCAAAGCCCATCCTGACAACCTATTTTAAAAAAATTTAAAACAGCATTTTTTGGAAGATCCCAAAATTTTTTTCCTGTAATTTTTATTAAAATTTTAAAAAAAGGTCGGGCAAATAAAAATTTCTCCCCCAAGGGGAAAGGTATGCCCTTTGAGCTTTTTTCTTTCTTTAACAACTATCACATTAAAAAACCCAAAGATTTACATGGGGTTTCCTAAATGGGGGCCTCTGGCATGACTGATTCCGCATTAATTGTCCGGTATTCCGGGGCAACAAATTCATTTTCCAGTTTCCAAGGGGGGTCACATATATGGGCCCGGGTCTGCCTGTTGTAGATGGCGTTTTGGGGAAGAATGAAAATGCAAACCCCCAAAAATTTTCCCAGGTGTAACAGATTTTGGTGGCGATCAGAAAGCCCCAAAGTGTGCTAGCGGGGGCCGGCAAGCCCTCCAAAAACTGGTGGGGTGTGGGGGGCTTTCTGGACACAAAAAATTTTTTGCAGGGAGGGGGGCTCTACTTCATACGAAGTTTTGACACTTATGAAAAAATGGGAAGTCGAATAAAAACGTCGTCTTAAGTTTATTTCCCAAGTTGGTTATTTTTGTAATGGAAGGAAAAAAGGGGGCTGAGATTGAGTAAAAGAAAAAAAGTATATAGTAGAAATAATGGAGAAACCCAAGAAAAAGAGAAAAAAAATTAACTGGGGAAACTAATGGCCCAAAAGGGGGGACAAAAACCCGTATGCAAAACCTAAAGGGGGCACTTTTCCCCTCGCCAATAAAGGATTTTTGGTTTTTCGGTAGCGGGGGAAAATTTTACGTTTTTTGGGGGGCTTTTTATTTTTTTAAAGGTGTGGGGGGTACCCAGGCTTGTGTGTTGTCCCCAAAGGCCCGGGCAGGGCCATCCCACGAGAGAGAGCTAGGAGTGGGCCCTTGTGTCTTCCGCTAGGCCCGTTTTGAGTGAGAGCGAGGAAAGGGGGCCAGGCAGCTAAAGGGAAAAACCCCTAAAGTGGAGAAACCCGAAAGCGTAAAAAACAAAACTAACCGGGCGACGGGCAGGGGCGCCCTGTCCCGATAGTACAGGCTGTCTAAAAAACCTCGGCCAATTCCCCGGCACTTCGCCTGACGCTACAATACTGGTGGAAAAAGGACTCGGCCCTCTCCCGTAGGAACAGGCACAGAACACAAAATAAAAACATATATATACATATGGACATGGAAAAAACTTCCTACAGGGAGGGAAGAAAAAAACATGTTGGGTGTGCTAAATATCGTGGTCAAAGGCAGTGAGCGTCGATGGGCATCACTGCACGCCTTCCTGCATCTGGACAGATACTGCAACATGGGAGACATCGCTGTGGCTGAGCTGTGACGTAACAAGGTACGGTCTCCTCTGGAATGGTGAAGCAGTCATCGTAGGAGTCGCTGCAGGTTTTCACTAAACCTGGGGCACGACATGCTGGTGCCCTCAAGTGAGGCGTCGACAAAACTCGGCAACTGGGCAGGACTTCTGGCAAGAGACTCAGGAGGACACTTCTTGACTGGTTCTGTCACTGGGCTGTCACTGCCGACGAGCGTGGAGCGAATTGTGGCAGAGACGACTGGGCGAAACATCTGGGAGTCGTAACATCATACACCAGACTGCAGTGAGAGAGCTAGCAGTCAAAGTGACATCATCTTTGTGCAGGCTGCTCACTGAAGCTTGTGACACGAGGCTGACACAGTGCCTGCCAACAGGGCTAACTGCGGCTTGGCGAGTGTCATTTTCTCTCGGCAGTTGGAGTTATAGCAGAGGTTAGTCTAAGCGTCCCCAGACTTGTTTCTCTACATATAACTGCACTCGGACGGTCTGGAGGTGAAGTGAAACAAATCTCGATGGGAATCGTAGCAGGTACGATTCTGCAGAACATCACGAGCGACGAGCATAAAAGCTTTCTGTACAAGAGAGCTCGGTCACTCGGGGCTGAATAATCAGCTGTCAAATGCACTGGTCACACGGGTGATTTAGCACAGTGGTGCTAGTCAGGTCTGGCTCAGACCTCACTGAACACACGGAAACTTTAAACACACCCGTGGTACATGCGGTACACTGACTGAGAGGAATTAATTAACACACGACATATATCTTCTCTCAATCTTCTCGACAATACTGAAATAATTACTGAACACTCGATGGTGACATCATGTGATGTCGCGAGGTGACGTCAGCAGACATCTAGAGGTGACATCAGGCAGACATCGTGAGGTGGCGTCAGCAGACATCGTGACGTCATGAAGTCGGGCAGCAGGCCACAGCATGTGGCCTGGGACATCTGGTAACTCACGTGGCTGGTAGATCTACGTGACATCGCCCACACCCACATGGTGTCGGGATCCACGTGTCGTCGTGATCTACGTGGTGTCGTGATCTACGTAGCTTCGAGTGGCCTCGGGCACTCGGATACACAGCTCTGGCAATGAATTCACACGAAAAACAGCAGAAAACACAGCAGAGGGAGTGAGTAGTGGTGAGTGTATGGTATGCTGGTGAGGTGTGAGAGTACAGCAGGGCGAGGCAAGGAGCGGCCACTTCCTCCTCCCACAAACATGTGGTGAACTCACACTGGACGCAGAAATCGCCACAAAACTCACCTCAGGCTTGCTGAAACAGCTGTGCTGAGCTGAACAACAACAGCAGCAACATACAAGTGACACTGAACACGTGACTTGGGAAACAGCGTGGGGTCACTGGGATGCCACTCACAATTCTCGAAGAAATTCGGCAAATTTCGTCTGGATCCTGCCTGCTTGTACCTGTGTCTGGATGCTGAAACGTGCAGACAGGACATTAGGATAACTCGTTGAGAGATGGATGCTTCTTGCATGGGATGATGAAGTGAAGATGACTTCATCCATCTTCCTTCCTCTCTCCGGGCAAACAACTGCTGCGACCACCGCTTTCCACCATTTATAACGAGTTTGGTGAACTGAAAGCGGGGTGTGAATGATAAATGTCTTCGGAGGCTTCTTACTTTATTGTTAAGTGTCGTGGTGGGTACACAGGCTTGTGTGTTGTGCCCATGGCCCGGGCAGGGCCATCCCACGAGAGCTACTAGTAGGCCTTGAGTCTTCCTGCTAGGCTGCTGTGTGAGTGAGAGTGAGGCAAGGGCAGGCAGGCTGAAGTGGCAACGCCTATAGGTGGCAGCACCAGCATGGCGCGAAATATGAACTAAGCTGGCAGACAGCATGGGCTGTCTGTGCAGACAGTACAGGCTGTCTACAGTCCCGTTCGACCTCTCCCTTTCCCTGCCCCCACTTGCATATATTTTGGCTCACTTTCCTTCAAGCGCTTCTGTAAAACTAGTTAATGGTCCAAGTCTCCTGTGTGCAGGTTACAATGCTCTGCGTTTAGAATGTTTTTACTTTTTATTATACTCATGCTTACCATCTTACATATTCTTGGGCTGCTGATTGTAAATATCTAAACCATTTTACACTGTCACGTAAGAATTTTGAATAAAATAAAAATAAAAAAAATTTATTTTTAATAAATTGTTAATTTATTAAAATTAGGCAAGTAATCATGGAAAAGCAAATTCCGTTAGTTTTAAGAATATATGAATTCCAAATTAACATGAATCAAATCAAATTATTTTATTAAAAAAATATGCTCCAAATGGTTAACATACATATTGAATCAAAGGAAGGAGGACCGCTTTGATTTTCGCTTGTGCTGTGCATCGAGACCAGTATGTTTCAATGACAAGCAATAATCAGCCATCATACTGACATTCCATTTGCCCTGGTATCGAGTTTCCATGGTGCAAATATCCTGATGGAACCACTCTTCTTGTTCCTAACTGTAGTCCCCACAATTGTTGGGAAAATAGTCAAGATGTGAGTGCAAAAAGTGCATCTTCACACTCATTCTAGACCCAAGTTGTTGGAAACTTGAAATCGGGTCTTGGATCATTTTTTTCATATTCAGGGGAGCACTTGTTTCCCAGGAAGTTGTGGACAATCTGCTTGAATGAAAGCCAGACATTCACCTTGACACCTGCTAATGCTTCATCAAAATGCTTCTCCTTCATCAATTCCTGAATCTGAGGACCAGCAAAAATTCCTGCCTTTAGCTTGCCTTCACTTATACGAGGAAACTTTGACTCCAGGTACTTGAAAGCAGTTCCATTCTTGTTTAAGGCCTTTTCAAAAATTTTCATAAGCCTTAATGTGATGTGGAGTGGTGACAGCAGAATTTTCTTGGGGTGAACTAGTGGCACAGTTTTCACGTTGTGATTTCCGGGTAAGAAGCTGGTTCTTGGTGGCCAGTCTTTTTGTTCATAGTGCTGGCTGTCTGTCCTATCATAAAGACACGGAAAACAGGTATACTTGGTGCATCTGCCTTGAAGACCTAGTAGGAGAGCAATAACTTTCAAATCACCACAAATGAGAAAATTGTGATTCTGTACTTGATTGCAGTTATTAGTGTCTTCACATTTGCCTAAGTTTCTGACAACTTTATCCTCACACAGCATGCCACCTGATTCACGCCACTATATAGGCTTGTTGTCTCTGTAATAGAGCTGAAGGAACTACTTGTGGCTAAGCCTTTCTCTATTAAATGTCTTGAAAAGTTTGTCTTTATTTACATTTAGGTGACTGTTGTGCATCACATTCTAAGTAATAACTATATTTCTTAAATTGGAATGGATTACTTATGGTAAAATAACCGCTCGTATCATGTAAATTGATCTGATTGAGAAAAATAGGCTACGCTCATTTCCTGTCTAACATTGTCTTCCATTGCCGAAAAACAATCCCAGGACGCTCTAACCACCCATCTCTGCCACGCTCTCCCTAAAAGCCTCTCTCGAGTAGCATCTTCTCACTCTGAACAAGGGAACAATATTTCACTGACATTGCCGACAAATGAATGCTCGAGGAAAGGAAAATGGGCGTCACAAGACCAAGAGAGAGAGAGAGAGAGAGAGAGAAAAAAAAAAATACTCGGAAAAGACATTGAGAACTTTTAAAGTATATTATCAGGCTAACTGTTGTAAAGCTATCTGCTACTTCAATCAAGATTAAAGACTATCGTGTATTATCTAGAGGAAAAAGGCAGAAGGCTCTTTCCTCACCCTTCACATAACGGGAAAAAAATGTCCCATGAAAACACCGAAAAAATGTTACGTGCTTTACCTGAGAGACGCAAGTAAATGGAAGTTATAGACAACAGCTTCTAATTATCAGGAGCCCCTGAAGGGAGCCTTAAGTAATTGCATTTATTTTTTATTTATTTTTTTCATTCTTCAACTTTCGTTATTTCACTCATAACTCGCGATGGCCTCATTGAATCGGTTTCAAATTTTTAGTGCTTGTGTATGGTAACTAGTCAGCTTCTGAGAACATCTGGTGTATACACGTAACCCATGATCAACGCTACTGAACTAATTCCCAGCGTCACGGAATATCTCCACTAACTACCAAACACCACCATCGGTAAAGCTTCTAACGTTCAGTACAGTTACTTCTAATTTATTCACAACAGAAAGTGATGGTCAAGACTGTTGTTGAAGATTTTCCCATTTTAATGTGTAAAAAAATATTTTTTTTTATTCCCGTTCAGTCATGTTAAATGATTTAATGTTTGGCCAATGATTTAAGCTCTGTGAAGTCTACAAATGTATATATATATTTTCCTGGTTACAGCAGCAATGTTCATTTAAGGTTTATGTAAGACAGAGTGGCGGTAAGTTGTCCTGTATGGAGACTAACATGAAGGTAAATGTTCTTTGTTTCCCTATGAGAGACATGGAGGCACAAGGACTGGAGGACATGGAGGCACGAGGACTGGAGGACATGGAGGCACGAGGACTGGAGGACATGGAGGCACGAGAACTGGAGGACACGTAGTGGGAACGTAGGGGCGGTGAAGTTGTTTTCGATGTATTTCTCTTCTTTTTTTCAAGCAATTCCTCGTTACTAACCCTGAGAGCATGTAAGAAAAAATCTGAAGTGACTCCACATTAAATTAGTCTTAGGTTCGTGTTCGGTAAAATATTGTACCAAAACATTTAATGAGGAAGGTATCAAGTATGTGTAACGTCTTCTCTTCTTACTTCACAGTACACTGAACTATTGATCTGAATGTATCCTGAAATTGGTGAAGACTAAAGTGTCTAAGGGCAATGATCATGACGCCATCAACATATCTCAGCAATTTGATGTTGCTTAGAATGATCTTCTTTGAAGCATACTCACTAGCCTAGACGTTCTTGAAGCATACTCACTAGCCTAGACGTTCTTGAAGCATACTCACTAGCCTAGACGTTCTTGAAGCATACTCACTAGCCTAGATGTTCTTGAAGCATACTCACTAGCCTAGATGTTCTTGAAGCATACTCACTAGCCTAGACGGTCTTAAAGCATACTCACTAGCCTATACGTTTTTGAAAACATACTCACTAGCCTAGACGTTCTTGAAGCATACTCACTAGCCTAGACGTTTTTGAAGCGTATTCACTAAAATAGACGTTTTTGAAGCGTACTCACTAGAATAGACGTTCTTGAAGCATACTCACTAGCCTAGACGCTCCTGAAGGCAGTCACAAGCCTAGACGTCACACATCGCTCCATTCTGGTCCCCATTGATCATGTTATTCACTTTTCCGCAGCTCCGGTCCTGATGACCTGACGTCTCTTCTCCATAACCAAGACATCGTGGTTGTTTAACGATGACAACTACATTAATGTTATTGTGGAAGGTACTGGAGTTTAGTGATTTTCAAATAGGAAGAAAGAGGGGAAGCGACAGACTAAGAGAGAAGGAGCAAGAGAGGGTAGGAGAGAGAAAGAGAGAGGGAGAGAGAGAGCAAGACAGAAAGAGATAGGGAGCAATACACAAGAACACAGAGATAGATAGATAGATAGAAAGAGAGAGAGAGAGAGAGAGAGAGAGAGAGAGAGAGAGAGAGAGAGAGAGAGAGAGAGAGAGAGACTGCTCCACTATGACCACATATGCCTTTTCACATATATTTCAAGCAATATTCTGTAGTGTCAGCTGGGAAAGTAGTAGTGAGAGAGCATAGCACGAATCTGGCATTTAGAGCTCATTAGAGCAAGAGGGAAGTACTCAATAACACGCGACTCCACACTGGAAATGCTGCAATTGTGTTAGAGCAAGACAAGATTGCATCACAAAGAGTATTTACTGCAAGTTGGTGCTGCTGCGGAATTAATTCGCTTTCACCATAATTTATAAATTCTAGCAAAACACATTCCTCCCTCTTCACAGCAATACAACGAACACACTATGAAAATGAATTGCTGTCGTTAGTATTGTCAGTTGTTGCTTTATGATATAATCTTCATAACAACAGTTTCCTTCTCTATTTTATGACACTGATACATAACAAAGAGAGACAGGAGAACCAATAAAGTGGTGGTGTTGACACAACAATATCCGTGGCAGTAGTAGTAACAGAACAATGTAGCGTTGAAACACTCATGAAGATCACACGAGCGAGAGGAATGACAACACAGGCAACTCTCCCTCGCAACCTGCTTTACGAACACACTCGCGCGTTCACTGTGTGTGTGTGTGTGTGTGTGTGTGTGTGTGTGTGTGTGTGTGTGTGTGTGTGTTCACCTAATTGTGATTGCAGGGGTCGATCCATAGCTTCTGGCCCCACCTCTTCACTTTTCGCTACTAGGTCACTCTCCCTGCTCCATGAGCTTTATCATACCTCTTCTTAAAGCTATGTATGGATCCTGCCTCCACTACATCACTATCTAGACTATTCCACTTCCTGACAACTCTGTGACTGAAGAAATACTTCCTAGTATCGCTGTGACTCATCTGTGACTTTAACTTCCAATTGTGACCTCATGTTGCTGTGTGCCATCTCTGAAATATCCTGTCCCCATCAACTTTGTCAATTCCTCTCAGTATTTTATATGTTATTATCAAGTCTCCCCTATCCCTCTTGTCTTCCTGTGTCCTGAGGTCAATTTCCCTTAAACCGGGACTAGTCTTGTTGAAAACTTTTGCACTTTCTCTAATTTCTTGACATGCTTGACCAGGTGTGGATTCCAAGCTGGAGCTACATACCCCAACATGGGCATGACGTACACAGTGTACAGAGCCTTGAAAGATTCCTTACTGAGGGGTTGAAACGCCATTTTTAGTTTTGCCAGGCGCCTATATGCGGCAGCACTTATTTGGGTGATGTGCACCTCAGGAGAAGTGCTTGGTATTATACTCGCCCCAAGATCCTTTTCCTTGAGTGAGGATTCCAGTCTTTGGCCCTCCAGCCTGCACTCTGTCGGCGGTCGTCTTTTCCTTTCCCCAATCTTCATGACTTTGCACTTGGTGGGATTAAACCGCAGGAGCCAGTTGCTGGACCAGGCCTGCAGCCTGTCCAGATACCTTTGTAGTTCTGCCTGGTCCTCGTCCAGTTGAATTCGTCTCATCAACTACACATCATCTGCAAACAGGGACACTTCTGAGTCTATCCTTCCGTCATATCATTCGCATATACCAGAAACAGCACCGGTCCTAGGATTGACCCCGTGGAACCCCCTCTAGTTACAGGCACCCACTCTGAAATCTCGCCATGTACCGTGACTCGTTGTTACCTCCCTGTCAGGTATTCTTTAATCCACCGCAGTGCCTTTCCTGTTATACCTGGTTGAGCCTCTAGCTTTTGCACTAATCTCTTGTGTGGAACTGGGTCGAAAGCCTTCTTGCAGACCAAGAAAATGCACTCTACCTACCCTCCTCTCTCTTTGACTCTTGTCTTTCTTCTGTCACCCTCTGGTAAAACTCCAGTTTGTGACATAGGATTTCCCTTTCCTGAAACAAAGCTGGTTGTCATTTATAAGTTCGTTCCTTTCTAAATGCTCCACCATTCTCCCGATTATCTTCTCCATTACTTTGCATACTATACATGCCAGTAACACTGGTCTGTAGTTCAATGCTGCGTGTCTATCTTCTTTTTTAAAAACTGAGACCACATTTGCTGTCTTCCACACCTCAGGAAGTCGCCCTGTTTCGATAGCTGTGTTGAAGATTGTTAGTGGCACACAGAGATCCTCTTCTCCCTCTCTCAGGACCCACAGAGAGATGTCCGTTCCCACCACCTTTGAGATACCTACTTTACTCAGTAGCCTCATCACCACCTCCTCGGTTGTGCGTATTGTGTCCAGCACTTGTTAGTGTAACCCACCATTCTGGCTTTCCAGAACCATTTCAGTCTCCACTGAAAATACTTCATTGTATCTCAAGTTGAGCTTTCTCCTCGTATTTTTTTTGTCTGTCTGTCTGTCCGTGTCTGTGTGTGCATGTGCACTCAAAACATTGCACTCTCTGAGGCTGTGCTTGTGGGAGCCGAGATTCAGCTCCTTGCCACTTCTAGGCTACTTTTATCAACACGACTTATTCCTGTGCACTCAGACCTTATCATCTGAAACTGCGTATTTAGTTTCCTACACCCACTGCCACGCCGTTACATTCCTGTGGCTTATCTCTGTCTTCAGTTCCCACCTGTCCCTTTGATCCTGGTACTTTTAATTCAGACATTCTGTAAATACCTTTCCTTTCAACTCCCCTAAAGATTTTGTACATCATAAACATGCCCTCCCTTGTCCTCTCCTCTAAGGTCGGGTGACCTTTACAGTGTCCTCAGGTAATTTTAGATAACCTATAGAGTGGCCTCAGATGACCTATACAATGGCCTCAGATGATCTATACAATGACCTCAGATGACCTATACAGTGACCTCAGATGACCTATACAGTGGCCTCAGATGGCCTATACAGTGGCCTCAGATGACCTATACAGTGGCCTCAGATGATCTATACAGTGGCCTCAGATGACCTATACAGTGACCTCAGATGACCTATACAGTGACCTCAGATGACCTATACAGTGGCCTCAGATGACCTATACAGTGGCCTCAGATGACCTATTCAGTGACCTCAGATGACCTATACAGTGGCCTCAGATGACCTATACAGTGGCCTCAGATGACCTATACAGTGGCCTCAGATGACCTATTCAGTGACCTCAGATGACCTATACAGTGGCCTCAGATGACCTATACAGTGGCCTCAGATGACCTATACAGTGGCCTCAGATGACCTATTCAGTGACCTCAGATGAAACGTACTGATCTCTCATGTTGAAGCATGAATTAACACACAGTGCATCCACATCCCGTGTACATGTAGTTTTACGTTCAATTTTTTTTAAGTCTTATTCCATTGTACACAACTTTTGCATCTCGTTTCCCTTCATGGGTGGAAGATCTCATCAGAGAACATTCTTCTAATTTCTAGTTTTAGTCTGGGTACAGATCTTTGAGCTTTTTCTAGTTTTTTACATAAGAACATAAGAACATAAGAAAGGAGGAACACTGCAGGAGGCCTGTTGGCCCATACTAGGCAGGCCCTTTACAATTCATCCCACTAACAAAACATTTGACCAACCCAATTTTCAATGCTACCCAAGAAAAAAGCTCTGATGTGAAAGTCCCACTCAAATCCAACCCCTCCCACTCGTGTACTTATCCAACCTAAATTTGAAACTACCCAAAGTCCCAGCCTCAATAACCCAACTAGGTAGACTGTTCCACTCATCAACTACCCTATTTCCAAACCAATACTTTCCTATGTCCTTTCTAAATCTAAACTTGTCTAATTTAAATCCATTACTGCTGGTTCTATCTTGGAGAGATATTCTCAAGACCTTGTTAATATCCCCTTTATTAATACCTATCTTCCACTTATACACTTCGATCATGTCTCCCCTCATTCTTCGTCTAACAAGTGAATGTAACCTAAGAGTCTTCAATCTTTCTTCATAAGGAAGATTTCTAATGCTATGTATTAATTTAGTTATCCTACGCTGAATGTTTTCTAACGAATTTATGTCCATTCTGTAATATGGAGACCAGAACTGAGCTGCATAATCTAGGTGAGGCCTGACTAATGATGCATAAAGCTGCAGTATGACCTCTGGACTTCTGTTGCTTACACTTCTTGATATAAATCCCAGTAATCTATTTGCCTTATTACGTACGCTTAGGCATTGCTGTCTTGGTTTAAGGTTGCTGCTCACCATAACCCCCAAGTCCTTTTCGCAATCTGTATGGCTAAGTTCTACATCATTTAACTTATAAGTACTAGGATTATGGACACTCCCGAGCTTCAGAACCTTGCATTTATCTACATTGAACTGCATCTGCCACTTTTCTGACCAAGAATAGAGTTTGTTTAAATCCTCCTGAAGTTCCATAACATCTACGTTTGAATCAATTATCCTACCTATCTTTGTGTCATCGGCGAATTTGCTCATATCTCTAGTAATTCCCTCATCAAGATCATTGATATATATATTATAAACAACAACGGGCCCAAGACTGATCCCTGTGGAACGCCACTTGTTACAGATCCCCACTCGGATTTAACCCCATTTATGGACACTCTCTGCTTCCTGTCTGTGAGCCATGACTCGATCCACGAGAGCACTTTTCCCCCAATGCCATGAGCTGCCACTTTCTTTAACAGTCTATGGTGCGGAACTCTATCAAAAGCATTTCACTAGTGACTGTGATGTTACATAATTTATCTTCTTCTAGCCCACTATAAAAATTAATTACTGGAATATTGTTAGTGTCTTCCTGTGTAAAAACTGAGAGAAAATAATTATTTAAAATCGAGCACATTTCATTCTCTTTGTCAGTAAGATGCCCATAGTTATTTTTAAGGGGATCTATCTTATCTCTAACTTTTGTTCTATAGACTTGGAAAAAACTTTTTCGGTTAGTTTTAGAATCCCTAGCAACTTTAATTTCATAGTCCCTTTTAGCTTTTCTTATCCCCTTTTTAATGTCCCTCTTAATGTCAATATACTGATTCATAAGATGACCCTCACCTCTTTTGATACGCCTATTAATTCCTTTCTTATGCCCTAGTAGATATTTCAGCATTTTATTCATCCATTTTGAGTCATTTCTATTTGATCTAATTTCTTTATATGGGATAAACGTTCTTTGAGCAGCATGTATAGTGTTCAGAAAACTGTCATATTGATAGCTCTCTTCGTTACCCCAGTCAACAGATGATAAGTGTTCTCTAAGCCCATCGTATTCTGCTAAGCGAAAATCTGGGACTGTTACTGAGTTATCGCTACTATCGTACTTCCATTCAATGCTAAATGCAATTGATTTGTGGTCGCTAGCACCCAGTTCCTCTGAAATTTCTAAATTATTAACAAGGGATTCATTGTTTGCCAGAACTAAGTCAAGCAGGTTATTTCCCCTTGTAGGTTCTGTCACAAACTGCTTCAAAAAACAATCCTGAACTACTTCTAAGAAGTCGTATGATTCTAAATTCCCAGTCAAGAAATTCCAATCAATATGACTCAAGTTAAAGTCTCCTAGAATTACTACATTATCGTGCCTTGTGGCCCTAACAATTTCCTCCCATAGTAGTCTCCCTTGATCCCTATCTAAGTTTGGGGGACGGTATATCACTCCTAAAATCAGTTTTTCATGCCCCTCTGAAAATTCTATCCAAACAGACTCTGTATGTGTTACTTCAGACTTAATACCCGTTTTTATGCAACAGTTCAAGCGATCTCGGACATACAATGGCACCCCACCCCCCTTCCCGATACTTCTATCTACTTGGAACAATTTAAAACCCTGAATGTGACATTCCGCAGGCATGTCTCGACTTTTTGAATTAAACCACGTCTCATTTAAGGCAAATACATCAATGTTACCTGCACTAGCAACTAATCTCAACTCGTCCATCTTATTCCTAGCACTACGGCTATTAGCATAATAAACCTTGAAAGACTCTCCTTTCTCTTTACCCTTCCTGCTCATTTCTGTTTTTCTACTAAACCTATTACTGTCCTTATCACCCAATGTCACTGGCTTTTCAATATCTACCTCGTTCTGCTTATTACTAGTTCCCCTAGAACTCATAGTATTACTACACTGGGACTTCACTGTTTTCCTGCCAAAACCCATACCACTAACTATTCCTAGTTTAAAGTCCTAACAGCTCCCTCCACTGCAGTTGCCAGTGCCCCCACCCCAGACCTAGATAAGTGAACCCCATCCCTGGCATACATGTCATTTCTGCCATAGAAGAGGTCCCAGTTGTCAATGAATGTTACCGCATTTTCCTTACAGTATTTGTCCAGCCAGCAATTGACACCAATTGCCCTGGACAACCATTCATTTCCAACTCCTCTCCTTGGCAAAATACTACATATGACAGGGTTCCCACCCTTCCTCCTAATTATTTCTATTGCTGACCTATACCTGCTAATCAGGTCTTCACTCCTACGTCTGCCAACATCGTTGCCTCCAGCACTGAGACAGATAATAGGATTGCTCCCATTACCTCTCATGATGTCAACCAGACGGCTAACAATATCCTCCATCCCAGCTCCAGGCAAGCAAACTCTCTGTCTCCTACTCCTGTCCTTCAAGCAGAACGCCCTATCCAACAACAATATTCTTACCTTCCTTGGTGTCGTTCGTCGTGACGTTGCCAGTAGTCGACTCACATTCGTCGGGTAGCACTGAGAATGTATTAGATGTTTCCACAACAGTTTCCACGGCAGTTTCTTCTTCATCGTTTCTACCTTTCCATTCGTCTTCTTGATCGTCAATTTCGTACCCTGCTGTCCAGCCACTGACCAGTTTCCTTTCTTGACCTTAGGACTCAAAACAGGAGGACTACTACGAATCTTCTTGTTTTCCTCGGTCAATCGCCGAATCTCCATCTTCGCCATCCTCAGTTCTTCCTTAAGCTGTTGGTAAAGTTGCTCGATGGATTGTATCTTGGTTCAATGCGTAGAGAGCGCGCAAACAGGTCTTCACAGAGCTAAGTACACGTCACGACTGAGCTAAGTACAAGTACCATACACAGATCTGACAAGTTTGATCATGTGGTTTCTTGACGATGGGGCCATTTATTCAATAATTATTTAAACATACTCTATAAATCCTATTGTGTCACTACCAAATGGCAAGGAAATTCTATGTAACTCAGGATAAATGGTAAGAAAAATCTAATTTCACTTTCTTTTTAATATGTGATCATGTTTCTATGTAACTTAGCTGCCAATTATTTCAGGCAGTTAGGCATATTTTTTTATTTTAAATAAATTAAGTCCTGAACTTCCTGAAGAGTGTGATCGTCATTGTAGAGCTGGAGAGAAAATTAAGATTCTCATCACTCTTTAGTGGTCAGAAGTAATATCTGTTAACTCAAACATGTTAAACAGAGTAATAAGTCTGCTTTCACGAATGGATTAACACAGTTTGTAACGACGATGGTTATTGGTAGACAAAATTAATTTCCGGTGCATTCTGTGTATCAATTTACAGGCAGATTTATTGCTCTCATATATATTTTCATAGTTTATTTTCCTGGTTAAAATTAATCATTTCTGTTCACAAACCTTGTCAACGTTGTAGTTTCATAGGGATACAGTTGTATAATAAATGTAATCATATACAGAGGTGAGGTGGACCTTTGGGAGAAACATTCACTACCGAATCCAATTTCGGTTGCTTTTAAATACCTTTAATACAACAACGTCAGAATACCTCCGACATGTTTACACATTCTGCGAAATACAGTAAATAAAAATAGCAAATCACTTTATGCTTACGTAGCATGAAGTGTAAACTGAAAAATATTGGGAAGTCGACTCGAATGTATGTACGCACCTAGCTGTACTTACCTAGTTCTTGTTGCATGGGTCGAGTCACACTTCCTGGTCCCGCCGCTAGGCCGCTACTAGGTCACTCTTCCTGCTCCATGAGCTTTATCATACCTCTTCTTAAAGCTATGTATGGATCCTGCCTCCACTACATAACTACCCAGACTATTCCACTTCCTGACAACTCTGTGACTGAAGAAATACTTCCTAACATCCCTGTCATCCATCTGAGTCTTCAACTTCCAACTGTGACCCCTTATTGCTGTGTCCCATCTCTGGAACATCTTGTTTCTATTCATCATGTCGATTCCTCTCAGTATTTTATACGTCGTTATCATATCCCCCCTATCTCTCCTATCCTCCAGTGTCGTTACGTTGATCTCCCTTAACCTCTCCTCGTAGGACATACCCCTTAGTTCCGGGACTAGTCTTGTTTCAAACCTTTACACTTTCTCTACCTTCCTTAGGTGCTTCATTAGGTGTGGGTTTAAAACTGGTGCTCTATACTTCGATATAGGCCTAACGTACTCGGTGTACAGGGTCCTGAACGATTCCTTATTGAGATGTTGGAATGCTGCTCTTAGGTTTGTAGGCGCCCGTATGCTGCAGCAGTTATTTGGTTGAGGTGCGCTTCAGGAGTTGTGCCTGGTGTTATACTCACCCCGAGATCCTTTACCATGAGTGAAGTTTGTAGTCTCTGGCCCCCTAGACCGTACTCAGTCTTCGGTCTACTTTGCCCTGCCCCAATCTTCATGACTTTGCACTTGGTGGGGTTGAATTCCAGGAGCCAGTTGCTGGATCAGTCCTGCAGCCTGTCCAGATACCTTCGTAGTTCTGCCTAGTCCTTGTCCGATTGAATTCTTCTCATCCTCACTTCATTTGAAAACAGGGACACTTCTGAGTTTGTTCCTTCCGTCATGTCGTTCACATATACCAGAAACAGCACCGGTCCTAGGACTGACCCCTGAGGAACCTCGCACTTCACAGGCGCCCACTCTGACATCTCGCCACTTACCATGGCTTGCTTTTGTCTTCCCTATGAAAGTAAAAGTCTCGACAGACGATGCAACATCCTCCCAATGAAAAGCAGCGGTGCCACTAGCACGAAAAGAGAAAACACAATAAGTGTCAGGGGCCCAAGACTCTTAAACTGCCTCCCAACATACATAAGGCTGATTACTAATAGACAACTGGCTGTCTTCAAGAAGGCACTGGAAAGGCACCTAAAGTCAGTACCTGACAATCCGGGCTGTGGTTCGTACGTCGGGTTGCTTGTGGCCAGCAGTAACAGCCTGATTGATGAGGCCCTGATCCACCATGAGGCCTGGTCACGGAGGGGGCCGCGAGGGCGTTGACCCCCGAAACCCTCTCCAGGTATACTTTAGGTATTCCCTGATCCATTGCAGGTATTCCCTGATCCATTCCAGCTTTCGCAGTAATCTCTTGTGCGAAACTGTCAATCGCCTTCTTACAGTCCAAAAAAATGCAATCTACCCACCCGTCTCTGCCTTGTCTTACTGCTGTCACCCTGTCATAGAGCTCCAGTAGGTTTATGACACAGGATTTCCCATCCCTGAAACCGTGCTGGCTGTCAATGAAAGCTCATTCCTTTCTAGGTTCTCCACCACTCTTCTCCTGATAATCTTCTCTATGACTTTGCATAGTATACATGTTAGTGACACTGGACTGTAGTTTAATGCTTCATGTCAGTCTCCTTTTTTTAAAAACTGGGACTACATTTGCTGTCTTCCTTACCTCAGGTAGTCGCCCTGTTCCAATAGATGTGTTGATGATTGGTGCTAGTGGAACACATAGCACCTTTGCTCCCTCTCTCAGGACCCATGGAGAGATGTTATCCGGCACCATCACCTTTGACATATGTAGCTCGCTAAGCAGCCTCTTCACTTCTTCCTCGGTTGTTTGTATTGTGTCCAACAGTTGATGGTGTACCCCACCTCTTTGTCTTTCTGGAATCTCTTCTGTCTCCTCATACTTCACCGTCGTTTCTTGCGATCTCCCCTCCTTCCTCAGCCTGATTACCTGGTTATTGACTGCTCTTTTCCTCCTGATGTGGCTGTACAACAGCTTCGAGTCAAACTTGGCTTTCGCTGCTATGTCATTTTCGTATTGTCGCTGGGCCTCCCTTCTTTCCTGTGCATATTCATTTCTGGCTCTGCAACTGCTCTCCTTATTTTCATGGGTCCTTTGCCTTCTATACTTCTTCCATTCTCTAGCACACTTGGTTTTGGCCTCTCTACACCTCTGGGTGAACCAAGGGCTCATCCTGGCTTTCTCGTTATTTCTGTTACCCTTGGGTACAAGCCTCTTCTCAGCTGTCACATATTCCATCACCTCGTTTGCTGATTTTCCTGACAGTTCTCTGTCTCATTGAACCCTGTGCAAGAAATTCTTGATGCCTATGAAGTTCCCTCTCTTGTAGTTTGGCTTCATTCATCCTGCTTCCCTCTTCACTTGTAATTCTACTATGTATTCGATGCACAGAACCACTTGTTCACTGGCCCTGAGGGGTCTTTTATATGTGATGTCCTCAATATATTCACCACTCAAGGTGAATATTAGGTCCAGTCTTGCTGGTTCATCCTCTCCTCTCTCTCTGGTAGTGTCCCTTTCGCTTTTTTACATGAGGTTTTCCAGTACCACCTCCATCATCATAGCCCTCCACGTTTCTGGGCCCCAATGCGGCTCCAGGTTCTCCCAGTCGATTTCCTTGTGATTGAAGACACCCATAATCAGCAGTTTTGCCTTGCTCGCATGAGCCTTTTTGGTCACTTCAGCCAGTGTGTCAACCATCGCTCAATTACTCTCATCATTCTGTGGTGGGTAATACATCACTGCAATGACCACCTTGGGACCTCCAGACTGAAGTGTTCGTATTTTGCAGTCTCTTGCTTCTTCCCTGTCTCCTCTCTTCAGCTCACCAAAATCCCATTGGTTTTTGATGAGCAGTGCCACTCCTCCACCCCCTCTATTTCCTCTGTCTTCTCTCAGGATCTGATATCAGGTTGCAAAGATGGCATCTTTTATCATTCCTGTGATCTTGGTTTCTGTGAGAGATATAATGTCCGGTGATGTCTCTTGACTCTTTCGTGCCACTCCTCCCACTTACTCGTTATTCCATCAGCGCTGGTGTACCATACCTTCAGTTTCCTCTCCGTCACTGCGTTCTGAGGGGTCTGTGACGGTGGGGGGCCTGGCAGTGTACTGTGGGATTCTTTAGCATAGTGTGGAGTGGGGGCTGTAAGTGTGGATTGTGGTTTATGTTGTGTTGTGGGGTTCTGGGGATGGTTCTGTGTGTGCTTGCACTTTTTGCTCTTCCCTGCTCCGGTTGTCCTCTGCTGACTCTATCCTTGTCTCTCTTGTTAGCCCCTTTTGTTTCTCTGTCCTCTCCCTCAGCTGCTGTCTTTCTGTTCTTGTTCTGTCTCAGTCTAGGAACACCCTCTTGTATGCTGACGATTACATCAGCCATGGTTTCTCTTACAGGATCCTATTCTGCACCGTTTGTTTTGAAAATCAGTTTGATCGGCCGATTTCTTCCCTTCAGGTTCCCCCCAATACTCTGAAAACTTACTGTTTCAGTCATGTCCTCGCCTATTTCTCTGATGATGTTTCCAATCTCCTGTTTTTCTTCCTACTGTCATTCAGTGTGTGTCCTCCTCTCGCTCTCCTGTAGCCCATGAATAAACATTGACTTCTCTATCCCCCTCTCCACCTTATCTCCCCTCCTTTACTGCTATCCCTCCTCCCAACATCTCTCCTCGTGTGTGTACTCATCTAGTGGTTGTTTCAGGTGTCGAGTGTGTGTGTGAGCATGGCAAACGGCGCCTGTTAAGTCTCTATTGTGGTTCCTAGGGGATGACAGAGAGGCCTCTCTATAGGCCTATCTAGGCCTCCACGGCCTTCAAATATAATAGCCACGTATGTTGAAATCACAGCAGCAAGGCGATATAAAACAAAAACCGAATTTAAATGGACAACACACTGCTAAGAGGAAGGTAGAGTACTGCCTTTTGTGTCCTTCTGATTTGGAAAGGGACCCTTCTGATATCCAGAAATACGATGGTAATCCTCCTGGCAGACAGTGGTAAAGGTGGTTTATCACACAATTTCCTTCCTTGGGAAGGGAGAAAGAAGCTACCCACTACTACCATTCATCTCTCTTACCTTAAATAATCGAAATTCCATCAGCAACCTGAGTGAAATTGGCCTTAAATGACCTCGTCAAAAGATAATTAGAATTTTTAAGAAGAATTTAATAGATCTGAAAGTAATTTAAAAAAAAAAAAAGTTCCACTTTTAACCTCGTGGAGTGATGGCTAAAGATTTCGCTTCACACGGTGAAGACCAGGTTCGATTCCCGGCGAGGACTGAAACTATAAGGCGTGTTTCCTTACACCGGTTGTTTAAGTTTTCCATCAGTAATAAAAGGTACCAGGGAGTTAGTCGACTGGTGTGGGTCGCATCCTGGGACAAAATTGACCTAATTTGCCCGAAATGCTCTGCATGAGAAGCTGCTTTCTATATAGTAGTATGTCATTGATGTAAGCTAGGCCTGTATACCTTGTACATGTACTTGTAGAATTAAAGATATTAGTAGTAGTAGGCGGTGTTTGTTCGGGAGTAAACAATATTTTTAATTTGAATAGTGATAGGCCCTAATCAGTGGTCAATGAATATTATATATTTTAATGCTCATTCTAGTTTTAGTTTTGCAATAATCTTCTACATAAATCATGAACTCTCCACTGTCTCATTTCAGCAGTGTTCCCGCTGGAATTTGCTACAGTTGTCAGATGACCAGTCATGTGCATGTGTATGTGCGTGTCAATTTACTGTATATGTGCGTATCTGTATATACTCAGTGGCCACTGTATCTGGGACACTTGTACATCTGCTAGCTAACAGAAATGCCTAATCAGCCACTCAGTGGCAGTACCTCAAATCCTAAAACCATGCAGACTTCGTCCAGAGGTTCAAGAGGCAAGTAAATTCCCCTTATTCTTATAACATAATATTTTTACCACTATGATTTACTTTGTCCAGTATTACTATCGCATTTGGTCTGTATGTTTCGTAAGGTGAAGTTTAGGATCTTTTCTTAATTCAAGGTCTAAAGTAACAAATCTTTGAGGACGACCGTGTTACAGAGGTCTGAGCTTTTCTCAGACCACTGAAACACAATAGTCTTCGAAGATTTAATAAATTATACCATGAATTCAAGAAAGATCCTAAACTTAATTGCTGTTCAAACCGAACATCGGAAAGGGAAACAAATGTATTCTAAGTGACTTTCACCACGGATTGATTTTTGGTGCCAGATGAAGTGATCTGAGTATCTCAGACACTGCAGTTCTCCTGGGATTTTAACACTAAGCAATCTCTAGAGCTTACAAAGGATGGTGCGAAAAATACAGAACATCCAGTCGGCGGTAATTCTGTGGCGAAAAAACTCCTTTTAAATGCAAAATATCAGAGGACAAAGGAGAAGGTCCAGACTGATTCAAATTGACATGAAGGTGACAGTAACTGAAATATCCACATAATATAACAATGTTGTGCACTGATGTACAGGTCATTGATGATGTGAAAAATCATGAGAACATTGGATTTCACTATTTTTCCACAGTGATTATATTGCATATTGTGAAATTACATGTTTGCTGTAATCTCTTTGTATATATACCATATATAAGGTTAGGTAAGTTTTCTAAGGTTCTTTGGTACAAAATTATTAATTTTTACAATAACATAAATGAAATATATATATATATATATATATATATATATATATATATATATATATATATATATATATATATATATGTGTGTGTGTGTGTGTGTGTGTGTGTGTGTGTGTGTGTGTGTGTATCTTTAAACGTATAAGTGAGCATTTTAGAATGGACTTAATTTTAAATGAGTTCTTGCTAACTGACCAATT
Organism: Cherax quadricarinatus; assembly: GCF_026875155.1. Taxonomy (NCBI): domain Eukaryota; kingdom Metazoa; phylum Arthropoda; class Malacostraca; order Decapoda; family Parastacidae; genus Cherax; species Cherax quadricarinatus. Next base: position 26,220,326 of record NC_069477.1, on the reverse strand, counting down.
TTCCCTATTCTGCAAGACATATATATGCCTCCACGAGGCATCTGCTAGATGTGCCACAGGGAATGTGCACTCAGTCCCTCAAATGACCGGGCCGCGGGGGCGTTGACCCTCGAAACCCTCTCCAGGTAAACTCCAGGTAATTCATGTACATTATGGATGTCTAGGCTCCCGGAGGGCTTCAAATGGGAATAACCAACAGCCCCTCACAGCAGGCAGAGCAAACAGCTACCCTGACTTCACCTCTACGGAGGACCTAAAATCTGCAATCAAATCAGCATCCAAAAGGACGCTAATACACATTCCCAAAACAGCTCGCCCTCAAGCTGCTAGCAAATTTGCTGACCACTTGAAGAAAGTCAACGATGCTCCTGCAAACAACAGATCCTGGCATAGTCTACTGTTATTTGGCAATGCTTGTTTGGCTGTCCCACCAAGGAGGAACAAGTCACTAGCAACATCTGATATTAAGGCAATAAGCCTGACATCTATATTGGGCAAGTTACTAGAATCAGTTATAGCTGACATTATTAGAAGTCACCTTGAAGAGTATAACTTGAAAAATGAATCTCAGCATGGGTTCACGAGAGGTCGTTCCTGCCTGACAAATTTACTGACGTTTCTCGATAGAACATCTGAGGCAGTAGACAGTGATAAGAACATAAGAACATAAGAAAGGAGGAACACTGCTGCAGACCTGTTGGCCCATACTAGGCAGGTCCTTTACAATTCTTCCCACTAACAAAATATTTGCCCAACCCAATTTTCAATGCTACCCAAGAAATAAATTTTGATGATTTTATTTACTCATTACGCAAGTCTCACTCGTATCCAAATCCCTCTCACTCATGTATTTCTTCTTCAACTCATGTATTTATCTACCCTAAATTTGAAACTACCCAAGGTTTTAGCTTCAATGACCCTATTAGGTAGACTGTTCCACTCATCAACTACCCTATTTCCAAACCAATACTTTCCTATATCTTTTCGAAATCTAAACTTATCTAATTTGAATCCATTATTGCGGATTCTTTCTTGAAGTGATATCCTCAAAACCTTATTATATCCCCTTTGTTAATACCCATCTTCCACTTATACACTTCGATCATGTCTCCCCTCATTCTTCGTCTAACAAGTGAATGTAGTTTAAGAGTCTTCAATCGTTCTTCGTACGAAAGATTTCTAATGCTATATATTTGGTCATTCTACTCGGGAAATTTTCTAGCGAATTTACATTCATTCTGTAATATGGAGACCAAAACTGGGCTGCATAATCTAGGTGAGGCATTACTAATGATGTATAAAGCTGTAAAATAACTGCTGGACTTCTGTTGATTAATTACTCTTCTAGATATAAATCCCAGTAATTTGTTTGCTTTGTTACGTACGCTTAGGCACTGCTGTCTTGGTTTAAAGTTGCTGTTTACCATAACCTTCAAATCCTTTTCCCAATCTGTATGGCTAAGTTCTACGTTATTTAACTGATAAGTACTAGGGTTATGGACATTCCCAAGCTTCAGAACCTTGCATTTATATACAGTGAACTGCATCTGCCACTTTTCTGACCAGGAATTGAGTTTGTTTAAATCCTCCTGAAGTTCCGTGACATCTAAGTTTGAATCAATTATCCTCCCTATCTTATGTCATCGGCGAATTTGCTCATATCACTAGTAATTCCCTCTAAGAAGTCGTTTGATTCTAAATTCCCAGTCAAGAAATTCCAATCAATATGACTAAAGTTAAAGTCTCCTAAGTTTGGGGGACTGTATATTACACCTAAAATCAATTTTGCACGTCCCTCTGAAAATTCTATCCAGACTCTGTATGTGTTACTTCAGACTTAATACCTGTCTTTATGCAACAGTTCAAGCGATCTCGAACATACAATGCCACCCCACCCCCTTTCCCGATACTTCTATCTACTTGGAACAATTTAAAACCCTGAATGTGACATTGTGCAGGCATGTCCCGACTTTTTTAATTAAACCACGTCTCAGTTATGGCAAATACATCAATGTTACGTGCACTAGCAACTAATCTCAACTCGTCCATCTTATTCCTAGCACTTAGGGAATTAGCATAATGTATATTTAAAGACCCTCATTTTTCTTTACCCTTCCTGCTCATTTCTGTTTTTCCACTAAACCTGTTACTGTCTTTGTCACCTAGTGCCACTGGCTTTCCAATATCCACCTCATTTTGCCTATTACTAGTTCTCCTAGTACTCATATTACTACACTGGGACTTCACTGTATTCCTGCCAAAACCAATACCACTAACTATTCCTAGTTTAAAATCCTAACAGCTCCCTCCACTGCAGTTGCCAGTGCCCCCACCCCAGACCTAGATAAGTGAACCCCATCCCTGGCATACATGTCATTTCTGCCATAGAAGAGGTCCCAGTTGTCAATGAATGTTACCGCATTTTCCTTACAGTATTTGTCCAGCCAGCAATTGACACCAATTGCCCTGCACAACCATTCGTTTCCAACTCCTCTCCTTGGCAAAATACCACATATGATAGGGTTCCCACCCTTCCTCCTAATTATCTCTATTGCTAACCTATACCTGCTAGTCAGGTCCTCACTCCTACGTCTGCCAACATCGTTGCCTCCAGCACTGAGACAGATAATAGGAGTGCTCCCGTTACCTCTCATGATGTCATCCAGACGGCTAACAATATCCTCCATCCCAGCCCTAGGAAAGCAAAACCCTCTGTCTCCTACTTCTGTCCTTCAAGCAGAACGCCCTATCCATGTATCTAACCTGGCTATCCCCAACAACAACAATATTCTTACCTTCCTTGGTGTCGTTCGTCGTGACGTTCCCAGTTGTGGAATTCGTCAAGACGTTCTCGATGGTCTTCGTTGGGGTTTCTAGGGATGTCTCACTCACGTCTGCCAATGCTTCCTTGGTGCTCGTCGTGACATTCCCAGTAGAGCATCCACATTCGTCAGGTAGCACCGAAAATGGGTTGGAAGTTTCCACAGTAGTCTTCTGGTTCCCCATTGTTTGTGCCTCTCCAACAGTCTTCTTGATCCTCAGCTTGGTTCCATGTTGCCTGGCCACTGACCAAGTTCCCCTCTTAACCTGGGGACTCACAACAGAAGGATTACTACGAATCCTCTTGTTCTCCTCCTTTATTCGCCGTATCTCCAGCTTAGCAACCCTAAGCTCTTCTTTCAGCTGCTGGCAAAGTTGCTTAAGAGAGGGCATCCTGGTTCAGATTCACAGAGAGCACACAAACAGATCTTCACAGAGCTAAGCACATGTCATCACTGAGTGGAGTACACGCCCCCACTGAGTGCAGCAGTTAATATTTTCTCGAACATATAATGCAACTCCTCCCTCCTTCCCATTACATCTATCCACACGGAACAACTTGAATATTACACTCAGCAATCATATCCCAACTATTTAAATCATACCAGGTTTCAGTTAATGCAATGACATCAAATTTCCCAGCACATGCTAACAAGTGTAGTTCATTAATCTTACTTCTTGCACTTCGACTGTCAGTATAAAATACCATCATATGTTTTTTCTTCTGCACATTTTTCCTATTCATCTTTGTTTTTACACAATTTCTGAAATTATCATTACCCAGAGTTACTCCATGACAGTTACTATTAAGATTCTTAATATCAGAGCATAACTCAATATATCCATACTCATTATTCATCATTTCTAAACCCATACCTCTAACTAATCCTAGTTTAAAGTCCTAACAACCCCCTCAACTGAGCTAGCAAGAAAACCCACACCTGCCCTGGATAAGTGAACCCCATCCCTGGCATTCATGTCATTTCGGCCATAGAAGTTGTCCCAGTTGTCAATGAATGGTATTGCATTATCCTCACAGTGTTTATCTAGCCAACAATTAATACCAATTGCTCTGGACAGCCATTCATTTCCAACACCCCTTCTTGGCAAAATGCCACATATAACAAGGTGCCCCCCCTTCTTCCTAATTATTCTATAGCTGTCCTGAACTTTCTAACTAAATCCTCACTTCTACGCTTGCCTACATCATTGCCTCCAGCACTGAGGCAGATAATAGGATTGATCCCATTACCGTTCATGATGTTGTCAAGCTGGCTAAGAATATCCTCCATCCCAGCCCCAGGAAAGCAAACCCTCTGTTTTCTACTCCTGTCCTTCAAACAGAATGCCCTATCCATGTACCTAACATGGCTATCCCCACCAACAATATTATTCTTACCTTCCTTGGTGTCGTTCGTCGTGACGTTTCCAGTAGTCGACTTACATTCGTCGGGTAGCACAGAGAATACATTAGATGTTTACAAAACAATTTCCACAGCAGTCTCTTTCTTCTTCATCGTTTCTACCTTTCCATTCGTCTTCTTGATCGTCAACTTCGTTCCATGCTGTCCAGCCACTGTCCAGTTTCCCTTCTTGACCTGAGGACTCAGAACAGGAGGACTGCTATGAATCATCTTATTTTCCTCAGTCAATAACCGTATCTCCATCTTCGCTACCCTTAATTCTTCCTTAAGCTGCTGGTAAAGTTTCTCGATGGAAGGCATCTTGGTTCAATCCAAGAAGAGTACAATAACGTCCTCATTGAGCTAAGTACATGTCACCACTGAGCTAAGTACACATCACTCAAAAGTGTATGTGGACCACCAGTCGTGAAGATAATCCTGGAACACCTTCCAGTTGGCCCTCTTTACATCCCATCTAGGAGGCAGCACAACTGTGGGAGTCCTGTTGATGTTGAAGGTGGTGATCACTGCAAAGTGGTCACTGACAAGGTGAGGATGAGTTTCCCATGTGGCTCCTGCTGCGAGTTGTCTTGTCCCGAAGGTAAGGTCGAGGCAGCCACCCAACAGGTGTGTGGGGATCTCCATTGTTTAGCAACTTTACCTCTGGAATATCGTGTAGGAGCATTGCTATGTGTCTGCCGGCAGCACTGGTTGCTGAGTGAGAGTGCAGCATTGGGAGATGTGCGTTGAAATCTCCACCCACAACATTACACTCAGTGCGTGCTAGCACTAGGAGCTCTGCAATGTCGAGAGTGTGTCTTGGGTTCTTGTAAATGTTATAGATGGTAATGGCCGCCCCAGGTATGTGTGCAAGGATGGTCTATATCTCGACATCCTCCCTACAGTCCACAGTGTTGGCTATAACCTCATGAGGTATTGTATCGGATACAGTTACAGCTGTGCCTCTGCAGTGAACGCCCGCGTCCATGTGCCGATAATACCCAGCAAAACCGGGTAGTGTTGGGCAGATAGTCGGGACAGTCAGAGTTTCTTGTAGTAAGATGATGTCAACCCAATCCCGAATTACTGCCTCCAACAAGAGGTGCTGTTTGCCCCTCAGGCCCTGAATGTTCCACTGTAGGACCTGAATGTTCCACTGTAGGACCTGAATGTTCCACTGTAGGTACCAAAGTTATTCCATCGCTGTTGTTTCCTGAGCTGGAGACTGAGCCCTCCCCGCTCTGAGAACCTGCAAATTCATGGCGTCCACTGTCTCCTCCTCGGTTAGTAAGCACACTCTCAGAAGCATACTGACCATCTGCCGGAATATACTCTGTTGTTCCGTGGAGTTGATTGTGTTGCAAATAATATCCGTGAACACCTTGATGAGTGCTACGAGATCCTTCCTGGTGAGGGCCTGCGTTGGCACTGGGTTCGAAGCAGTGGATATTACCTGGGCTGTTGTGGTCTGTAGGGACTGCTGAGGGTTGGATTTCTTTATTGTGTGCACCGTGGTCTGTTGCTGTACACCAAATTGGGTTAGCCGGCATCTGCTGGTGAGGTGCCAAGCGAGCCTGCAAAGCGGCTGTGCCGGGCAAGGAGTGCCTGCGCTGTCGTGCTATGGCCGATGGAGATTCGTGTAGTGCCGTCTGCTGATCGCGTTGACGAGATGTTCCCTGTTGACGCCTCCTGTTCCTCTTGTTTTTGTTTCTTCATCTGCCAATTTTCGGACCAAGACATTAATTTGTCCAAATCCTCCTGGAGTTCATTGCTATCCTCCTCAGAATGAATCATAGGGCCTATCTTTGTATCATCGGCAAATTTGCTCATGTCACTCGTGATCCCTTCATCAAGGTCATTAATGTAAATTATGAACAAGATAAAGCCTAAAACTGATCCTTGTGGAACGCCACTAGTGACTAATCCCCATTCAGATTTGACTCCATTAATGGAAACTCTCTGCTTTCTGTTGGTAAGCCATGCCTCTATCCATGCTAGAACTTTGCCTCTTATACCATGAGCTACCAGTTTTCTTAAGAGTCTCTTGTTAGGTACTCTGTCGAAGCCTTTACTAAAATCCAAGGAGGGTCTTTCAATGTATATTATGCTAATAGCCGCAGTGCTAGAAATAAGATGGACAAGTTGAGATTAGTTGCTAGTGAAGGTAACATTGATGTATTTGCCATTACTGAGACGTGGTTTAATTCAAAAAGTCGGGACATGCCTGCAGAATATCACATTCAGGGTTTTAAATTGTTCCAAGTAGATAGAAGTATCGGGAAGGGGAGTGGGGTGGATTGTATGTCCGAGAACGCTTGAACTGTTGCATAAAAGCGGGTATTAAGTCTGATGAAACACATACAGAGTCTGTTTGGATAGAATTTTCAGATGGGCATAAAAAAATTGATTTTGGGTGTGAAAATACCGTCCCCTAAAACTTATTTTTAGGGGCCCAAGGGGTTGTGTGTTAATTCATGTTAAAACATGCAAGATCGAAAAGACCCTCTAAGGCCACTGTATGGGCATCTGGGGGCCCACGAAAAAGTCATCTGAGGCCCACGGGAAAGGGTTTCATCTGGGGGCCATGAAAAATTTTAAACTGGGCCCTTGTATAGGTAAGGGGGCCACGTTTGGTCATCTGGGCCCCACTGAAAATAGGTCCCCCCTGGGGCCAAATGTATGGTTTCCATCTGGGGCCCAAACTGTATGGGTTTTCATCTGGGGGCCCACTGAAAAAGTTTATCTGAGTCCCTCAAAAGGTCATTGGGGCCCACTTTTTTGGGTCATCTGAGATCACTGTATAGGTCATCTGAGATAAACTTTTATAGGTCTTCTGAGGCCAAGTATTTCATTTTGGGGCCCCACTGTATAGGTAAATTCGTTTTTTTCGGGTTTTTAAATGCTAAAACAGGGGGTTTTTTGGTCCCGGGGAATAAGGTGGCGTAGGTAGCAATGACCCGGCCTTGGACTATTTTTGGTTTTAAAATTGGGTTTTTTTGGGGGGGAAGGGGTTTACAAAAACGGGAGGGGTTGAGGGAGGGGACCGCAAGCCATTCCGTGGGGGGGAGCACTTGTGTCTCCAAGTCGGTGGGCCTAGGAGTGAGGGAAGGAAAGGGGGGCCGGCGGGCTGGCGTGCCCCCCTAGGGGGCCTGGTAAAAGGGGCAGCCCCTGATGGCGCGAAATTTTGAACTAAGCTGGCGGGAACACGGGGCTGTCTGTGCAGACAGTACAGGCTGTCTACTACGCTGGGCCCCCCCCCCCCAAACCCCCCCCCCCCCGGGGTCGTCCCGACGGAAAAATTACTGGGGGCCCATAGGTAAAAGGGAAAATTACGAACATAGCTACCCCGAGGGGGGACGGCTTTCGCTCATAGAAATAAAAAAAATGGACAAAAAAAAGGGAAAACAGGAAAAAAAAAAACTCCCCCAACCCAGGGGGAAGAAAAAAACGGGTTTGCCTGCGCTGTTTCATCGAGGGAGAGTCCGGAACCCCAGCACGGGAAAACAAAAAATCTTTATTTACGGGTTTTTTCGCGGGCCCTAAACATCATTTGCCCCATTTCGTCACAAAACGTTGTTGAAACCCTCACATCTGCAAAAAAAGACGGGACAGTACCCTTTTTCCAAGGTGTGACATGGGGACTCGGGGGGGCAGACGGCCCTGACCTTAACGGGTTTTTTTTTTTTCCTTTTGTTAAAAAAACACTGGTGAACATACTTTCAATAATACTATATCCATGGATTCTTTAAACACTCGGGGTTACCCTTCTAAAAGTTTTTGGGCCAAAATTTAAAAGAGTTTCCACCCTGACCCCTTTTTTATCGCCCCTTATAAAAATTGTGTGTGCATTTATACCCTTTTTCTGAAAAGCAAAAAAATTTTGGCAAAAACTAGGTAGGAGTCAGAAAAGCAGTGGGTTACGCAATGTCACAAAAAAGTACTTTTTCCCTTTGGGGTGGGCGGCCCCAAAAAGAAAGGGAGCCTTACTGGGCCGTTTTCCGTCCCTTAAATTAGGGGGGAAAAGGGGATAGACGGTTTGTCCCTAGTTTGGGTCTGATCGTGGCTTTCCCAACGCACGCCCCCTTCCAGCTCTCCCTTGGGGGCCTCCCATAGGGCCCCACATACTTCATGGGTAAAGGGTTTGGGGTTTCCCTTTTGATTTTTTCCCGTAGCAATCCCCTCCCTCGAACTTATTCCCACGACTGTCTAGGACACGGAAGGGGACCCAAAAAACCTTTGGGAAAAGGGTTTTGGGCTTTAAGGGGGGTTCTGCACGGGGTTGAGCAACATAACTTTGCAACCTTTTTCCCAACTTTGTTTTCCCTTGGGGCCGGGGGCCCATTGCCCCCAGAGGGTAAACCCTATCAGAAAAGCTTTCAAAGGTTCTTTTCTTACCCGCTGGAAAACAAGCTGCGTTTTTTCCTTTCATCTTTAATTAAAATGGGGTTTCAGTATCGAAAAGTGGGTCTAGGGGGGAGCAAACAGAATTTCTTTTGGGGAAAGGGGGCTTTTTCTAGCATACAAAGAAAAAATGGGGTTTTCTCCCCCGTCAAAAGCTGTTGGGGAAAAATTTTAAATTTTGTACATAAACATCTGGGATAGCCTCACCCAAACCCATGTAGTACAATTTGGGGTTTAAAACGGTTATTTGGAGCACCTCCAAACTTTGCAATTTGTCTTTTCAAAAAACCTTTAACCGCAGGGTGGGTGGAGCTATTTGGCGTTTGGGGAATTATGTTGAATCTGGACAAAGATCCTGCATTATCCCAATTATAAACTCAAAACCCCATTTTTGACAAAAGGGGACACTTTGGGAAAGTAGGACAAAGGGGAAAAACCCATGCTCACGGAAAAAGCACTAGCAAACCTTTTCGGGGGGTTTTAAAATTCGGGAAATTGGGTACTAATTCACTGTACCGCGCAAGTTATCTACCAAAAGCAGGTTATTTCCCTTCCCCCGGGGTTCAAAAGCTCGTCAAAGGTGGGCGGGAATTTCCCTCTCCCCAGGGCTCCTTTGAAATTAGATACTTTGGGGTTTGGGGGTTAGGCCTTTTAAATGGTCCCTTTGGCTTTAGGGCAAACAACCCATGGTTACATGTTTGGCAATGTCCGCTGCCATCTTGGGCCCAAAAATTTTTCATTCGGGCCTGTTTTGGGATACTGCGGCCCCTTCCCCCGGGGTGCGCAACACCGGGGAAAAACATTGTGGATAAAAACCTAAGATTTGGCTGGTATCATGGCTCTGGATCACCAGTTGGTATAGGGATCTGCCGGGGCCCAAACCGCTTTTGGCAACACGGAAACAGTACCCCTTTGGTTGACCACCAAATCCTTCAGTGGAAGGGGAAAGAATTAAAATGAAAGTAAACGCCCCTCCTTGGTCAGGAAACAAAGGGGCCCGGAGACCAAAACGGGGTTTCCTGTCTTTGGGGTTTCCTCTCGGATCCTCAACAGAGAATGAATTGGGGAACTGCCCACGAATTTTTTAGGGGTCTCGACAGGGCTTTCAGCAAACAAACATTTTGTTTTACTGGGACATAGAAAATTTTTCGGGTTGAGTCTTTGAACTTGGGGGACCACCGAGCATGTTTTCCCCGAGAGGTTTTTTATTCCCCAAAAGGGCCAAAAAGGGGTAAATAAATTGTATAAATTTGATGGGATAATGTAGATGATACCCCAAAAAGATCAGGGCCCATACAATGGCTAAAGCTTTTTTGCTCTGTCCTAAATTTTTTTGGGACTTCCGCTTTAGTAAGGCACGGTTTGCATGGGAATGGGCCCGTTTTCCTTTTAGTTTTCCTTTTCAAGCCCCGCACCGATCCCAACTTTGTTTGGCATCAGCCCGTCAAGGTAAATGCCTTGGGGGAAATCAGGGAATCTAAGGGTTGCGGTGATGTTAATTGTTCTTAAGAATGAAAAAAAAGCTCGTTCCTGAACACAAGTCCACTCAAAAGGGGGCATTTCCCTTTTTGAAATAAAACGTGTCAGGGGTGCAGCAATGGTGGAGAAACCTGCGTAAAGGGGCCCGGAAAAAACCCCCCAAACCCCCCAAATGAAGGAAGAAAACTGCATCCGCCATCTTTGGGGCTGGGGAAAATTTTTCACGGCCCCAGATTTTTGACTCGTTTCCCTCTTTAAAGGGCCCTTTTTGAGTATAACGTGACCCAAAAATTTTATTTCCTTCCGGAAAGGAAAAGACATTTGGAAAACTTTCCCCTTAAAATTTTTCCCCGGTTGCCTTTTTCCTTTCCCCGTCAATTTCTCAAGTTTTGAAAGGGACATCTTTCGACATGACTATGAAAATCATCCAGGTAGACCATGAAACATTCCAAAATAGGAGGGTACGGAAAAAATTTTTCGTCATCAAATTTACTAAATGTTTATTGGGCTTCCCCCAAGCCGAAAGGGATCCTCCCGAACTGGTAATGACCCGTTGGAATAAAAAAGCTGTGAACTCTCTGCTCTCCCTCATCGAGGGGGAAACTGCCAAAACCCTTGGGAAAAAGATCAAGAGTGAAAAACCTTTTTATCGCCCATTTCTGCAAAAGGTCGTTCAAAAACTGGCAACGGAAAACGGTCTGGGATGGTAAATGCTTCATTTTCCCGTAATTTGATAACAGGGCGCCAGGTTCCCTCTTTTTTGGGAACCGGAAAAAAAGGGGAGTTCCAAAGGGGAAGTGGAATTTTCCCCAAAAAACTCCAACGGGGCAAACCGTGTAATGAGTTCTTTTGGCGAAAACTCTTTGCGCATTGGCTGGGGATACCAAAGGGACATAAAAGGTTTTGGGACCTTTTTCAAGTGGAATACCGTTGGGGGTCAGTGGGGGCAAACCCTTTGACCACCATCAAATGCAACTGCAGAACGTGCACATTTTAGAACCCGGAAAAAGTTTTGGCCCCCTCTGCAGGATAGGGCCCGTCAAAGCTTTGATTAAACTTTCCCGCACTGGCCAGGTTTTGGGAAGAGTCCCGCAGCAATCGCCTGGGAAAAACTTCCTCACAAGGAAGTTTAGCTGGGGGTTCACCCCCAAAAACCCCTCACCGGGAGAGGGAATCTGAAAAAGGTCAACAATTTTAGGTATTCTTCCCAGGGGGGAAAATTCCCCGATATGCATTTGACAAAAGGACTTGGGAACTTACCCGTTGCACTGTGTTTCAAGGGGTGGTTCAAGGGGAGGGCCCTTGTTTTGGGACGTGTCGTTTTTCAACCAGCAATTTGGGCTCCTTCAAAAAACTCTGCTCACCCTACACCCCTAAAAGGATTGAGCGAGTTAGCTAACCAAAAAGCGTCATACTTTGAAAAGGGAGTAACTCCCGGCCCCGTGATGCCCAAAGACACAGTCAGACAGTCGCCTGCCCACAGGGATACTGCGGCCCTTTACAAAACTGCTGGTCCCCTACAACAGCGTCAGGTTAGAGTGAAGGTTAGACTGGGGGGTCCCCAAAAACTGGGTTTCACTGGAAAACGCGTGTTTTGGGAAGGGGGGTGATGGGCAACGAGCTCTACTACGAAAGGGCGTTCAGGGCAAAAAAGGGCTGACCCCGGGGGGAAAAGTGTATGGGAAAACCCCCGGGTTTTCCCAAAGATTCCAGGGGACTGTGGGATAATCTGAGACAGAGTAGCACGTTGTGGGTTTCCCAAGCGCACCCCCAGAAGGGCACACCCCCTCCGGTTTAATTCCCCCTTTCCACTCAGCTGGATCTAAGTGGATCCTAAGTTTTGCCCTGGTTTTTAACCCTATGAGTGGGCACCATGGAAAACAAAACCAAACTTCGACTAAGAATTTTTTTGGGGCAAACTTGTGACCCTGGGGCCCCAAAAATTTTAGCGTTGTGGAACCCCGAACCGTCAGCGGATTTCCCGAGACTCCTCTCAAGGTCTGAATGGCGAAGGTCTGCAACATGGGCCCCGTGAAGGCCAAAGTCTCGGAAAAAGGTGGAGCGGGCAAAATTTTAAAAAACCCAACCTGTACTAGGAAAGTGAAAAGGCTTTTGGGGGACCCGTGGACTCGATGAAACGGTCCACAGGGGTTTTCATACCGAAAAATGAAGGCCCTGACAGGCCGAAACCCGGAAAAACCCCCCGGGCCCCGTTTCTGAGGCTCGACGCTTGTTTTTCGAGGCCGGAAACCCGGAAGGGGAAAGGGACGAGTCTCGGGAAAAAGCGTTTAAGAAAAAACTCGGTTTCCTCACTGTTTGGCAAAACGTAATCAACTGGCCCCGGGCGGCGAATGCATTGGGGGACAGGGACGGGGAAAACAGCACTCCGACAGGGGGACTATGTTTTTTCGTTTTTTTGCGGCGGAGCCCTTCCCCCAAAATAGTGGAAAGGGGTTCTAACCCCAGCACTGGGATTGCGCGACGAAAAGCTTGTCCAAACCCGTACAGCATACTTCGCAGCCTTTTTACACTCATGGGAGGGATGAATGGAAGTATTTTGGTAAAATACAGACTTTCCCCCCCCGGGGGCTGAGTATGGGGACCCCCCCCCCCGGGGGTGGCTACTTTTTATTTTGAGCGTGGGGGGAAAAAAAAAAAAGGGGGGTTTCGGTTACCGGGAAAAACTGGCATGGGGAATGTGCGGGTTTCTTGCGGGGACCCTTTGGTTTTTAACACCCCCGATCGATAGGGGCCCCCCGTTTTCCCAGTTGAAAAAAAGTCACTACACGCTTAGCGGGTGAGTTGGGGGTGGGTTTTCGGGGAGTTTCGCCCCTGGCCGGAAGTCGATGGGCTGCTTTTTTGTATGGACTGACTGTTGGGTTAAAGTGGGGCAAATATTTTTACTTAGGGGGCCCTGTTATGGGACTGGGGTTAGAAATTTTTTGGGTGCTGTCTGACAAGGGAGCGGCAAAAGGGGACTTCTGGTCGACCCCCGGGGTCCCTGTGGGCGGGGGCCGGAAAAGGGTGGGGAAGGGGGGGGATCATCCCAAAGCGGCAAACCTTTCCTTTCTCGGAAGGGGGCTTGAGCGAAATCATGGCATCATATGCACCCAGGAGTCGTGCTGAGGGCCCAGTCCTAGCCCCATCAATGGCACCCCCCGAGGTTATTTGGGGGGCATTTCCCCCCGATTGAATTGCCCGGGCAGCCAGTAAGGGGATGATTCCCCCTTTTCCCTCCCCCAAAACGGCCCTCACCATCCACCCACTTAGTGGAGCTGATGGCATTTAGTAAAGTCCCCTGGCGGCTTGCCGAAACCCGGGAAATGCAAGCCAGGGGCTTTCGTGGCCGGTATTGCCCTTTTGGCCAAGACGCTGGTAACGATGTCAATGTAATGGCGTTGGCGACTTTCCCCAAAATAAAAGCCTAATTCCTCCTTAATTTTTGTGCCAAGACTGCATCTTTCAAAAGCCCCCTTTAGCCCCCACAAAAGGCCCCATATCTCCGGGTTTAGATCCACTGCCCCGAAAAAGCAGCAGAATATAAATTTGCGTCCGTGGGACTATCAAATTGGGCCTGAACAGTCGTCCCCCGACTGACTGCAGCCAAGGGCCCCTAAAAATATTTTTAACGAAACCCTCAAAAAAAAGGGTCGGGGTTTTGGGCGAGGCCGGCCCATTGGGATCGGGGGCTTGCGCCACAACTTGCCCCAAATTTCGCGGGGGGTTCGATGCCCCCCCGCGGTTCCGGGGTTCACGCTGGTGAGGGGACCATTGATAGCAAAACCCCGGGGGCTGGGGCAACGGCATGGCCACTGCGTGTTTTTAGTATGACGTCAACTTTTTCAAAAAAAAGGGAGGTCACGAAGAGGGGAAAAAGGGCAGAGCAAGAAATGGTATGCACTGGCCAATTCAAAACAGAGTCAGAGAGAACCCAGCACCACGGTCTAGGGAAACTCTTATTATGGAAATAGTTTAGAAAACAACCCAAAAAAAAGGAAATAGTGGGACACTCTGAACCCCAAAAAAAAGAGATGTATGGGAAGTTTAATGTAATACAGGGAAGTGACAAAAAGAAGCTAAGGGTTTGGGCAATAATTTCACCCCGGAACTGGGAACAAAAAATTTAAAGAAAAAGTTGAAAATGTAAACATGGTGCAAAAATTTCACCCAAAAAATTTAAAGGGCTACTGAAAGGGTCACTGGGGCTACTGTATGTCATCTGGGGTATTTATAGTCATCTGAGGCTACTGTAAGGTCATCTGGGCCACGAATGGTCATCGGGGCCAGTATAGGTCACTGAGGCTACTTTTAGGTCATTAGGCTACTGTATAGGTCATCTGAGGCTACGTATAGGTCATCTGAGGCTACTGTATATGGTCATTGAGGCTATTTGTATGGTCATCTAAAGGCCACTGTATGGTCATCTGAGGCCACTGTATAGGTCATCTGAGGCTACTTTTAAAAAGGTCATCTGAGGCTACTGTATAGGTCATCTGAGGCTACTGTATAGGTCATCTGAGGCTACTGTATAGGTCATCTGAGGCTACTGTATAGGTCATCTGAGGCTACTGTATAGGTCATCTGAGGCTACTGTATAGGTCATCTGAGGCCACTGTATAGGTCATCTGAGGCTACTGTATAGGTCATCTGAGGCTACTGTATAGGTCATCTGAGGCTACTGTATAGGTCATCTGAGGCCACTGTATAGGTCATCTGAGGCTACTGTATAGGTCATCTGAGGCTACTGTATAGGTCATCTGAGGTTTACTGTATAGGTCTCTGAGGCCACTGTATGGGTCATCTGAGGCTACTGTTGGGTCATCTGAGGCTACTGTATGGGTTCATCTGAGGCTACTGTATAGGTCATCTGAGGCTACTGTATAGGTCATCTGAGGCTACTGTATAGGTCATCTGAGGCCACTGTATAGGTCATCTGAGGCTACTGTATAGGTCATCTGAGGCTACTGTATAGGTCATCTGAGGCTACTGTATAGGTCATCTGAGGCTACTGTATAGGTCATCTGAGGCTACTGTATAGGCCCATCTGAGGCCACTGTATGGTCTCTGAGGCTACTGTATAGGTCATCTAAGGCTACTGTATAGGTCATCTGAGGCTACTGTATAGGTCATCTGAGGCTACTGTATAGGTCATCTGAGGCTACTGTATAGGTCATCTGAGGCTACTGTATAGGTCATCTGAGGCTACTGTATAGGTCATCTGAGGCCACTGTATACGTCATCTGAGGCTACTGTATAGGTCATCTGAGGCTACTGTATAGGACATCTGAGGCTACTGTATAGGTCATCTGAGGCCACTGTATAGGTCATCTGAGGCCACTGTATAGGTCATCTGAGGCCACTGTATAGGTCATCTGAGGCTACTGTATAGGTCATCTGAGGCCACTGTATAGGTCATCTGAGGCTACTGATAGGACATCTGAGGCTACTGTATAGGTCATCTGAGGCCACTGTATAGGTCATCTGAGGCCACTGTATAGGTCATCTGAGGCTACTGTATAGGTCATCTGAGGCCACTGTATAGGTCATCTGAGGCCACTGTATAGGTCATCTGAGGCCACTGTAAGGTCACGAGGTCACTGTATAGGTCATCTGAGGCCACTGTATAGGTTATCTGAGGCCACTGTATAGGTCATCTGAGGCCACTGTATAGGTCATCTGAGGCCACTGTATAGGTCATCTGAGGCTACTGTATAGGTCATCTGAGATCACTTTAAAATTCAACTGAGGCCACTGTATAGGTCATCTAAGGTTACCTGAGGACACTGTAAAGGTCACCCGACCTTAGAAGAGAGGACAAGGGAGGGCATGTTTATGATGTACAAAATCTTTAGGGGAGTTGAAAGGAAAGGTATTTACAGAATATCTGAATTAAAAGTACCAGGATCAAAGGGACAGGTGGGAACTGAAGACAGAGATAAGCCACAGGAATGTAACGGCGTGGCAGTGGGTGTAGGAAACTAAATACGCAGTTTCAGATGATAGACTGACCACATCGACTCAAGGTTGAGGGACTGATTACCTCATTCTCCTCCTGTTCTTCAAGTTTCTCCTATGTATGGACTTATGAAGCCACTGTGTGGCGAAACGTTTCCTCAATAAAGATACCCAAGAGTTGCACATGTGTCTAATTTATCATCATATATCAACCACCTTGATGAGGGAATTACTAGTGACATGAGCAAATTCGCCGATGATATAAGATAGGTAGGATAACTTAGATGTCACGGAACTTCAGGAGGATTTAGACAAACTCAATTCCTGGTCAGAAAAGTGGCAGATGCAGTTCAATGTATATAAATGCAAAGTTCTGAAGCTCGGTAGTCTCCATAACCCTAGCACTTATAAGGTAAACAATGTAGAACTTAGCCATACAGATTGCGAAAATGACTTGGGGGTTATGGTGAGCAGCGACCTTAAACCAAGACAGCAGTGCCTAAGCGTACGTAACAAAGCAAACAGATTACTGGGATTTATATCTAGAAGTGTAAGCGGTTATTTTACAGCTTTATACATCATTAGTAATGCCTCACCTAGATTATGCAGCCCAGTTCTGGTCTCCATATTACAGAATGGATATAAATTCGCTAGAAAATATCCAGCGTGGAATGACCAAATTAATACATAGCATTAGAAATCCCCCGTACGAAGAACGATTGAAGACTCTTAAACTACATTCACTTGTTAGACGAAGAATGAGGGGAGACATGATCGAAGTGTATAAGTGGAAGATGGGTATTAACGAAGGGGATATAATAAGGTTTTGAGGATATCACTTCAAGAAAGAATCCGCATTAATGGATTCAAATTAGATAAGTTTAGATTTCGAAAGGATATAGGAAAGTATTGGTTTGGAAATAGGGTAGTTGATGAGTGGAACAGTCTACCTAATAGGGTTATTGAAGCTAAAATCTTGGGTAGTTTCAAATTTAGAGTAGATAAATACATGAGTGAGAGGGAGTTGGATATGAGTGAGACTTGCGTAATGAGTAAATAAAATCATCAAAACTTATTTCTTGAGTAGCACTGAAAATTGGGTTGGGCAAATATTTTGTTAGTGGGAAGAATTGTAAAGGACGTGCCTAGTATGGGCCAACAGGCCTGCTGCAGTGTTCCTCCTTTCTTGTATTCTTATATTCTTATAAAATGGTAAGAGGAATTGACAAGATGGATAGGGATAGAATGTTTCAGAGATGTGACACAGCAACAAACGGTAACAATTGAGAGTTAAAAACTCAGATGAGTCACAGGGACATTAGGAAGAATTTCTGCAGACATAGAGTTACCAGGAAGTGGTACAATTTGGAAAGTGATGTAGTGAAGGCAGGCTCCAGACATAGCTTTAAGAAGAGGTACAATAAAGCTCTTGGAGAGGGTAGATACTGAACCTAGTAGCGAACAGCGAAGAGGCAGGGCCAGGAGCTGAGACTCGACCCCTGCAACCACAAATGAGTGAGAATACACACAACACACACACACACTCATGCACATGCACATTCTTACACTTAAGCTCATTCTTACACACACACAAACACACATTACGACTTGCTGCCAGAGATTTAGGTTCTTAGAAAGATTCATAGAAGTTACTGGACGACATTACAGAAAAATTGGACCTCAGGAACGTCTTGAAGCAAAAAGACTCTAAGAAAAGTTGACTAATTTTGGGGAAACGCAATTTACATATCATGATTAACTGGGATCCTCAGAAAATCTTGAACACTCTGCTGTCACCCTGCGTAGTGTGATACTGTCCTGCCTCTCTGTGTAGTGTGATACTGTCCTGTCACCCTGTGTTGTGTGATACTGTCCTGCCCCCCAGTGTTGTGTGATACTGTCCTGCCTCTCTGTGTAGTGTGATACTGTCCTGCTACCCTGTATTGTGTGATACTGTCCTGCCCCCATGTGTTGTGTGATACTGTCCTGCCACCCTGTGTTGTATGATATTATCCTGCCACCCTGTGTTGTGCAATACTGTCCTGCCATTCTGTGTTGTGTGATACTGTCCTGCCACCCTGTATTGTGTGATACTGTCCTGCCCCCCTGTTTTGTGTGATACTATCCTTCCACCCTGTGTTGTGTGATGCTGTCCTGCCACCCTGTGATGTGTGATATTATCCTGCCACCCTGTGTTGTGCAATACTACTGTCCTGTCTCTCTTTGTAGTGTGATACTCTCCTGCCACCCTGTAATGTGTGATACTGTCCTGCCCCCCTGTGCTGTGTGATATTATCCTGCCACCCTGCCCTGTCTCTGTGTAGTGTGATACTGTCCTGCCACCCTGTATTGTGTGATACTGTCCTGCCACCTTGTGTTGTGTGATACTATCCTGCCACACTGTGTTGTGTGATACTGTCCTGCCACCCTGTGTTGTGTGATACTGTCCTGCCACCCTATGTTATGTGATACTGTCATGCCTCTCTGTAGTGTGATACTATCCTGCCACCCTGTGTAGTGTGATACTCTCCCACCACCCTGTGTTATGTGATACTGCCCTGCCACCCTGTGTTGTGTAACACTGTCCTGCTACCCTGTGTTGTGTGACACTGTCCTGCCACCCTCTTTAGTGTGATACTGTCCTGTCACCCTGTGTTGTGTGATACTGTCCTGCATAGTGAACAAAAAGGCACAATATCGTGTGTGGAACAATTTACAAATAACCCGTACGAAGGTGAGAGAAGCTTAAGACGACGTGTCGGTCCTACTTGGGCCATTTACAAGTCACACACAGAAAAGAGTTAAGGAGCCAGTACATAGGCGAAGGGGACAGGGACGGGATCGAGAGAGCTAGAAAAAGACGTAGTGGTTGTGTTAAGTAGTAGTAGTAGTAGAAGTAGTGACAGTAGAAAGTAGGGAGAGTAGTCTCAGAGGCACAACAGATAGAAACGGGAGTGAAGAGTGAAGGGAGGCAATAGCAGTGGTATTAGCAATTTGAGCAGTAATGGTGTGGTCGTAGTAAAAGTGGTGCCAGTTTAAGGACAAGAAACAGGAGCATTGCAGACGAGCTAAGGCCCCACAAGGTGTATGACCAACAACATGGGTAAAGAAACTGAAGGACAGAACACACTTTGGTAGAAAGAATGGAAAACGAAATGAAAGAGTGAAAGGAAAAATAGAAAAGGAGAGAAAGTAGAAAGAGGAGGAAAAAAAAAGGATCAGGTTAAATCACGATTGTTCTAAAGTTAAGAAGAAATGACAATGTTATGAGAAAGAAAGCATGAACAGAGACAAAGCCAGGACAAAAATTCATATATGGAAAGTAGTGTATAAGGGATGATTCAACAACACTTTGTGAAAGTTACAAGTAGAGTAGACAGTTTTAGCAGAGGACTAGTCAATAGGATGTCTGTGATCTCTAATATGAAAGAAAAGAGCATCATTGGTGTTGGCAAACCTATGACATTTTTTTTTGTGTTCTTTGAATCTGTCAGAAAGAGAGCGGCCAGTTTCTCCAAAGTACTGAAGTGGTCAAGAGGAGTATGAAATAGAATAGACACCAGGAATATCTACAGCGGGAGAAGAGGTACTAACTAGATTACTGCGATGGGTGTTAGTTTGGCGTCTAGGAAGCTTGATGTCCAAGGAACAGAGATTTGTTGAGATTAGAAAGACTGGAAATATAGGGAAGGCAGAAAACGGGAGATTTCACGATAGAGAGTTTGGGAGAGCACAAAGTTCGTTTACCACGTGAGAAGGCAAAGTTTATGAAATGGGAAGGGTAACCAAGACGAAAGAACGAATTACGAAGAGTAGAAATTTCCGATTCAAAGGAACTGAGATCACAAATGCGGAGGGCACGGGAAAAGAAATAAAAAAGTGGAGGGTGTACATGCCACTGTGCACAGATAGAGAGAAAATCTGTAGCAGAGCCATGGACGTGTACATCACGGAAAGGAAGTAAAGAGACTATCATTCAGCATTTAATTTGATGCAAGAAGCAAGATTGTTAAGGGCATCGAGAAATGGTTGGAAGAGACTAGAGTCAATGGGCCAAAGAGCAAAGATGTCATCTAAACAGCAGAGCCAGAGATAAAAGATCGCACCAATAGTAGGAAGAACAGTTTCGAAGAATTCTGTGTTATGGTTATCAAGAACAGAAGACAGAGGCGAGCCCATAGCTACACTGAGGGTTTAAGAATAAAATTTATCATGAAAGGAAAAGAAGCCAGAGTCCACTCAATGGCGAATAAGATCAAGATAGACATCAGTAGATATTGAAAGAGGAATTAACCCTTCACTGGCCTTTACTCTGAGAAAATTAAGAATATCATCAAGAGGGACATTGGTGAAGAGGGAAACCATACCACGGACGGGGACAGAACCCGCGATCAGAGTCTCAAAACTCCAGACCGTCGCGTTAGCCACTGAGCCAGCTAGCCACAATAAGATTCATCCAACTAGGTTGGATGAATCCTATTGTGGCTAGCTGGCTCAGTGGCTAACGCGACGGTCTGGAGTTTTGAGACTCTGATCGTGGGTTCTATCCCCGTCCGTGGTATGGTTTCTTTGCAGTCGTGTCATTACGATTTCGTGAGTCATGGTGAAGAGGGACTCAACCTCAAGACTAAGCATCTTAAAGTTAAAGGTCGGGAAAGGGCGAACACGTTCGATGAAGTCTTGGGAGTGACGGAGACGAGCAAGAGAAAAAGTACCGAGAAAAGAGGTGAGAGTTTTCGCCAGCCAAGAGTCAAGGGAATAATAGACAGAACCTCCAGAGGATATGATGGGATGTAGAGGGATATCTGGTTAACGAGTTTTAGGAAGACCATAGAAATAAGGCAGAGAGGGACATACAACTCGGAAATGTTAAAGGTCAAAGTCAGGAGGTCAGAGATCAGAGAGAGAGTCCGAATTTTATTGCTGAAAGATCTCTTGACATGATCAAGAAAGTTGGGAACGAGAGGAAGGTGAGTCAGAGAGTAAGGCTTCAGCTTTGCGGAGGCAATCATTCACCCATCGCTTCCCTTTCAATCTCTTGTACCTCTAAAACTAATTTTCTTACTGCTTCCACTACCAACCTTACCGCTATCACTACTTTATTTCTTCCTCTCTTCCTCCCGTCCCTGTACTTCCCCTCGCCTATATATACTGGCTCCCTCATTCTTTTGTGTTAGTGTGACTTGTAAATGGTCCAAGTCGGACCGAAATGCCATCGTAGTTTCTCTCTCTTAAGTGCGGGTTATATGTGATACTGTCCTGCCTGCCTGTGTTGTGTGATACTGTTATGCCTGCATGCGTTGTATGATACTGTCCTGCCTGCATGTTTTGTATGATACTGTCCTGCCTGTCTGTTGTGTGATATTATCCTCCCTGCATGTGTTGTATGATACTGTCCTGCCTGCATGTGTTGCGTGATACTATCCTCCCTGCATGTGTTGTATGATACTGTCCTGCCTGCACGTGTTGTGTGATACTGTCCTGCCTACACGTGTTATGTGATACTGTCCTCCCTGCATGTGTTGTGTGATACTGTCCTCCCTGCATGTGTTGTGTGATACTGTCCTGCCACCCTGTGTTTTGTGATACTCTCCTGCCACCCTATGTCGTATGATACTGTCCTGCCACCCTATGTCGTGTGATACTGTCCTGCCACCCTATGTCGTGTGATACTGTCCTGCCTACTTTCTGCCTCCCTCTGGCCTGTGGCCTGGTGGAAAAGCTCGCTTCACACGCTGAGTGTCCGGGTTCTTTTCCCGGCGAGGTTGGAAACATTGGGCGTGTTTCCTAATACCGGTTGTCTCTGCTTGCCTATCAGTAAAAATGGGTACCTGAGTGTTAGTCACATGGTGTGGGTCGCATCCTGGGACAAAATTGACTTAATTTGCCCGAAATGCTTTGCATAACATGCGGCCTTCTATATAGTAGTAAGATATTTATGTCATTTAGGCCTGTATACATTTTACATATACCTGTAAAAATAAAGATATTAAATGATTATGATTATTATTATTATGTTATATTGTCCTGCCTTCCTGTGCTGCTTTCATCTCCATAAGCTTTGTCTTTCTGAGCGCTATAGTGTCTAGGGACGCCTCCATTATTCGCTCATGCCACTCTTCACTCTTATTTTTCTGTTTGGTTGGTGTACTGTACCTTCAGCTTCTTTGCATTCATGAATGCTGGCTCGAGGTTCCTTGGACCCAACAGACCCCTGGCAGTCTTCAAGCTGGCACTGGACAAGCACCTAAAATCAGTTCCTGATCAGCCGGGCTGTGGCTCGTACGTTGGTTTGCGTGCAGCCAGCAGCAACAGCCTGGTTGATCAGGCGCTGATCCACCAGGAGGCCTGGTCACAGACCGGGCCGCGGGGGCGTTGACCCCCGAAACTCTCTCCAGGTAAACTCCAGGTGCTCAGCCATGGGTGTAGAGGTGGGAGGGGTTAGTACAGTTTGGGGAAATGGTAGAGCAAGGTTGGGGAGAGTGAGGACTGTTGGTTTGGAGTATAGTTTGCTGAGGACTATTGAGTGTGTGAATTCATCTATATGTGGTTGCAGGGCTCGAGTCACAGTTCCTGGCCCCGAGTGTGTGTATGTATGTGTGTGTGCGCCTGGGTTGGTAAGGTGAAGTAGTGAATTGCAAAACTCTGACTGGATGTTATGACGATCCAATTATTTTGATTTTTTTTATATAATTCAGGTATGTTTATTCTTACCAAGATAATAAATTCACAGATGAGAAATAATATCCCCTCAGAGAAAATATTAAAGAGAAATTTACGTGATATATATTGGTTTCCACCTCATAGAGTTTGATGTATATCATATGAGTAATGAGCAGGAAACCATGGATCACTTGTGAGATGCTAATGAATTTAGTGCATCACTGCTATATAAGAGACTTTTAACAAAATTATATATACATCGTCAAGTGTTTAACTCTCATTGTATATATACTGAGAGCTTACTTAAAATAATGCTTTATTACTGAACTATTGTTAATGTTAATTAACAGGTGACGTACAACTTTCACTTTATTGTTTTTATTATTTTGTTAGAATGTGAGTGAAAAATCACTAAGCACTTGGAATTCAGTTACTATACACTAATATATATATATATATATATATATATATATATATATATATATATATATTATTATATATATATATATATATATATATATATATATATATTATATATCCAGGCAGTGAAGGCACCACACTCAGGAGATTTCCTTCTTGCTGTTCCCAATTCCTCCCTGGGCACTCGACTCGACCCACAGGCCATTCGGATTGGTGTTGCTCTTCGCCTAGCCGCCCCCATCCTCACCGAACATAGGTGTATTTGCGGCAGGGCGACAGCTGATCAATTCGGACTTCATGGTCTCGTGTGTCATACAGCAGAGGTGAAGTATGCCAGACATGAGGAGATCAATGACATCATAAAGAGAAGCCTCGCCACAGCCCGTTGCCCATCTCAACGGGAACCCCAAGTACAGAGGTCTGATGGAAGTCAAAAGTGTCCTGATGGAGCCACTATGCTACCCTGGAAGGATGGAAAGCAGATTGCCTGGGACTACACCTGTGCCGCCACATTGGCAGACACGTACTTGACATACTCCACAGCTGAAGGGGGTGGAGCTGCCAGCCACAGGGAGACCCAGAAGATCTGCAAATATGAAGACCTTCCCTGTTATAACTTCATCCCAATAGGGTCGGAGACCCTTGGAGCATAGGGCAAGTGTGCTCTAAAGTTCCTCAAAGAACTGGGTGAAAAGCTCATCATAGAAACTAAGGACCACAGACCGATCAGCCTCCTCTTTCAGAGACTCAGTGTCACGATCCAAAGAGGAAATACCTGCAGCATTTTGGGCATGTGGCCCACCGCCGGGGAGCTGGACGAAGTTTTCGAGATGTAGCTCTGAGTTGTTGTCAAGGTTGTTTTACTTTCTATTGTATTTTTGTGAATGTTTTGTCAATGTATTTTGTCGTTAAATAAAATATATATAGAGGGTGGTAGAAAATTCTCAAACAGCTTCGGGGAGAACCTTGAGTTTTCCCTGAAGCAAGTTTATTCTTTTCTCTGAGGATGAGGGTCCCCAGGACAGTTCTAGAGGTGGTACCTCCCTCTCTCTCTCTCTCTCTCTCTCTCTCTCTCTCTATATATATATATATATATATATATATATATATATATATATATATATATATATATATATATATATATATACACATACACACACACTACTCTGCTGTGTCCGAATTGATCGGGGCCAGGAGCTTGGACTTGACCCCCACAACCTCAACTAGGTGAGTACACACACACATCTGGCAACTCTGCTGCCAGAGAGAGGCTGTGGGCATCCCTCTCTGTGGTTTTTGACACATCTTCCAATCAAGGACACCTACCAGGATTATCATCAACAGGCTGGTATGTGAATAACTGCAGTACGTTTTGGAAGGGGAAAGAGGACTCTGCAGTTCCTTTCTTCCTTCAGAATCAAGAAAAGTGTTGTGTACGTGAAGTCAGTGAGGGAGGACACATAACGGTCACCTATGGATAGGATAAGATAAGATAAGATTTCGTTCGGATTTTTAACCCCGGAGGGTTAGCCACCCAGGATAACCCAAGAAAGTCAGTGCGTCATCGAGGACTGTCTAACTTATTTCCATTGGGGTCCTTAATCTTGTCCCCCAGGATGCGACCCACACCAGTCGACTAACACCCAGGTACCTATTTGCTGCTAGGTGAACAGGACAATAGGTGTAAGGAAACGTGTCGAAATGTTTCCATCCGCCGGGAATCGAACCCGGCCGGGCCCTCCGTGTGTGAAGCGGGAGCTTTAGCCACCAGGCCACCGGGCCTGGAGTGGTATGTGAGGCGAGGCACCATGGAGGAGGTGGATGATGGGGGGTAAAACTGTGTTCTCTTCCCTTCCCCTTCCCCAAACAGGCGCGCAATACACCATGTGGTCTTGTTTCGATAATGGAGTGTATGTTCACCGTGTGTGTATAGTGCATAGTATGTGCTTAGCATGTGCATAGTATGTGTAGTGCAAAGCGGTATGTCGTTCATACTGGGAGGCTGCATGGTCACTGTCCTATGTTCTCTGGGAATTAGCGTGGGGTGTTACCAAGCACCATGGCCTGCTGTAGTGTTTTGAAATCTCAGGTTAAAATGTTGAAGCGGGAGGTTGTACTTTTTCAGGAGGAAAATAGGAGGCTGTATCGGAATTTTCCGCGCGCTCTCAAAAAAAATCGAAAAATTATGGAAATTGAGTTATTCATATAGAAAAATAGCTTAACTCTTTGGCAATACAATGGTACAAGAATCAATGTTCTACGACGTTTCTACAAGAAATTATAGTCATTTATGTCAGGTATGGTGACGGTGACGTGGGTAGCGAGTCTGCTCACAGCCAATATATTTTTTGGAATTTTTTCCTTGTTTTTTATCTCTTTTTCTTGCATTATTCTTTCTAATATAATAACTGACTATTTGGCATCATAAAACAGTAGGTGCCCCGGTGGCCTGGTGGCTAAAGCTCCCGCTTCACACACGGAGGGCCCGGGTTCGATTCCCGGCGGGTGGAAACATTCCGACACGTTTCCTTACACCTATTGTCCTGTTCACCTAGCAGCAAATAGGTACCTGGGTGTTAGTCGACTGGTGTGGGTCGCATCCTGGGGGACAAGATTAGAACATAAGAACGAAGGAACACTGCAGAAGGCCTACTGGCCCATGCGAGGCAGGTCCAAGTCTCCTACCGGCTTAAGCCAATGCACCCAACCTAGTCAGGTCAGGTCACATTGACCTAAGGGAGGAACACGGCAACCGACCTGGTAGCACAAGCTAATCAGGTCCAACTCACACCCACCCACATCCACTCATGTATTTATCCAACCTATTTTTAAAGCTGCACAACGTTCTGGCCTCTATAACTGTATTTGGGAGTTTGTTCCACTCATCCACAACTCTATTGCCAAACCAGTACTTTCCTATATCAGATTCAGGAAGGATATAGGAAAGTACTGGTTTGGTAATAGAGTTGTGGATGAGTGGAACAAACTCCCGAGT
Organism: Cherax quadricarinatus; assembly: GCF_026875155.1. Lineage (NCBI taxonomy): Eukaryota > Metazoa > Arthropoda > Malacostraca > Decapoda > Parastacidae > Cherax > Cherax quadricarinatus. The sequence goes on along the minus strand of NC_069477.1, from coordinate 26,194,190 downwards.
GCAGTTATAGAGGCCAGAACGTTGTGCAGCTTTAAAAATAGGTTGGATAAATACATGAGTGGATGTGGGTGGGTGTGAGTTGGACCTGATTAGCTTGTGCTACCAGGTCGGTTGCCGTGTTCCTCCCTTAGGTCAATGTGACCTGACCTGACTAGGTTGGGTGCATTGGCTTAAGCCGGACCCCAATGGAAATAAGTTAGACAGTCCTCGATGACGCACTGACTTTCTTGGGTTATCCTGGGTGGCTAACCCTCCGGGGTTAAAAATCCGAACGAAATCTTATCTTATCTTATCTTAGGCGGAGATTATCCGTAGACTTAGAGCCTACCAGGCCTACCACCGCTCCCAAGAGAGCCAAAGTTTATTCTCTATAAGGATTACAATGCTGAGTTTACAGAAATTTGGTTATTGTTTGGTTTAACATGTAGTAAAATTGAGATTACAGAGTGTACCACTAGAACGCTTAGCATGGCTAGGCATTTCGGGCATACTTAGTTTTATTCTTAAATGTAAAATATTACAAATTATGAGGTAAGTTGGTATTATGGCTAAGTGACTAAATACTATTTTGTGAGCTTAGCAATGTGAATGCTTTTGTTTTGGCACAGTATATAGTTTCAGTATTGGAGTATCACAGGATTCATTATATTAAGACTGAGATTAATATTTCTGTTTATGGTCAAATGAGTGAGCGAGTGTAAGTGTGAACCACCAGGTGGTATTCGTGAAGTTAGTTGACGGGGTGTATCAGGGAGATAAGATGTTTTCTAATGGTAGTTTTGAAGGTGATGAATGTGTCTGCAGTTCTAGAGTTCTCAGGTAGGGTATTCCAGATTTTAGGGCCTTTGACATACATTGAATTTTTGTAAAGGTTTAGTCGGACACGGGGAATGTCGTAGAGATGTTTGTTTCTGGTGTTATGCCTGTGGGTTCTGTCACAACTATCAAGAAAGCGTTTAAGGTCGAGGTTGATATTAGAGTTTAAGGCCCTGTAGATATAGATTGCACAGTAGTAAGTGTGGATGTACTGAACTGGGAGTAAGTTTAGATCTTTGAAGATTGGGGGGGTGTGCTGCCAGGGATGGGATTTAGTGATTATTCTTACTGCAGCTTTTTGTTGGGTTATTATTGGCTTTAGGTGTGTTGCTGCAGTTGATCCCCAAGCACAAATAGCATAGGTGAGGTATGGATAAATAAGTGAGTGGTATAGTGTGGGGAAGGGCATTTTGCGGCACGTGTATCGTAATCTTGGAGAGGATCCCAACCGTTTTGGATACTTTTTTGGCTATATGCTGGATATGGGTGCTGAAATTCAGGTTATTGTCAAGGTATAAAAGCCTAAGAATTTTCCCCATTATTTCTGGTAATTAGAGTGTTGTCAATCTTAATGTTAATTTGTGCATCCCCTGCTTTGCTACCAAACATAATTTTAGTAAGTTTTGTCAGTGTTAAGCGTAAGTTTGTTGGCTGTCATCCAAGTCGTTATTTTAATCAGCTCCTATTCACAATGGTGTTAAGGGTGGCAAGATTAGGGTGAGAGAGACATATGTCGTGTCATCAGCAAAGAGAATGGGTTTTAGGTGTTGGGATACGTTTGGTAGGTCATTGATGTATATGAGGAAGAGTAGGGGACCAAGGACACTTCCCTGCGGAACTCCAGTTTTCAAGTGGCCGTGTTGCTGATGCTGTGTCTTTAATGGTGACTTTACTGATACCTATTAGTAATGTAAGTTTTTAAAAATAAGCAAGCGCATCGCCTCTTATACCATAGTGGTCAAGTTTGTGGATTAGGATTTCGTGGTTTACTGTGTCAAAAGCTTTTCTTAGGTCAAAAAAAAATTCCTAGTGGATATTCCTTATTTTCCATTGCTGTGTAAAGCAGATCTAGCATTTTTATGATTGCATCTTTAGTGCTTTTATTTTTCCTGAATCCAAACTGGCAGGGGTTTGAGTATGTTTTGAGCCTTATAAATGAATACAGTCTCTTTTTCACAAGTTTCTCAAAGATTTTTTGGGTAGCAATGGTAAGTTAGATATTGGCCTATAGTTGTTTAAGTCTGTAGGGTCACCACCTTTATGTATTGGTGTAACCCTTGCCATCTTGAGTAGTTTCGGGAAGGTGTGTCTCTTTTGGGACTTTTTAAAAAAGTAATGAAATACCCAGGCAAAAGGGGGACATGGGCCGGCTGCTTGTACAGAAAGGGGTGGGACATGAGACAGTTTCCCCGAGTTTTTTTTAAAGGGTTAGTAGGTTGGTAGACAGAAAACCACCCGGGGGAAAGTAAAACCTCCGGGCCAGAGGGACTGTGATAAAAAAAAAACCTGTAATTTTTTTTGGCATGGGGTAGGATTGCTGGTTTTTTTTTTCTGTCTAAAAAACAGCAAAAGATAACGGGGGATATCTTGCTACTCCTTTCTTACACTTTGGTACATTTTCACGGGACAGCACATGTTATTATATTTACTTACATCTAGGCTTTTCTCCTTTTTTCTAAAAAGCTCTTGTTTTTTTTTTTTTCTTCTTTTGGTCCAGGGGGGGAAGTGGGAAAAAAGATTTTTTTTCCTCCGAAAGCATGCGGTCGTATGAGGCGATTTAAAATGCGGGGAAAGGGGGTAGAAACCCCCTTTTCTCCTGTATAAAATTTACTAAAAAAGAGAAAAAGGGAAAAAACTTTATAAAATGGGTTGCAAAATGTGCGGGGGATTTTAGTGGGTTGACAAAAAAACGGATTTTTGTGATTTTTTGGAATGAAAAGAATTTGGGGAATGCCCTGGCCCAAAGGGGAAAACAAAGTTGAAGGGGGTGGGAGGGGTTTCCCGGGGGGGGAAAAAATTTGGGTTTTAAATCGGGAGTATTGAGAGAGTTGGGAGAAAAGGGAAGGGGGTTTAGCAGTAATTTTAAATGATCGGGTTTTGGAAGGAAAAAAAGAGAATATAAAATGAAAAAAAAATTCAAGGGGAATTTAAGGTGGTTTTAAAGAAAAAGGTTTTGGATGGGGAAAAAAGGGGGTTTTCAAAATAAGCGGTGTATGCCCTGGAGAAGAGGGGAAAATGCAGGGGAAAGGAGAGAGATTTTGGGAGATGTTAAGTAAATTGTATGGGAAACCCTTTTTAACCAAGTGAGAGAGAAATTGTGGTAGGGGATTTGGAATGAAAAGGGAGGAGAAACTTTTAGAGGGGGGTGGGGGAAAAGGAAAATTTTTGGGGGTCCCGGGTTTGTAAATGTTTAAGGGGAGCCCTTTGATTAAAATTTTTTTTTTAAAAAAGGGGGTTTTTTAGTTATAGGTAATACATATTTTAAGAAAAAGAGGTAAATAAGTTAAACGTTTATGTTGTAGGGCGAAATAAACCCCGTAGTTTGTTGGATTATGTTTTTGGTAGATAAAAGACTGTTGAGTAGATTCAGGATTTTTACATGTTTAAAAGGGGGGGCCAAAAGATATAATTTAGATCACTTTCTAGTTGTAGCTACACTGGAGTTTTAAAAAGGTTTGATGGGATACAAGGAGAATAGAAGCAAACCCGGGGAAGGGGAGAGGTGAAGGGGTTTTTTAAAATAAAAAAAGGAAAGGGAGTTAGGGTAAAATAATAAAACAGCCCATTGGAGGATAGATGGGCCCAATGAGAGCAAGGGAAAGGGGGGCCCAAGGGGGATGGGGTGGTTTAAAAAAAGTAGTGGTTTTTGTTTTTCCCCGCAGAAGTTTGTTTGGGTTTCAGGAAAGTGGGTGCAGGAGGAAGAGGAGCGTTTTTGGTTTGGGAAAGATGATGTTTTAAAGAGAGTAGTAGGGGGGAAAAAGTTTGCATATTTAGAAGTTTTTAAAAAAAGTTTGAAGTTGGGAAAAGGGGGGAAGAGTATTGGGGAAAAAGAGGAAAGTTAAGAGAGTGGGTTTAAAGGAATGTAAAAAAAGAGCAAAAAAGAGAGTGGGTGAGATGTTATCAACAAAATTTGTTGAAAATAAGAAAATTTTTGGGGAGTGAGATTAACAAGTTAAGAAAGCCTAGAGAACAAATGGATTTGTCATTTAAAAATTGGGAGAGGAGAGTTTTAAATGGAGAGTTAGAGGTATTGGGAAGAGGGAAAGGGAAAATATTTTGAGGAATTGTTAAATGTTGATGAAGATAGGGAAGCTGTGATTTCGTGTATAGGGAAAGGAGGAATAACATTTTGTAGGAGTGAGGAAAGAGCCAGTTGTGAGTGTGGGGGAAGTTCGTGAGGCAGTAGGTAAAATGAAAGGGGGTAAGGCAGCCGGGATTGATGGGATAAAGATAGAAATGTTAAAAGCGGGTGGGGATATAGTTTTGGAGTGGTTGGTTGCAATTATTTAATAAATGTAGGGAAGAGGGTAAAGGTACCTAGGGGATTGGCAGGGGAGCATGCATAGTTCCTTTGTTAAAGGCAAAGGGGATAAAAGAGAGTGCAAAAATTATAGGGGGTAAGTCTTTTGAGTTTTACCTGGTAAAGTGTATGGTAGAGTTATAATTAAAAAGAATTAAGAGTAAGACGGAGAATAGGAAAAGCAGATGAACAAGGAGGCTTTTTGGAAAGGTTTGGGGGTTGTGTGGACCAGGTGTTTTCAGTGAAACATATAAGTGAACAGTATTTAGATAAGGCTAAAGAGGTCTTTGTGGCATTTATGGATTTGGAAAAGGCGTATGACAGGGTGGATAGGGGGGCAATGTGGCAGATGTTGCCCAAATGTATGGTGTAGGAGGTAGGTTACTGAAAGCAGTGAAGAGTTTTTACGAGGATAGTGAGGGGTCAAGTTAGAGTATGTAGGAAAGAGGGAAATTTTTTCCCAGTAAAAAGTTTGGCCTTAGACAAGGATGTGTGATGTCACCGTGGTTGTTTAATATATTTATGAGGGGGTTTTAAAGAGAAGTAAATGGGGGGGTTTTGGAAAGAGGCGGGAGTTAAAGATAAAGAACACACCCCAAAGGGGGAGTTGCACAGTTGCTCTTGCTGAGACACTGTGCTTTGGGAGATTCGAAGAGAAGTTGCAGAGATTTGGATGAATTTGGTGGGGGTGTGCAAAAGAAGAAAATTAAAGGTGAAATCAGGAAAGAGAAAGGGTTTATAGGATAAAAAAAGATTGGTGAGGGAAAGATTGAATATCAGATTGGGGGAGAGAGTATGGAGGGGTGAACGTTTAGATTTTTTGGGGGAGTGGAGTGTCAGCGGATGGGTCTATGAAAGATGGGTGAATCTGAATTGAGAGGGAAAAAGGGGTGAGTGGGGCCTTAGGAGTCGTGGGAGACAAAAAAACTTTGTCCTTGGAGCAAAGGGGGATGTATGGGTATGTTGTCCCAAACTCTTTTTATATGGTTGTGAAGCGTGGGTGTGAATGTTGCAGCGGGGAAGGTGGGGGCAGTGGAGTGTCATGTCTGAGGGCAATGTGTGGTGTGAATAAAATGCAGAGAATTCGTAGTTTGGAAGTTAGGGGGAGGTGCGGGTTTCCCAAAAACTGTTGCCCAGGGGGGGAAGGGGAAGGGTTGTTGAGGTGGTTCGGAATGTAGGGAATGGACGAAACAGAATGACTTCAAGGTTTCAGTCTGTAGTGGAAGGGAAGGCGGGGTGGGGGGTGGCCTGGAAGGGTTGGAGGGGGGGGGTAAAGGGGGTTTTTGTGTGCGAGGGGCTTGGATTCCGCGGGGCATGCGTGAGCGTGTTTGATAGGAGTAATGGAGACAAATTTGGTTTTTAATATTGATTTTTGCTGTTGGAGTGTGAGAAAAAGTAACATTTATGAAGGGATTCAGGGAAACCGGCAGGCCGGATTGAGCCCTGGAGATGGGAAGTACAGTGCCTGCATCTGAGGAGGGGTGTTAATGTTTGCAGTTTAAAAACTTAGTGAAAAGCACCTTCTGGCAAGCGTGATGGAGTGAATGATGGTGAAATTTTTTCTTTTTGGGGCCACCCTCCCTTGGGGGGAATCGGCCGGTGTGATAATAAAAATAATTTTATGATCTCAATGATTCCCCGTGGGCTCAGTTGGTGCAAGATAAAAGGGAATTAGGGAAAATTTCCTCTAGGTGGTCCCGGAGGGGCATTGGGTATGGGGGATTTTACTGGCGAAAAATTAGTCCTATGTTTGGAAAAAGTCTTTTTATCTTGTTAGGTTTTGTGGGTGTGGGGGTTTTTTATTAGTTTTAGTTAGGACAAATTCTTTGTTTTTCTCAGTTGGGGGGTCCCTAGAATTGGGGTGTTTGGGTCTTTTTTTATTCCTCTGTGTTTTGAATTACTGGGTGTAATTTGGGTTTGGCTTTTTTTATTACTTTGGTGAGAGCTGATGAATGGGTGTTTAGAATTCTTTGTGTATTAAGCCCTGTTATATTGCTTTTTTTTTGGTGTTTCTTTGTCAATGGATTTAGAATGGGGGCTGGTTACCCATGGAACCAAGCCGTTTGTTTGTGATCTGTTTTGTTTTTATAGGAAAATGTTTGTTGTTAGTCTAAGAAAATTTTTTTGAGAAAAGATGTCGTCCAGTCATCAATCCATTGGGCCCTTTGGAGAATTCTGTAGGCCAATCAACATTCTAGGTCGCTGTGAACTTCCTTACTGAGGCCTCGTCATGGGTCTAAATGAGATTTGTTGTATTAAGTGGGGTTTTTCTAAGTTTTTCAGGAGGAAGGGAGGGTAGTGGTCTGTTGCTACTGTGATTTCCCCGATTTAAGGAGGGTAGTATATTTGGGCCATATGTGGTTTTTTTGGTTCACTTGCTCAGTGGCCTGGGTTGGGTTTGTTATTTTTGGTATGGAAGTGGGTTGTTCATATTGGTTTATGAAAACAGTTTCAGGCTGTCATCTAGCAAGCCAAGGTTTTGGGTTTAAGTCCCAGTAAAAGGGGGTGGTGCTTTTCATTTTTCTGTTGTTTTTAGTGACTTTAATTTCTCACTGAAATTTTGGGGTGTTTGTGTGAGGTATCCCGGGAAATGCACAATTTTTATGGCGTTTTGGTTTTTTACAGTAAAATTAGCAAAAATGTTTCCCCATATTCATCACTAAAAACAAGTGGTGCTATGGCAAGATAAATTTGGGTTTGGTAAAGATTGCAATGCCACCCCAACTTGGTTTGTTCTGCAGTTGTGAATTTTTGTGTACTTGGGGGAGGGTTTGATATCTTTGGTCCCGCTTAAGCCAGGGCCAGTAAAATAATGCAGGAGAAGGGTGTCTTTTGTGATTAAAAGGGGTGCAGGGGTCATATAGTGTTTTGCTTTAAAGGGCCCGATGTTTTAGTTTTTTACTGATAGACTTTTAGCATTGTTTAGGTGTGGTGGTTGTGATGTGTGTAATAAAGGCAGTTACTTTCCCAAAAGGTTTTTTTTGGGGTTTGAGATTATGGAGGTTTAGTCAGGGTAACGGGGTCAATCATTTTAGGTTTAAAAAATTTTGGTTTTTTATATCCTGTGTTGTGTGTTGGTTTTTTACTACTGATACTGTAGTTGTTGGAAGTTTGGACAAGTTTTAGTTAGAGTTTTTGGTATGTAGGGTTTGTCACTCTACAATAATGAAGAGTGTTTACCTGGAGTTTACCCGGAGAAAGGGTTCCGGGGGGCAAAGCCCCCCCGGCCCCGGGTTTGGGGCCGGCCTCCCGGGGTCAGAGCCCGTCAACCAGGTGTTGTGTGGTGCACGCAAACCAATCGAGCCACAGCCCCGGTGTCCGGAACTGACTTTAGGTGTGTCCCGTGCCAGCTTGAAGACTGCCCGGGGGTTTTTGGTAATCCCCCTTATGTGTGTGGGAGGCAGTTGAAAAGTCTCGGGCCCCCGACCTTTTTGTATGGTTCTTAACGTGTAGTGACCCCTGCTTTTTTGGGGGGATGGTGCTCGTCTGCCAAGCTTTTGTTTTTGTAATGAGTGATTTCGTGTGCAAGTTTCGGTACGTCCCTCTAGGTTTTCCGGTGTATTAAACATGTATTCTCCCCCCTGCATTCCCCGGGGAAAAAGGTTTAGGAAAACCCAAGCGCTCCCAATAATTTAGGTTTTTATTCCATTATGCGGCCGTGGGGAAAATTCTCTGTACATTTCTAGGTCGGCAATTTCACCAGCCTTTGAAAGGTCTGTTTGGTGCAGAATATTTTCCCGCCTGATAGAAAAGTGACCTGAAAAAAGTGTCTCATGGGGGTTGGCTCCCCCAGTTTTTTAAGGTTCTCATTATCCATCCCGTCATTTTTCTAGCAGATGCGATTTAACATGTTTTTGGTCCTGAAGGTGAGATCCCCGCTGATCCTCCCCCGGCTTTGACGTTGGTGTTTCGCTCTATTTTTTGGCCAGAATTTGTTTTGTATCTGATGAAGATTTAATTTCTCATGTTTACCATATCTGAGTAATTTAAATTTTCACGTGAACTTTATATTGTTTTCTGCAGCCCACTGAAAGATTTTGGGTTTATGTCTGCCTGGAGCTTTGCAGTGTCTGCAATGGAAGGGCCTGTCTGCAGATTCGGGTTTTTCATCTTTCAAAGGAAGAAAGGTTGTGTGGCTGACATCCTTGTCTATGTCGGATATAAGGATGAGGAACAAGATGGGAGCGAGTACTGTGCCTTGTGGAACAGAGCTTTTCACCGTAGCTGCCTCGGACTTTACTCTGTTGACGACTACTCTCTGTGTTCTGTTAGTGAGGAAATTATAGATCCATCGACCGACTTTTCCTGTTATTCCTTTAGCACGCATTTTGTGCGCTATTACGCCATGGTCACACTTGTCACACTTGTCACACTGGTCACTGTTGTCTGTGTGTTGTGCTGGAATGAACTAAAGTACAACTAGGTATAAACTAGTAATATAAAAATACAAATTAAAAATAGAACAAGACTCTCACTTGTAATTGCACTAAGGTCTAATAATGACTTTTGTGGAGTCTCTGTTTATGAGCTAGAGTGAGCTAAAGTACAATAGGTTTAATCTAATAACATAAAAGTACAAATTAAAAATAGCACTATTCTCTCACTAGTAATTGCACTGTGGTCTAATATAGTGAATTTGGTATTGACTATGTCTTGAGGTAGAATGAGCTATGGTACAACTGAATTTAATCTAATAATATAAAAATACAAATTAAAAAATACAAATTAAAAGTAGCACCAGTCTCTCACTAGTATTTGCACTATGTTCTAATATAGTGAATTTGGTATTGACAATGTATTGAGGTAGAAAGAGCTATAGTACAACAACTTTAGTCTAATAATATAAAAATACAAATTACAAATAGCACCAGTCTCTAACTAGTAATTGCACTATGGTCTAGTATAGTGAATTTGGTATTGACTATGTATTGAGCTAGAATGAGCTAGAGTAAAACTGTGATTAATCTAATAATATAATAAAGGAACAAGACTCTCAATTGTAATTGCACTAAGGTCTTATATAAGTTGTTTACAAGAATTAGAGTATAATTAGATTTAAATTGACAGGATAAAATTAAGGTAGCAAAATAATAATAAAAACAAAAGAATTGATAAAAATAAAAATGGCAATGACTTGGTTATAATATGCTAGTAAGATGGTAGATAGGATGATATAAAAGTTGTAGTTGAAAATACTAGGTTAAAAAAGTATGGAATAAAAAATGGTCAATAAAAGAGTTTACAATAAGTTTGATCAATATAGTTTAAAGTAAGATTGGGCAATAATAGGGATTTAGAATAAAATTGGGCAATTGAGTATTTTTTAAAGTGAGGTAGAATTATTGAAGACAAGTTATGGTTAGTTTATAAAAGAATAAGATGGAACAGTGATGTGGTAAGTTGTAATAAAGAAGATAGATTCTGTAGATATTTAATACAATTAAGATTATGAGGAGAAATCACTTCATTGTTACGCTTATATCAGCTTATATATCAACTCTACGGCTTATTTATCTATCAAAATTTATCTAATATGATATAATAAACACTTTAAATAACATACAAACATGAATAAACTGAATAAAATAGGCCAAAATATGGCGAGAGACCACAAGAAATATTTCGACATAAATGAGTTACTACTCGTCTCCATGTCGTATTCTTTGGTCCTGTGATAGAAAACGGTGTTTTGAAGAGGATAACTGCACTAGAATATCAGTTTACCTAGAAAACCACCCAAACAAACGCGATTTTCGTGATTTTTTTTTTCTTTCGAGACTGGGGGCCGGCCGGCGTTCCAGGCCAATATCTCGGAAGTAACTTATTCACTTATATCGATAAGGTGCGCCTTTATTACTTAATTAAGTGGAATAATATTCACAGAAATTGTAAAATAATGATTTCTTAAATTTCTGATGGTAAATTTTTGGAAACATTCCAAACATTTTGGGAGTTATGTGGGAGTAAAGGGCAGAGTTTTTACAACATTCCAAGAACTAACAAACTTTATTTTTTTTGTGAAATAAAGATAAGATATTTAGAGGAAACTAAACCAGGAGTAATTCGTATAAGCATTGTTCTCTCGGCACCAAGTGTCCAAACAACCTTACGTCGTCCCATATAGGGTCACCTTCCTGCCAAAGGGCATTATCAGTAAATCAGTCCTTTCTCAGTCTTTGCTCATTTGTTGTTTGAGGTATTTTATTGATAAGTATTTACAGTAACTAGAGAAAATACTTCGTCTTGTGCACCACAACTGAAGGAAATCGGACGGTAAACAAAAAAAGCAACAATTAATTGCCATGACGACCCCTTCAGCCACCAGGCCACGGAAAACCATTTGTCTCATAATATAAAAAGGCTTTTAAATGAGCTGAAGTAGTTAACAGCTCTTAGCTTGTGAATAAAAGTTCGAACACTTAACGCAATCTTTTACAAGTCTTTTACAAGTCTTGTGCTAGTACCTCTGTACTAGCATGTGCAATGTACAGACCTCAGTGGCAACATGCAGACCCCATCAACTTCATAATGGAAAATATTGACTCCCTTCTGCTACAACACAACTGCCAACATATCATAATTGTTGGTGACCTCAACCAGCACCTTATACAGAGGGACTTTGATGACCTTCTTGGAGTATTTGACATGAGAAACTTTGCTGATTCCCCTACCCACATCTCTAGCTCCTCCATTGACCCAGTAGTGAGTGATCTGGCAGAAGGCATAGTCACTTGTCAACCCCTCGGCTACGTTGGATCGTCTGACCACAAGGCTGTTTTTACGAGGTGAGGAGTCCACACGCACAGCCTGGCTATGGGAAAGAGGTAATTGGCCAGCCCTTTGCTCTGAGCTCGCCACCACCGATTGGAATGCTCTTCTCCAAGGGGATGTTGACAACCAAGTGAAAGCCTTCACTGGACACATCCTTAATCTACTACAAGAACTCATTCCTCACCGGCAATATGTGACGAAGCCTACAGATCAGCCTTGGTTTGGCTTTCGTTGTAGAGAGGCTGCTACTGCTAAGTACAAAGCATGGCAAAGGTATAAGAGACATCCTACCACCTACAACAGGAACTTGCACAGGCAAGCCTGTAGGCATATGGGTGACATTCAAAAGTGGGCCATTGCTAAATGGGAGGTGGACACTAAACGAAAGTTAGCATCAGGTAGGTTAGGCTCCAAAACCTGGTGGTTCCCGGTCAAGGACAGACAAGGTTATCTGCCTGATGAACTCATTCCACCTCTAAATAGACAGGATGGGACCACCTCTACTAGTAGTCAAGAGAAGGCGGACCTCTTTGCTGAACACTTTGCTACCAAAATGCAAGTTCCTGATCCAGCAAGGGACCCTCCTTGGCTAGCTGCAAGAACTGTGTCAAAACTGTCAGTGGTGACAATAAGGCAGGAGGAGGTGCATTTCCTTCTTAAATCGCTTGACCAAGAAAAGGCTGTGTGCCCAGACAAGTTGAGCCCAATATTGCTGAGATGTGCAAACCAGCTAGCAGCACCTCTAACTCGCATTTCTCAGCACTGCCTAGTACAGTGTAAATGGCCCTCTCTATGGCCATTTACACTGAAATGGCCATAGAGAAGACAAATGTAGTCCCTGTTCACAAAAAGAAGAGCAGAGCAGAAAACAGCAACTACAGACCAGTGTCACTCCTGTCAATCACTGGTAAGATCCTTGAGACAATAATCTCAAGACAAATGACAGAGTTTTTTGACTACCACTCGCTACTTTGTGATCGTCAATACGGCTTCAGGAAAGGTTACTCTGCTGCTGATCTGTTGTTAAACCTCTCCACTAAGTGGCACCAGTCACTGGATGAATCCAAAGTCAGCTGTGTGGTAGCACTGGACATTGCTGGCGCTTTCGGCCGGGTGTGGCACCAGGGCCTCTTAACAAAACTTCAAGCACTGGGAATTGCAGGCTCTACGCTATGTCTCCTCAGTGATTACCTTCATGGTAGATCTCTAAGTGTAGTTCTCAATGGAACGGAATCAGCAAGACATCCTATTGGGGCAAGTGTTCCACAAGGAAGCGTGCTGGGACCATTGTTATGGAATGTCTACTTCAACGACCTTCTTCATCTCATCCCAGAATCCCATGCATATGCAGATGACTGTACACTGACATTCGCTTATCCAAGAGAAGAAATGCCAGCTGCTCTAAGCTACATCAATCACCAGCTGAGAGCTATATCAGCTTGGGGAAATAGATGGCAAGTAACATTTGCACCTGAGAAAACGCAAATGATGATCGTCTCTAGGCACCATGATGGTAATGCTGGTGCAGTAGTAAGGATGAATGGGAGGGTGCTGGCACCTGGAGAAGAAGTTGATATCCTTGGGGTGAAATTTGACTCCAAACTAACCATGAAGAACCATGTAAATCTTGCAAACAAGGCAGTCAGGGAGCTTACAGTACTTCGCCGTATCTCGCATCTGCTTGACAGTAGGGGTTGCAAGATTCTGTATGAGGCACAAGTACACTCACACCTTGAGTATGCTCCACTTTCTTGGTTTGCCTGCCCCCCCACCCCTCTCATCTGCGACTGCTTGACGGAGTAGAGAACAGAGCAAGACGTCTCATGTCTCACCTGGACCCATCCTGGATAGATCTGTCATTTCAGCAGAGCCTTCAACACAGGAGGGATGTGGGTGGCCTTACTGTTATGTACAAGGTCAATATTGTCAAAGTACCACACTTGGATCCACTTCGAGGACAGTGTGAAACAAGCTTTTATGCCACAAGACGGGCAGAAAGCAGCAGGTTCACTCTGGCTGTACCCTTCTCCAGAACATCACTCCATCTGAGATCATATATACCCAGGATGACTCGAGTATGGAACACATTCGTACAGCATAATGATGTCAACGAGATAAAGTCAGTTGATCAAATAAAAATGCTGGCCCACAGATGGCTCCAACTTCATCCTGTTTCCTACTTGTATGTCTCATAACAATGAAAATGCTTTCAGATGTGCTGATGTAGGTAACAGCTCTTAGCTTGCCAATAAAGTTAGGAATCCTTAACCTGTAAATAACTTGTCAATAAAGCTAGGGATCCTTAACCTTGTCAATCCCTGTGTAAAAAAAAAAAAAAAAAAAAAGAGAGAGAGACTGGAAATCCCCGGAGTCGTCAAGAAATGATTGAGAGAGAGACTAGTGGATGATATATATTATAAACACCGTTGTTGTTTATAATACATATCAATGATCTTGATGAGGGAATTACTAATGATATGAGCAAATTCGCCGATGACACAAAGATAGGTAGGATAATTGATTCAAACGTAGATGTTATGGAACTTCAGGAGGATTTAAACAAACTCTATTCTTGGTCAGAAAAGTGGCAGATGCAGTTCAATGTAGATAAATGCAAGGTTCTGAAGCTTGAGAGTGCCCATAACCCTAGTACTTATAAGTTAAATGATGTAGAACTTAGCCATACAGATTGCGAAAAGGACTTGGGGGTTATGGTGAGCAGCAACCTAAAACCAAGACAGCAATGCCTAAGCGTACGTAATAAGGCAAATAGATTACTGGGATTTATATCAAGAAGTGTAAGCAACAGAAGTCCAGAGGTCATACTGCAGCTTTATACATCATTAGTAAGGCCTCATCTAGATTATGCAGCTCAGTTCTGGTCTCCGTATTACAAAATGGACATAAATTCGTTAGAAAACATTCAGCGTAGGATGACTAAATTAATACATAGCATTAGAAATCTTCCTTATGAAGAAAGATTGAAGACTCTTAAGTTACATTCACTTGTTAGACGAAGAATGAGGGGAGACCTGATCGAAGTGTATAAGTGGAAGATAGGTATTAATAAAGGGGATATTAATAAGGTCTTGAGGATGTCTCTCCAAGAGAGAACCCGTAGTAATGGATTTAACTTAGATATGTTTAGATTTAGAAAGGACATAGGAAAGTATTGGTTTGGAAATAGGGTAGTTGATGAGTGGAACAGTCTACCTAGTTGGGTTATTGAGGCTGGGACTTTGGGTAGTTTCAAATCTAGGTTGGATAAGTACATGAGTGGGAGGGGTTGGATTTGAGTGGGACTTTCACATCAGAGCTTATTTCTTGGGTGGCATTGAAAATTGGGTTGGGCAAATGTTTTGTTAGTGGGATGAATTGTAAAGGACCTGCCTAGTATGGGCCAGCAGGCCTCCTGCAGTGTTCCTCCTTTCTTATGTTCTTATGTTCTTATGTTCAGAATGATAATGTGGTGACATTGGGGATGTAGGGACAGGTGTGATGTGAGGACAGGTGGGATGTGAGGACAGGTGGGATGTGGGATAGTTGGGAAGTAGAAACAGGTGGGATGTAGGAACAGGTAAAGTGTAGTGACAGGTGGGGTGTAGGAACAGGTGGGGTGTTGGGACAGGTGTGATGTAGGAACAAGTAGGGTGTAGGAATAGGTGGAATGTAGGAACAGGTGGGGTGTTGGGACAGGTGGGGTGTAGGAACAGGTGGGATGTGGGGGCAGGTGGGATGTAGTGACATGTGGGGTGTAGGAGCATGTGTAAGTAAATTTATTCAGGTATACACAAATACAGTTACATAGATAATCATACATAGCATGATAAGTACAGAAAACCTGGGATAACCCAAAAAAATCAAAGTGACTTATTTCCATTGGGGTCCTTTTAATACCCTATTATTATACTATAAAGAAGATATTATTATACTATTAAGGAGATAATATCGTATTATTATGCAATAAAGGAGATAATATCTTATTATTACACTATAAAGGAGATATACTAGGAATAAGGTAAAATGAGTTATTCATATTTACCTGTGTGTTAGATTGAAAAATAATCATTCTCCTCCCTTTCTGTCCCTACATTCACTAGGTACCTTTTGGCTCTTCTTGAACTGGCTCATACTTTGACTGGCTTTGACATGTGCGGGCAGTCTGTTCCATTCCTTTACTGCTGTACAATGAAAGGTGTTTTAAGTCTGGCCACTGACTGTGGCTACTACAAAGTTGTGCTCTCTCCCCCTAGTACTATGATTGCTTTGGTTCCCAGACTTGACAAAATTAACAGCAAGATATTCAGGACTCTGTGAGCAATTTTATAAACATGATTTAACTTCAGTTGTTTTACTCTGTCTTCAACATTCAGCATATCCAATTGTTGTAATTCATCCTGACCTACATGTTCTCTTGGTCCCAGGTCCAGGACCCAGGTCCAGAATGAATCTTACCATTTTGTTCTGGGTGTTTTAAGTACATAAGAACATAAGTAAGAAGGGACACTACTTAAGCCAGTGCCTTGATCTAGTCAGGTTAGTCATGTCACTTAAGGGAGTAGAACGGCATCCGACCCAGTAGCACAAGCTGCTCAGATTCAACTCACGCCCACCCACACCCATTTATGTATTTATCCAACCTATTTTTAAAACTATACAACGTCTTAGCTTCTATGACGGTACTCGGGAGTTTGTTCCACTCATCCACAACTCTATTACCAAACCAGTGCTTTCCTATATCCTTCCTGAATCGGATTTCATTCAATTTTAAACCATTGCTGCAAGTCCTGTCTATGCTAGATATTTTTAGCACGCTTCTTACATCCCCGTTATTAATTCCTGTTTTTCATTTCTACACCTCAATCATATCCTCCCTCCCTAATTCAACGCCTTTCAAGAGAGTGCAGATTCAGGGCCCTCAGTCTGTCCTCATAGGGAAGATTTCTAATACATGGGATCAACTTTGTCATCCTCCTTTGCACGTTTTCCATTGTATTTATATCCATTCTGTAATGCGGTGACCAAAACTGCGCAGCATAATCTACAGGAGGCCTAACCGAAGATATATAGAGTTGAAGAACAACTTTTGGACTTCTATTATTTATACTTTTTGTTATGAAGCCAAGGATTCTGTTAGCTTTATTGCGAACACTTATGCACTGTTGTCTTGGTTTCAGATTACTGCTACCAAGAACCCCTAAATCCTTTTCACAATCCGTAATATTAAGATCTACATTATTTAGTTATATGTGGTATGGTTATTTTCCTGTCCAACATTTGGAACTTTGCATTTGTCTATATTAAACTGCATCTGCCACTTCTCCGACCATTGCATCAGTCTATTCAAATCATCTTGGAGTGCTCTAATGTCTTCATTAGAATAAATTGGACGGCCTATTTTGGTGTCATCAGGAAATTTGCTTATGTCGTTATTTATTCTCTCATATATGTCGTTTATGAAGATTGTGAACAACAACGGGCCCAACACTGACCCCTGTGGAACACCGCTTGTGATGTTCCTCCATTCTGATTTCTCCCCATTCATGCAAACTCTCTGCTACCTATTTGTCAGCCATGCCTCTGCCCAGGAAAAAATTTCTCCTCCTATTCCGTGTGCCTTAAGTTTCCTCAACAGCCTCTGATGTGGAACTCTGTCGAAAGCCTTACTGAAGTCTATACATAATATCATATTCAATACCATGATCTACCTCCTCAAATACCTTAGTGAAGAAAGTTAGTAAATTCGTAAGACAGGAACCCCCCTTTGTAAAACCGTGCTGAGGTTCATTAATCAATTTATACCTTTCAAGATGGCTACGAATTGCTCCAGCAATTATTGATTCCAAAAAATATACCAACTATGGAGGTAAGGCTTATTGGTCTATTGTTCGAAGCTAAGGACGTGAAATCTGGCTTGTAAATAGGTATTATATTTGCCATTTTCTACTTGTCTGGCACTATGCCAGTTTGTAGTGATATGTTAAAAAGATGAGGCAAAGGTATACTAAGTTCCTCTTTACATTCCTTTAAAACCCTTGCAAACAGTTCATCAGGACCTGGGGATTTGTTAGCTTTTAATTTCACTATTTGTCTGAGGCCCATGTCACTAGTTACCTAATCGTGCATAGTTTATTATCGTCCTGTTCTACATAATTTATTATTTCTGGAATTTCGCTAGTATCTTCCTGAGTAAAAAACTGAGAGGAAGTAGGTATGAAAAGTTCACACATTGTACTACCTGCAAAAAAATAAATGAATGTGAATCTGAAGTGGATCTATCTTGTCCCTAAATCTTACTTCTGTATACCTGAACAAACCCTTTTGGGTTAGCCTTCGAATCCCCTACGACTTTAGCCTCATAATCCCTTTTTGCTTATCTTATTCATTTTTTAATTTCTGTTTTCAATTGAATATATTGATTTCTTAGCTGTCCTTCCCCTCTATTATTTATCCACTTGGGATCATTTTTCTTAGATCTAATTTCCCTACTTGGGACAAAAGTCGTCTGGGTAGTCAGCACTATGCTCTGAAATTCGTTATACTGGCAACCAACTCTACCTACCTGACACATAGTTACGTCGTCCCAATTTAGCCCACCAGGTAATTTCTCATACCCATGAAGTCTGTCAAGCGGAAATCTGGGACAGTGACTGGATTGCAGTTATCTGGGTAATTCCATGTTATATTGAAATTAAGTGATTTGTGATCGCTTTCCCCAAGCTCACCACTAACCTCAAGATTATTAATTAGTGATTCTTTGTTGGTAAGAACGAAGTCAAGCAGATTGTTTCCTCTAGTTGGTTCTTTCACAAACTGTTTTGAAAAGCAAACCTGAACTGTATCAAAAAAGTCACTAGACTCAAGATTTCATGTCACTTTGTTCAATCAATTTGTCTAAAGTTAAAATCTCCCATTATCACAACATTTTCATATCTAGATGCCTTAGGAATTTCGTCCCATAACAGCTTACTGCACTCCCTATCACAGTTTGGGGGCCTATAAATCACACCAAAAATTTACTTTTCACGTCCTTCGAGAAACTGTAGCCAGATTCTGTGTCCGATGTTTCTAATCTTATATCTTGTCTAACACAACAATTTAAATTATCTCTGACATACATCGCCACTCCACCACCCTTCCTGTTGACCCTATCACTGTGGAATAGTTTATGACCCTGTATGTTGCATTCAGAAGGCATTTCTCTATCTTTCAAGTTAAACCAAGACTTTGTTATAGCAATAATATCTATATTACCTACACTTGCAAGTAATCTTAGCTCATCTGTCTTATTTCTTAGACTCTTACTATTTGTATAGTAAACCTTAAGAGAGCTAGTCACTCATTGCCCTCTACTATCTCTCTTTGAATATCAAAATGGTATACAATACCGACAGGTTGGTAGGTAAGACACATAGGCAACATTTAGGCAACTTTATTCCGAAACGTTTCGCCTACACAGTAGGCTTCTTCAGTCGAGTACAGAAAGTAGGCAGGAGCCTACTGCTCCTGCCTACTTTCTGTATTCGACTGAAGAAGCCTACTCTGTAGGCGAAACGTTTCGGAATAAAGTTGCCTAAATGTTGCCTATGTGTCTTACCTACCACCCACTATCTCTCTTTGTTGAACAATTACTTTGCCTTTACTAGCAACTTTATTTTGAATATTGTCTTTCAAACATATCCCTGGGGTATCCTGGTAATAACTGCTGTTTTCAACCCTAACAATGCAGCCTGATTGTTTCCCACAAACACCTGTACATCTATACTCTGTCAGTTTAAATTCCTAGATAAGTCATCAATGACCCCCTTCAATCGAACTGGCTAATGTAACCACTCCATCCCCAGAGAGATGAACCCCATCCCTTGCATTCATATCATGCTTGCCATAGAATTTGTCCCAGTTTTTCAATGAATGGGACTGCAAGTTCTTTGCAGTACCTGTCTAACCAGAAATTTATGCCAGTTGCCCTAGACATCCATTGATTGCCCACTCCCCTTCTAGGCATGATGCTACGTATGATTGTGATCCCTCCATTAGACCTGTCTACTTTTATGGGTGACCTGTACTTATCCAGCAGCTCCTGTCTCCTGCCCTTCCTGATGTCATTTCCACCAGCACTAAGATAATGGGCTTGTTCCCATTACCTGACAAAATATTATCCAACCTGCTGACTATGTCACTAACACCAGCTCCTGGGAGGTACACCCTCTGTCTGACCTTCCTATTTCTGTTACAAAAATCACAGTCCATATATCTTACCAGAGAATCTCCTACAATTACAATATTCTTACCTTGATTAGCAGGGGAGCCAGTGGTACCTTTAACCTCACTAACCACTGAAGTACACTCGTCCTGGAGAACAGAGAATCGATTTCATACCTACACATCTTCTCTATTAACCTTCCTTATCTTTCTTCTTTTTGAACTGTGAACCACTTGCCACTTAAAGTAGCGGCCACTCTTTACCTCACTGCTGGTATCATTTTCCTCACCAGGTCCAACCATCTTATATTCACTCCCAAACCCATCTTGGCGAAGCTTCAACCTCCTATTTTCCTCCTGAAGAAGTAGAACCTCCTGCTTCAAAACTTTAGCCTGAGATTCCGTAACACTACAGGAGGCCATGGTGCTCAGTTTTTTTTTTTTTTTTTTTGCCAAGGCAGAGTTCCATGAAGAGCAAGCGTAGTCCATATGACATTGCATAAGGGCTAGACATAGGGTCCTGTGAGCCTCAGTAGGTAGACACTGTGCTTCTCTGTAGAGGCACTTCAGTCTGGCATTTGCTTTCTTTACTGCACTGATCCCAGCCCAGATGGTACCTTCCACCATTCCTTATTAACAGCTGGATCACGGTTAGGGCAGTTTGATAGGCCTGCCGGGGTGGCTACAGATCACATGGGACGGATTATTGTGGCCGATAAGGACAATCACCGCATCGAAGTCCTTACATCTGATGGAAATTTCTTGTTCAAGTTTGGTGAGAAGGGAAGCAAGAATGGACAGTTCAACTATCTGGGAGAGAGTGTGAGGTGGCTGGAGTTGTGGGGAATGAGGCTTCTACCAGCGAGGTGCAGTCTGTCTCTTGCTGTGAGGAGGCTGTAGTTGGGGAGGCAGCAACGGCTACCAGCAGTGAGGTGCAGCCCAGCACCTGCTACAAGTGGCGAGTAGTTCACAGTAATGGAAGGCGCATCAGAGTAAGGAAAGTTAAGAGTGAAGATCTGAAGGTAGGAAATCGCTTCTCTGTTCTTCAGGATGAATGTACTTCAGTGGCCAGTGAAGGTAAGGGTACTACTGCCCCTGCTAATGGAGGTAAGCGCATTCTTGTGTTGGTGACTCTCCAGTAAGATACATTGACCGTGCTTTTTGTAATAGGAATAAGAAGATGAGAGATAGATGTGCTTCCCTGGAGCTGGTGTTGGGGACATTGTCAACAGGCTGGATAATATCATGTCAGGTAATGGGAGCAAGCCCATTATCTGTCTCAGTGCTGGTGGAAATGATATTGGGAAGGGTAGGAGAGAAGAGCTGCTAGATAAGTACAGGTCAGCTATAGATTTCATTAAGTCTAAGGGAGGGATCCCAATCATATGTAGCATCTTGCCTAGAAGGGGATAGGAAATGAATGGTTGTCTAGGGCAATTGGTGTAAATTGCTGGCTAGACAGATACTGCAAGGAACTTGCAATCCCATTCATTGACAACTGGAACAACTTTTATGGCAAACATGATATGTATGCAAGGATGGGGTACACCCTCTCTGGGGCTGGGTGGTAGCACTTTCAGACTCGATTGAGAAGGCCATTGTGAATGCCTATGATTTTAAACTGATGGAAGATAGAGGTATGGGTGTGTGTGGAAACAAGCAGGTTGCAACACTAGGGTTGGAAACAGTAAATGTATAAAAGGCATTCAGCATGAAGTTATAAATAAAACAATAGATCAGGTCAGCAAACAAAGGGGGACAGCAGAGGCAGCAAGGGACTAGCTCCCTTAAGGTTTACTAAAACTAATAGCAGGAGTGTAAGAAATAAGAAAGATGACTAAGATTAATTGCAAGTGCAGGAAACATAGATATTATTGCTATAACAGTGACCTGGCTCAATCTGAAAGATAGAGAGATGCCCTCTGAATGTCACATACAAGGCTATAAATTATTCCACACTGACAGGGTCAACAGGAAAGGTGGTGGAGTAGCGATGTATGTCAGAGACAATTTTAAAT
Source organism: Cherax quadricarinatus (assembly GCF_026875155.1). Taxonomy (NCBI): domain Eukaryota; kingdom Metazoa; phylum Arthropoda; class Malacostraca; order Decapoda; family Parastacidae; genus Cherax; species Cherax quadricarinatus. The sequence goes on along the minus strand of NC_069477.1, from coordinate 26,172,863 downwards.
TGTTGTGTTAGACAAGATATTAAATTAGAAGCGTCAGCCACTGAATCTGTTTGGTTACAGCTTCTCGAGGGGCCCAGAAAAACTAATTTTGGGTGTGATTTACAGGCCCCAAATCTTGATAGGAGTGCAGTAAAACTTCTATGGGACGAAATTCGTAAGGCATCTACATACGAAAATGTTTGTGCTAATGGGAGATTTCAACTATAGACAGATTGACTGGAGCAATTTGACAGGAAATTTAGAGTCAGGTGACTTTCTTTATACGATCCAGGATTGTTTTTTAAAACAGTTTGTGACAGAGCCAACTAGGGGAAATAACCTCCTTGACTTGGTTCTTGCAGTAGGGAAACACTAATTAATAATCTTGAGGTTAATGATGAGCTTGGGGAAAGTGATCACAAATCACTCAGTTTTAATATATCATGGAATTCCCCTAATAATGCCAATCAAATCTCCGTCCCTGACTTTCGCTTGGCTGATTTCATAGGACTGAAAAATTACTTAGGTGGCTGAACTGGAATGACCTGACTAATGGGGCAGGTAGGTGGTGATGGTTGCCGATATGATGCTTTCCACGGCATAATTCTAGCTGCTCAGTCAAATTATGTTCCAAATAGGGAATCAGATCAACAAAAATGATCCTAAATGGATGAACAATAGATTAAAATATCTGATTGGTCAAAAGAGAGGCATATAAGGCAAATCAAAAGAGGAGAGGGGCAATTGAGAAATCGATATATTCAGTTAAAGAGAGAAATAAAAAAGGGAATTGGAAAAGCAAAAAGAGATTATGAGGTTAAAGTTGCAAGGAATCGAAGACTAACCCCAAAAAGGATTCTTTCAGGTATACAGAAGTAAGATCAGGGACAAGATAGGCCCACTAAAAAGTTCCTGGGGTCAGCTCACTGACAGTGATAAGGAAATGTGTAGAATTTTTAACACATACTTCCTCTCATTTTTACACAGGAGGATACCAGCGATATTCCAGTAATGATAAATTATGTAGAACAGGACGATAATAAACTGTGCACTATTAGGGTCACAAGTGACAGGGCCCTTTAGGCAAATAGATAAATTAAAACCTAACAAATCCCCAGCCCTGAGAACTGTATGCAAGGGTTCAAAGGAATTAAAGAGGAGTTTAGCACACCTTTGGCTAATCTTTTCAACATATCACTACAAACTGGCATGGTGCCAGATAAGTGGAAAATGGCAAATGTGATACCTATTTTCAAACAGTGACAGGTCCTTACTTCGAACTATAGACCAATAAGCCAACCTCCATAGGGGGAAAATTTTATGGAATCAATAATTGCCGAGGCAGTTCGTAGCCACCTTGAAAAGCATAAATTAATCAACGAATCTCAGCATGGTTTTACAAAGGGGCTTCCTGCCTTACGAATTTATTAACTTTTTCACTAACGTATTTGAGGAGGTAGATCATGGTAATGAAAATGATATTGTGTATATGACTTCAGTAAGGCCTTTTTACAGGGTCCCACATCAAGACTATTGAGGAAAATTAAAGCACATGGAATAGGAGGAGAAATTTTTTTCCTGGATAGAGGGATGGTTGACAAATAGGCAGCAGAGAGTTTGCATAAATGGGGAGAAAAACAGAGTGGGGAAGTGTCACGAGCGGTGTTCCACAGGGGTCAGTGTTGGGCCCCCTGCTGTTCACAATCTACATAAACGACATAGATGAGGGCATAAAGAGCGACATCGGCAAGTTTGCCGATGACACCAAAATAGGCCGTCGAATTCATTCTGACGAGGACATTCGAGCACTCCAGGAAGATTTGAATAGACTGATGCAGTGGTCGGAGAAGTGGCAGATGCAGTTTAATATAGACAAATGCAAAGTTCTAAATGTTGGACAGGACAATAACCATGCCACATATAAACTAAATAATGTAGATCTTAATATTACGGATTGCGAAAAAGATTTAGGAGTTCTGGTTAGCAGTAGTCTGAAACCAAGACAACAGTGCATAAGTGTTCGCAATAAAGCTAATAGAATCCTTGGCTTCATATCAAGAAGCATAAATAATAGGAGTCCTCAGGTTGTTCTTCAACTCTATACATCCTTGGTTAGGCCTCATTTAGATTATGCTGCACAGTTTTGGTCACCTTATTACAGAATGGATATATATTCTCTGGAAAATGTACAAAGGAGGATGACAAAGTTGATCCCATGTATCAGAAACCTTCCCTATGAGGATAGACTGAGGGCCCTGAATCTGCACTCTCTAGAAAGACGTAGAATTAGGGGGGATATGATTGAGGTGTATAAATGGAAGACAGGAATAAATAAAGGGGATGTAAATAGTGTGCTGAAAATATCTAGCCTAGACAGGACTCGCAGCAATGGTTTTAAGTTGGAAAAATTCAGATTCAGGAAGGATATAGGAAAGTACTGGTTTGGTAATAGAGTTGTGGATGAGTGGAACAAACTCCCAAGTACCGTTATAGAGGCCAGAACGTTGTGTAGCTTTAAAAATAGGTTGGATAAATACATGAGTGGATGTGGGTGGGTGTGAGTTAGACCTGATAGCTTGTGCTACCAGGTCGGTTGCCGTGTTCCTCCCTTAAGTCAATGTGACCTGACCTGACTAGGTTGGGTGCATTGGCTTAAGCCGGTAGGAGACTTGGACCTGCCTCGCATGGGCCAGTAGGCCTTCTGCAGTGTTCCTTCGTTCTTATGTTCTTATGTTCTTATAAGGGACATATAATTGTGGTAGATTCTAGAAACCACCGTATCTAAATATTCCACCTCAAAGGCAGTTTCATGTGCGTGTTTGGAATACCTGGCTCTTCACCTGGCCAGCTTGACCGCCCCAGTGGAATCTGTCTCTCGCCAGATGGCTACATTATTGTACAAATTCTACAGGTATATTTGTGTGTTTAGACTCTCCACATTAGTTCACTTATTAATGGAGAATGATACAGGGTATATTTTTATTGTCAGATACTTCAAACATTTGTAAATATACTTTAACAGTTTCATTTGTCTAGTTCAGAACAATACGCTCTAGATAGGATGAATGGGTGAAAAAATAATTTTCTGGATATTGAAAAGGATGGTCAGCTTGAGAGATGGATTTTAATGTGGTGCTTTCAATATATTACCTCTGTGTTCCATACCACAATATTTCATGTGGTCTTAGAATAATATATACTAGTAACAGCCTCGTTGATCAGGCCCTGATCCACCAGGAGGCCCAGAATACTCTCCAGGTAGGCAGCCACCCCATATCCAACCATCCACACACACCAGTCCAACATATTTCCGAAGTTACCCAAAGTTAATTTGAGTGGCATTTAATGACGATGATATTTGACATTTAATCTCGCATGACTGACTATTGTTTGGCAGGTTGTCATGATAGACGAGATGTCACTTTCAATTTAGTTTATTGCCTATCACGTGCATAACAAGTATTGTAAAATTGTCAGTTCAGCGGTAAAGTTCAATAACCTACATTAACGTTTACCTAGGGTTATTATTTGGTTATTATGCTATTACTAGGGTTTTAAAGGTTATTGATGCTGTTAACTTGGATAACTTTAAAATTACTTTAGACTAAAATCTGAGTGATGAGTATTAAAGTAAATTTTCACTGTTCAGGGTAAAGGGGATTTTGAGGGAGGAGGGGAAAGGGGAGTAGGGAGGAGGGGAGGGGGGCAGGAGTAGGGGAAGGTGGGGTAAGGGAGGAAGTGATCGGAGAGGGAAGTTGACAGTGACCTGCTTTTAATGTAAATATTTAACAACACATTATTTTCTCCATGGTTTTATTATGTCTCAATAATATTTAATGACCAGATGATCTTAATTAACGCTACAAAACAAGCAGTGTGATACTTCTGTTCAACACCCATCCCATCCACCCAGTGACATGACCTCACTGATGAATTTTAACAGTGTGATGAAAAGTTATAAATATAATTAGCTTTGATTTAGCTGTGATTTCGTGTATAGGGCAAGGAGAAATAACATCTTGTAGGAGTGAGGAAGAGCCAGTTGTGAGTGTGGGGGAAGTTCGTGAGGCAGTGAGTAGAATTGATGGGATAAAGATAGAAATGTTAAAAGCAGGTGGGGATATAGTTTTGGAGTGGTTGGTGCAATTATTTAATAAATGTATGGAAGAGGGTAAGGTACCTAGGGATTGGCAGAGAGCATGCATAGTTCCTTTGTATAAAGGTAAAAAGGATAAAAGTGCAAAAATTATAGGGGGATAAGTCTGTTGAGCATACCTGGTAAAGTGTATGGTAGAGTTATTATTGAAAGAATTAAGAGTAAGACGGAGAATAGGATAGCAGATGAACAAGGAGGCTTTAGGAAAGGTAGGGGGTGTGTGGACCAGGTGTTTACAGTGAAACATATAAGTGAACAGTATTTAGATAAGGCTAAAGAGGTCTTTGTGGCATTTATGGATTTGGAAAAGGCGTATGACAGGGTGGATAGGGGGGCAATGTGGCAGATGTTGCAGGTGTATGGTGTAGGAGGTAGGTTACTGAAAGCAGTGAAGAGTTTTTACGAGGATAGTGAGGCTCAAGTTAGAGTATGTAGGAAAGAGGGAAATTATTTCCCAGTAAAAGTAAGCCTTAGGCAAGGATGTGTGATGTCACAATGGTTGTTCAATATATGTATAGACAGGGTTGTAAGAGAAGTGAATGCTAGGGTCTTGGCAAGAGGTGTGGAGATAAAAGATAAAGAATCAAACACAAAGTGGGAGTTGTCACAGATGCTCTTTGCTGATGACACTGCTTTTTGGGAGATTCTGAAGAGAAGTTGCAGAGGTTGGTAGATGAATTTGGTAGGGTATGTAAAAGAAGAAAATTAAAACTGAATATAGGCAAGATCAGGTAACAAAAGACTGAATATCAGATTGGAGGGAGAGAGTATGGAGGAGGTAAATGTATTCAGATATTTAGGAGTGGACGTGTCAGCAGATGGGTCTATGAAGGATGAAGTCAACAGATGGGTCTATGGAAGATATGAAAATGGAGTATGTGGAGACAAAGAACATTATCCATGGAAGCAAAGAGGGAATGCATGAAAGCATAGTTATACCAATGCTCTTATGTAGGTATGCAGTATGTGTGGTGAGTGTTTAAACAAAGAGAAGGCTGGAGGCAGTGGAGATATTATGTCTGAGGGCAATATGTGATGTGAATATAATGCAGAGAATCTGTAGTTTGGAGATTAGGAGGAGGTGTGGGATTACTAAAAGTATTATCCAGAGAGCTGAGGAGGGGTTGTTGAGGTGGTTCGGGCATTTAGAGAGGACGGAACGAAATGGAATGACTTGGAGAGCATATAAATTTGTAGTGGAATACGGGGTAGGGGTCAGCCTAGGAAAGATTGGAGATAGGAAGTAAAGAAGGTTTAGTGTGTGAGGGGCTTATACTTCCAGCATGAACGTGTTAGATAGGAGTGAGCGAGTCTGAGCAGGGTAACATAGATGAAGGGATTCACGGAAATCGGCAGGCCGGACTTGCATCAAGGAGGTGGGAAGTAGTGCCTGCCCTCTGAAGGAGGGATGTTAATGCTGCAGCCTTTATGGTGCCCCGTGGCCTGGTAGCAAAAGCTCTTGCTTCACACGGTGAGGGTCCAGGTTCATTTCCCGGTGAAGGGGGGGGGAAACATTGGACGTATTTCCTTCCAACTGTTGTCCTTGTTTGCCCATCAGTAAAAAAGGGTACCTGGGTGTTAGTCAACTAGTGCGGGTCGCATCTGTTTCTTCTTCTTCTTGTTGATTCGCTGGTATTCTCCCGGCCCGAGCCTTTTCAAAGTGGTGGCCCAACCTTGGCTCCCTGTCGAAGGAGTGTCGGGGTTCGTTGGAGATTAGATGGTTGCAGTTAAACACACTTGTTGGATGGTAACACTTATATTATCAGACTGTGGTAAGGGAGGCCCAGCCTGCCTGTTGCTGCTCGGTAGGTCTAACTGGAACTGAGAGAGTTACAGAGGTACTCACGCACACATGCGCATCACGTGATGTCACACAAACTATTCCCTAGGCCTAGCAAGGGATCATGTATGTAAAACATATGGATGGTGCTAACTATGGTACTCAAATATGCTATACAACACATGTAGGGGATCAGCAACTATGCTGACAGCTCGGTCATGTTACGTATGTCGTTTCGACATACACTACTATGCTATAGGCTGAACAGGCAGGTGGCTCTGGGCTGATTCTATACAATAACAAAGACATATATAACTTAGAACTAATGGACGATATCATAATGTTTTAACATACTGGGTTTTAACGTAAAGGGTGTTAATGTAATGGGTGTTAACATAATGAGTTGTAACGTAATGAGTTGTAACATAATGAGTTGTAACGTAATGAGTTGTAATGTAATGCATTACGAATTATAAGAACAAATCATGGTATAATAAAGGATGGAATTGATCGATCGATCTGTATTCATGCACTCTACGGATTCTGAGGAAGAATAAAGATATTTACAAAAGTGAAAGTAATTAACAGCAAAGGCAAATCTGGCACGCACAGATCAGTACTGCTAAATTCTCAGAATTCGGAGGGAACGTGAGCACAAAAATTTCTGAAAAACTGATCAGCTAATAACAAAACACACAGCTGACAATTTAATTCATCTTGGACATCTAATTTTACAGGCTATTTACATTTAAACCCAATTCTGCGAGGGTAAGATTTACATATGCAGAATGGTTATCATCTCTGGGAGGATCGAATTCCTTTGCAATGGCTAACACATGCCTTGACTGAGGGAGATCTAAACAAGTATCTACAAAAGATACAACTATATTCACTAGTGACTGAGGAATTGCTAATTGGTATACCCTTCTGCTTGGGGTACCCAACTCGGATGTTCGATACAGTAACTTCTGACTCATGACAAAGTCACTAATAGGTGCTGGTGGCTTCACAGTCAGAATAAGATCTTCCTGGAGGAGGAATCGAATCACACCAGACCACATGGGAATGGATCTTTCTTACTGGAGGAATGAACAAACTCGGTGGAGTGGACGACTCTCCCCGGTTGAAAAAAGTAACACTATAACACGCAATATGAGCAAGGGAGAACGGATCTACTATCTCTCACTGCAAGCACAGGGGAAAAGAAATGAACACAGTCAACAATACAGATATTCAATCTGAGTCACACACAGTGACACGAGGTATCAGCTATAAAGAAACTACACTTACAAATGTTAACAACATGAGAAAGTTACTCAAGAAACAACTTCTTACATTGCACGAATTACTGTCAACTAGAATGGGATCACCATCTGGAACACTAGGGACAACAATAGATGCTCTAGTGAGAGCACTAGCCGCAACAGAGACGTCTTTCTGCAGGTGGCATGTGACATCAACAAGAGATGGCATTACTAGTTTCAAGTAATCGTTTTCTGACAAGGCGTCCCCTGTGGAGAAACTACTACTTGAACTAGCAGACATTGCAGGGATAGGCTGAGCACTCAAGGCAGCCTGAGTGTCCCTGGACACTTGAGGCAACAGAACACTATCTTGCAAGTCTGAAGGTGTAGGTGGAACACAGATGGCAGTGACAGAGTTACTAGTGCCTGATCGTTCGGCTACGTTAATAAGGAATTCACGGATTTATAGGAACTTAATCTGAACTTTACGTTCTGCAGCACTTTAACAAATCTCAGATACAAGCTGTGAGAACAAACATATTACTCGTGTGCTAGGTATTGTCTTTCAGTCAGTAAGGGAATATTAGGACTGTGGACTGATTCATATTGACTTTGACTGGCATGATACACTAAGTGACTGGCATGATACGCTAAGTGAGCAAACAAAAGTGACTGGCACATCTTAGGAAACTTACTCAAGGACATAAATGTTAGAAAAATAGAGAGAATGACACAACAAGCTTAAATGGGGAAAAAATGCTTAACTATTCTGCATAAGTAAAGGGAAATTTACAAGTCACATTGTAAGCAAGGAAACTCACATGAAAATAAAACAAAATTACTCAACTGGATAAGCAACACTTTGAAAATCAAGAGAAATTGTACGTTACTCAAATCAAATTTACTCATTTACTTTAAATTTAATGAATGGCACTCTCAATTTTTTTTTTCTAATTCGCCGGTATTCTCCCGGCCCGGGTCTTTTCCAAGTAGTGGTGACCCGGCCTTGGCTCCCTATCTGGGGAATATCCCGAGACCTAAGTCTCCCATGGGAGGAGGTACAACTACCCCCTCATCTTTGGGACCAACTGTCCCCAGGCCTAGCCACATCCCCCGCCCTCACGGGACTCGTAGGGACAAGCTAGGCCTCTGGTCTGCCATCTACCCCGCCTCAAAGGGGCTCGTGGGGATGGCAGTCTTATGAGCTGCAGGTGGTAACAAGCTCAGGCCTCTCAGCACCCTCAATTCAATAAAGAAATTCAACATAAAAAAATGATAAAATGGGATCAACAAATCTTATGCAAAATTAAAACAAACTGGGAAAGCAATTCACTAAAAGAAAAGAAAATGACACACAAGGAATAAAATATTATGCACAGAAAATGTAAAACTGAAATCACAGAATATTGCACTGAAATAAACTGTAGCATTATTGCAAATAACAATTTCTAATCCAAAGTACTGCACAACACAACATAAAATATCTGAAAGAAAAAAATATTTAATGGCAGTGCAATGTTTACACAAGAATTATTGTAAAATGAGTCAATGTTGCAATAATAAAAAATAACACAAGAAAATACAGTTTACAAAAGCAACAACAAAAAAATATTATCAAGGAATGAACTGATTGAACACTTTAACTCTTAATTGCAGCTTAAGTAAACACTTACTGAACAAACAAAAGAATGATTTACTTTAAAGAGTGAATTTGTTCAATGAAATATAAAAAATAATAGAGGCAAAAAAAAAAAATAATAAAACAAGGAAAAGGTTTGAACACTTAAAGTGATGAAATTTTCTTGTAATAAGGCTTGAGGTATGAAAAATTTGGAAATTAATTCTCTTGCTTCAAACAAAATAATGGCACTATTGTCTGTGGAGATAAGACAAATTTGACACTGGCTAAATGAAAAGAATTAACACAAGAATATTCAACATACAGAGAAAAAAGATAAAACGGCAAATGAATGAATAAAAAAAATTAGCAAGAATACACAAATGCTGGAGGAAAAAAAATAACTGAGACAACACTGAGGTGTGATGCAGAATATAAGGGAACAAGTTACTGAATTACTTCACTATATAAATTACTAGGCAAGGAACACAATACTGTGAACACAAGATAATTGTGATGTGTAAACACAAGTTTATACTGCTTATATATTGCACACAACAAGGAAAAACATGAAAGTACTTACTTCAAGTATATATAAAAAGGAAACACAGCACAACAGACATAAAATAAAGTGCTAATATTAACACTGAAGAAAGAAGAGAAAAAAAAAATATTGCAAACAGTATATAATGAACACTGAGTCTAATCAAGAGTCACTGAATGTCACTAAGAAATCACTGTCAAGAAAAATGTCTGATCACACAAATGTCTCTATTTAATAAAAAATATTCATTAACGCTGTAGCGACGGTGTAGGTTGATGGTGATGAACGTAGGTGGTAGAGTCTCGTGGCTGGCAGTGTTCCTGATGCCTAATTTGCGCTTAAATCGACGATGAACTCACACAGGAGGTTTTTATGATGGCACACCTGACGAAGGAACGCTCTTGGCTCTTGACCCCCTATGTGGTACATAAAAATAAGGTGCTAGGACCCGTGAGAAGGGTACAAAAAAAGAGTGGTAGTGGGTGAGGTGGGTGAGGCAGCACGGTCAGACATCGCGTGGTGACTGGGCCTATGGGATGAACAGTGTAAGCCACTCTGGGGACACCCACACTAGGCACGAAGATATTCTAAGCCGGGCTGGCTTAAAAGCAACCCACAAAATACCACAACACCACAGGGATGATAAAACACTCAGGATAGCTAGAACTGGAAGCATAAAGCGATGAAGAAGACTGTACCCACGTTAGTTGCTTGGGTTAGTTGCTGGCTGGTTTGGATTAACCCTTCACACAGACTGGCTTGATAACTTGTAATGATGAGTACAGCAGGGGTGGAAAGCTGGCTTAGCAGGCAGAGCTGGAATGGCGTAGGGCTGGGCTGGACTCGACTCGACTGCCCTCCACAGACTGGCTCGATGGCTTGGCTTACTTTGCAAACCCAGGTCAACCCCTTGGAAGTAATGCAATTAAGCAAATAAGACGCTAATACACAGAGACTGACCAGTAAGGGAAGCAATAGGCTGGTGAAGCTTGCTTGAGGATTGTAGAGTGCGTCTCGGCAGGCCTAGTGTCACAAGATGGCGACTGGCTCAGTAGAAATTTATCTCCAGAAATTGCTGTAATCGTCAGAATTACAGGCCCTTTGATGCCACCATTTGTTGTCGGGGTTCGTTGGAGATTAGATGATTGCAGTTAAACACACTGGTTGGATGGTAACACTTATATTATCAGTCTGTGGAAAGGGAGGCCCAGCCTGCCTGTTGCTACTCAGTAGGTCTAACTAGAACTGAGAGAGTTACAGAGGTACTCATGCACACATGCGCATCACGTGACATCACACAAACTAGTCCCTAGGCCTAGCAAGGAATCGTGTATGTAAAACATATGGATGGTGCTATGGTACTCAAATAAGCTATGCAACACAGGGGATCAGCAACTATGCTGACACTGCCTGAGACCTAATTCTCCCATGGGAGGAGGTACAAGTACCCCCTCATCGTTGGGACCAACTGTCCCCAGGCCTAGCCACTTTCCCCGCCCTCACGAGGCTCAAGAGGGTGAATGGGAATGACAGTCTTGTGAGCTGCAAGTTCTGGCTCAGGCACCTACCCTGCCCTAGAAGGGCTGGGCATGGTGTCGATCTGGGTCGCATCCTGGAACAAAACTGACCTAATTTTCACGAAATACTCTGCATAGCAAGCGTTTTTTTATATAGTAGTATGTTATTGATGTCAGCTAGATGTCGACCAAATGAAATGTAAACTTTGCCAGATGGACTATTGTCACACCTTGCATCATTATGTACTGGAGTGCATCACACCCTGTGTCATTATGTACTGGAGTGCGATCAGATTAATGAATTTAGAGACAACTCACTCAGAAATGTTCAAGAAATGGCAAAGTAATTTATCCACAGTGGTATATTACAGACCATTCTGGAGAAAAACCCTGACTTTGCTAGCTGTAAATAAAGCATTACCACGTGTGTGTGTGTGTGTGTGTGTGTGTGTGTGTGTGTGTGTGTGTGTGTGTGTGTGTGTCTGTGTCTGTGTCTGTGTGTGTGTACTCACCTATTTGTACTCACCTATTTGTGGTTGCAGGGGTCGATTCATAGCTCCTGGCCCCGCCTCTTCACTGATTGCTACTAGGTCCTCTCTCTCCCTGCTCCATTGGCTTTATCATACCTCGCCTTAAAACTATGTATGGTTCCCGTCTCCACTACGTCACTTTCTAGGCTATTCCACGGCCTGACTACTCTGACTGAAGAAATATTTCCTAGCATCCCTTTGATTCATCTGAGTCTTCTACTTCCAATTGTGACCTCTTGTTTCAGTGTCCCATCTCCGGAACATCCCGTCTTTGTCCACCTTGTCTATTCTGCGCAGTATTTTATATGTCGTTATCATGTCTCCCCTGACCCTCCTGTCCTCCAGTGTCGTCAGGCCGATTTCCCTCAACCTTTCTTCGTAGGACATTCCCCTTAGCTCTAGGACTAGTCTTGTTGCAAACCTTTGCACTTTCTCTAATTTCTTGACGTGCTTGACCAGGTGTGGATTCCAAACTGGTGCTGCATACTCCAGTATGGGCCTGACGTAAATGGTACACAGAGTCTTGAACGATTCCTTACTGAGGTATCGGAATGCTATCCATAGGTTTGCCAGACGCCCGTATGCTGCAGCAGTTATCTGATTGATGTGTGCCTCAGGAGGTATGCTCGGTGTTATACTTACCCCCAGATCTTTTTCCTTAAGTGAGGTTTGCAGTCTTTGGCCATCTAAACTATATTGTGTCTGCAGTCTTCTTTGCCCTTCCCCAATCCTTATGACTTTGCTTTTGGCAGGGTTAAACTCAAGGAGCCAGTTGCTGGACCAGGCTTGTAGCCTGTCCAGGTCTCTTTGTGGTCCTGCCTGATCCTCTTCCGATTTGTGTCGAAGGCGTTGCAGTCCAAAAAAATGCAGTCGATCCATCCCTCTCTCTCTTGTCTTACTTCTGTCAACTTGTCATAAAATTCCAGTATTTTTGTGAAACAGGATTTTCCTTCCATGAAACCGTGCTGGTTGTCAATTATACACTTGTTTCTTTCCAGGTGCTCCACCACTCTCCTCCTGATGATCTTCTCCATGACTTTGCATACTATACACGTTAGTGATACAGGTCTGTAGTTTAGTGCCTCATGTCTGTCTCCCATTTTAAAAATTGGGACTACATTTGCCATCTTCCATACCTCAGGGAGTCGCCCAGTTTCAATGGATGTGTTGAAGATCTTTGTTAATGGCACACACAGCATCTCTGCTCCCTCTCTAAGGACCCATGGAGAGATGTCTGGTCCCACCGCCTTTGAGGTGTCAAGTTCACATAGCAGCTTCTTCACCTCCTCCTTGGTTATATGTACCTCATCCAGCACTTGTTGGTGTACTCCTCTGTTCTGATTTCCTGGAGTCCTACTGGTTTCCACTGTAAATACTTTAAATCTCGTGTTGAGCTCCTCGCATACCTCTCGGTCGTTTCTTGTGAGCTCCCCATCACCCTTCCTCAGACTGATTACCTGGTTACCTCCTGATGTGGCTATACAACAGCTTCGGGTCAGACTTGACTTTCGATACTATGTCATTTTCGTATTGTCACTGAGCCTCCCTTCTTATCTGTGCATATTCGTTTCTGGCTCTTCGGCTAATCTCTTTATTTTCCTGAGTTCTCTGTCTTCTGTACCTTTTCCATTCTCTAGTACACCTAGTTTTTGCCTCCCTACACCTTTGGGTGAACCAAGGACTCGTTCTGTTCTTCCCATTATTTCTGTTTCCCTTGGGAGCAAACCTCTCCTCTGCCTCCTTGCATTTTGTTGCCACATAGTCCATCATTTCTAGTACTGGTTTTCCTGTCAGTTCCCTCTACCACTGAATGTCTTGCAGGAAGTTCCTCATGCCTGAATAGCTCCCCCATTTGTAGTTTGGTTTTTTCCCATCCTATTCCTGCTACTCTCTCCACTTGAAGCTCAACTATGTAGTCAAAGCACAGAACCACATGATCATAGCTACTAGGGGCCTTCCATACATGATATCCTCGATGTCCGAACTACTCAAGGTGAATACAAGGTCAAGTCTTGCTGGATCATCCTCACCTCGTTCTCTGGTAGTCTCTCTAACATGTTGGTGTACGAGGCTTTCCAGCACGACATCCAACATCTTGGCTCTTCATGTTTCGGTACCCCCATGGGGCTCCAAGTTTTCCCAGTCAATCTCCTTGTGATTGAAATTACCCATAACTATCAACTTTGCTCCCCTTGTGTGTGTGTGTGTGTGTGTGTGTGTGTGTGTGTGTGTGTGTGTGTGTGTGTGTGTGTGTGTGTGTGTGTGAGTGTGTGTGTGTGTGTGTGTCCGTGCGTGTGTGTGTGTGAGCGTGCGTGCGTTTTTGGGTGTATGCCATATTTGTATGGTCTTGTGCATCTGTCTGTGCGTGCACCCTCATATGTGTATGTGTGTGCACACACGCTCGTGTTTACCTGGAGTTTACCTGGAGAGAGTTCCGGGGGTCAACGCCCCCGCGGCCCGGTCTGTGACCAGGCCTCCTGGTGGATCAGAGAGCGATCAACCAGGCTGTTACTGCTGGCTGCACGCAAACCAACGTACGAGCCACAGCCCGGCTGGTCAGGTACCGACTTCAGATGCTTGTCCAGTTCCAGATTGAAGACTGCCAGGGGTCTGTTGGTAATCCGCCTTATGTATGCTGGGAGGCAGTTGAACAGTCTCGGGCCCCTGACACTTATTGTATGGCCTCTTAACGTGCTAGTGACACCCCTGCTTTTCATTGGGGGGATGTTGCATCGTCTGCCAAGTCTTTTGCTTTCGTAGTGAGTGATTTTCGTGTGCAATTTCGGTACTGGTCCCTCTAGGATTTTCCAGGTGTATATAATCATGTATCTCTCCCGCCTGCATTCCAGGGAATACAGGTTCAGGAACCTCAAGCTCTCCCAGTAATTGAGGCGTTTAATCTCCGTTATGCACGCCGTGAAGGTTCTCTGTACATTTTCTAGGTCAGCAATTTCACCTGCCTTGAAAGGTGCTGTTAGTGTGCAGCAATATTCCACCCTAGATTGAACAAGTGACCTGAAGAGTGTCATCATGGGCTTGGCATCCCTAGTTTTGAAGGTTCTCATTATCCATCCTGACATTTTTCTAGCAGATGCGATTGATACAATGTTATGGTCCTTGAAGGTGAGATCTTCCGACATGATTACTCCCCGGTCTTTGACGTTGGCGTTTTGCTCTAATTTGTGGCCAGAATTTGTTTTGCACTCTGATGAAGATTTAATTTCCTCAATTGCTCCATATCTGAGCAATTGAAATTTCTCATCGTTGAACTTCATATTGTTTTCTGCAGCCCACTGAAAGATTTGGTTGATGTCCGCCTGGAGCCTTGCAGTGTCTGCAATGGAAGACACTGTCAAGCAGATTCGGGTGTCATCTGCAAAGGAAGACACGGTGCTGTGGCTGACATCCTTGTCTATGTCAGATATGAGGATGAGGAACAAGATGGGAGCGAGTACTGTGCCTTGTGGAACAGAGCTTTTCACCGTAGCTGCCTAGGACTTTACTCTGTTGACTACTACTCTCTGTGTTCTGTTAGTGAGGAAATTATAGATCCATCGACCAACTTTTCCTGTTATTCCTTTAGCACGCATTTTGTGCGCTATTACGCCATGGTCACACTTGTCGAAGGCTTATGCAAAGTCTGTATATATTACATCTGCATTATTTTTGTCTTCTAGTGCATCTAGGACCTTGTCGTAGTGATCCAATAGTTGAGACAGACAGGAGCGACCTGTTCTAAACCCATGTTGCCCTGGGTTGTGTAATTGATGGTGGTGATCTTGCTTCTTAGGACCCTTTCAAAGATTTTTATGATAAGGGATGTTAGTGCTATCGGTCTGTAGTTCTTTGCTATTGCTTTACTGCCCCCTTTGTGGAGTGGGGCTATGTCTGTTGTTTTTAGTAACTGTGGGACAACCCCCGTGTCCATGCTCCCTCTCCATAGGATGGTAAAAGCTCGTGATAGGGGCTCAGTTCTTGATGAACACGGAGTTCCATGAGTCTGGGCCTGGGGCAGAGCGCATGGGCATGTCATTTATCGCCTGTTCGAAGTCATTTGGCGTCAGGATAACATCGGAAAGGCTTGTGTTAACCAAATTCTGTGGCTCACTCATAAAAAATTCATTTTGATTTTCGACTCTCAGTCTGGTTAGCGGCTTGCTAAAAACTGAGTCATACTGGGACTTGAGTAGCTCACTCATTTCCTTGCTGCCATCTGTGTAGGACCCATCTTGTTTAAGTAGGGGCCCAATACTGGACGTTGTTCTCGACTTTGATTTGGCATAGGAGAAGAAATACTTTGGGTTTTTTTCGATTTCATTTTTGGGTTTTAGTTCTTCCCGCGATTCCTGACTCCTATAAGATTCCTTTAGCTTAAGCTCGATGCTTGCTATTTTTCTGATCAGTGTCTCCCTACGCATTTCAGATATATTGGCCTCTTTTAGCCAATCTGTTATTCTTTTTCGTCGCCTGTAAAGGGAGCGCCTGTCTCTTTCTATTTTACATCTACTCCTCCTTTTTCTTAGAGGAATAAGCCTTGTGCATACATCGAGTGCCACCGAGTTAATCTGTTCTAGGCATAAGTTGGGGTCTGTGTTGCTAAGTATATCTTCCTTTATGTTTTTGCTATTGAAGTTGAATTTGGTGAATGCTCCCTCGTGACTAATCTCGTCATGTCGGTCTGGGGCTCCGCGCATACATGTCTGAACCTCAGTTATGTTGTGATCTGAGTATATTGTTTTTGATATGGTGACATTTCGTATCAGATCATCAATGTTAGTGAAGATGAGGTCTAGTGTATTCTCCAGTCTAGTAGGCTCTATTATTTGCTGGTTTAAATTGAATTTTGTGCAGAGATTTAAAAGCTCGTGTGTGTGTGAGTTCTCATCAGAGCTGCTTCCTGGTGTTATTACTGCAACAACATTGTTTGCTATATTCCTCCATTTTAGGTGCCTTAAGTTGAAATCACCCAGGAGCAAGATGTTGGGGACAGGAGCTGGAAGATTTTCCAGACAGTGGTCAATTTTTAACAGCTGTTCCTGGAATTGCTGGGATGTTGCATCCGGAGGCTTGTAGACTACCACAATGACTAGGTTTTGGTTCTCGATCTTTACTGCTAAAACTTCCTTACATCATTTGAGGCATTAAGCAGTTCTGTGCAAACAAGTGACTCTGCGATGTACAGGCCAACCCCCCCTCTTTTGCCTGTTCACTCTGTCGCATCTGTATAGGTTGTAACCTGGGATCCATATTTCGTTGTCCAAGTGATCCTTTATGTGGGTCTCAGTGAAAGCCGCGAACATTACATTTGCCTCTGCAAGCAGTCCATGGATGAAAGGTATTTTGTTGATTGTTGCTATATATTTGCAAAGAAGAATGTCATCGGACTGGTGGTATTGTTGGTACTGGGAGGGGATTTTTTTTCCGGCATTATTATCTGTATCTGTTGGTTTGGAGTGGAGGCCATCGACTGTGGTTCCACTCCAGGAATGACTGGATTTGGTGTACGATTTCTGCCATTTCCTGCCAGTTTTTTTTCCTTCCTGGAACTAAAAAACCTCTCCCTCTTGAGTGGCTGTGGCTACCCAGGTTTTCCCATGGCCTGGATGTTTTGTATCTTTTTGTCCCCTTTAGATGGTGTGCCTGGCAATTTAAGTTATAGCACAGTCTTTCCTGTACTGAAGAGGTACACATTTCAGGGTGAAAAAGCTTACAGGAAGGGAGTTTGCATTTTCCTGTTGTCATATGGGCATGGCATTTTCTAGGGTGGTCATAGTTGCACGTCCCATCTGTTTTTCCAGATTTTCCATGCCTGCAGATTTCAAGTGCATAGTATGTGCACAGGCTTGGTTTCCGTTTGCCTTGGGTTTCTGTGGCTGTATTCCCTGTTGGTGCATGTTTACCTGTCTTATTTCTATCCTCACTAGCACCAACAATGGAGCTCTCACCAGTTCTTTTTGGTAATATATCCTCACTATTGCAAGTGGAGTCCTCTTGTTTGCTATTTCCTGTGGTATTACTAGTTTGCAATATTGGTTTTATCTTATCTCTGACTACACTTGGGTGTATGACCCACTTAATATTTGTATTTATAACTCATTACAATTGTGACCAGGTGTGGACATATCAGTGGCTCGTTACTTTGTAATTTGTTCATGACTGTAACCATGCATAGGAGTGAGGCTGATTCATTACCTTTGTAACTTACCATGATTGTAACCAGATCTACCTGGAGTTCATTACCTTTGTACCTAGTTCAGATATCATAACTTTGGGGCCCAGTCCCTGGACCCATTATGTACCTCTGTAATCTCTTGACTACCGCAGGATGGGTATGGGGTGCATAATAAAGATATTAAACTAACTAAGCTACATGTACTTGTAGAAATAAAGACATTTTATTATTATTATTATTATTATTATTATTATTATTATTATTATTATTATTATTACACTTCAGTCACATTGGTGTAGCATATAGACAGGACTTAATACACAAAGATATTCTTAAACACTATTCATCAGTTCTCACCAAAGTTATAAAGAAAGCCAAACAACTATACTACTTCAGTAGATTCACAGACACTAGAGGAGATATAAAAAAGACCTGGAAAATACTCTCTCAGATTCTAGGGACCCACAAACTTAAAAAAAACAAGAATATTGTCCTAACTAAACCTAATGAAACACCACTACATCCCACTGACACAGCTAACAAGATAAACGACTTCTTCTCAACCATAGGATCTAATCTCGCCAATAAAATCCCACATACCAATGCCCATGCCGGGGACTACGTAGATGGGAATTTCCCAAATTCCTTCTATCTTGCACCAACTGAGCCCACGGAAGTCACCGAGATTATAAAGTCACTTAAAAATAACTCAGGGAACCTGTCTCATGTCCCACCATTACTGTACAAGCGAGCGGCAAATGTCCTTTCGCATGCTATTTCATTACTTTTTAACAAGTCACTAGAAACTACAGACTTAAACAACTATAGGCTAATATCAAACTTACCATTGCTATCCAAAATCTTTGAGAAACTCGTGCACAGGAGACGATATTCATTTATAACGACACAAAACATACTCAACCCCTGCCAATTTGGATTCAGAAAAAATAAAAGCACTAATGATGCAATCATAAAAATGCTAGATCTGCTTTACACAGCATTGGAAAATAAGGAATATCCACTAGGAATTTTTATTGACCTAAGAAAAGCTTTTGACACAGTAGACCACGACATCCTACTACACAAACTTGACCATTATGGTATAAGAGGCCATGCACTTGCTTATTTCAAATCTTACCTTACTAATAGGTATCAGTATGTCACCATTAAAGACACAGCATCAACAACACGGCCACTTGATACTGGAGTTCCGCAGGGAAGTGTCCTTGGTCCCCTGCTCTTCCTCATATACATCAATGATCTTCCAAACATATCCCAACACCTGAAACCCATTCTCTTTGCTGACGACACGACTTATGTCATCTCTCACCCTAATCTTGCCACCCTCAACACCATTGTTAACGAGGAGCTGATCAAAATATCGACTTGGATGACAGCCAATAAACTTATGCTTAACACTGACTAAACCTACTATATTATGTTTGGTAGCAGAGCAGGAGATGCACAAATTAACATTAAGATCGACAACACTCTAATTACCAGACATAATGAGGGCAAATTCCTAGGCCTATACCTTGACAACAACCTGAATTTCAGCACCCATATCCAAAACATAACCAAAAAAGTATCCAAAACGGTTGGGATCCTCTCCAAGATACGATACTACGTGCCACAAAATGCCCTTCTCACACTATACCACTCACTTATTTATCCATACCTCACCTATGCTATTTGTGCTTGGGGATCAACTGCAGCAACACACCTAAAGCCAATAATAACCCAACAAAAAGCTGCAGTAAGAATAATCATCAAATCCCATCCCTGGCAACACCCCCCCCCCACTCTTCATAGATCTAAACTTACTCCCTGTTCAGTACATCCACACTTACTACTGTGCAATCTACATCTACAAGACCTTAAACTCCAATATCAACCTTGATCTAAAACACTTTCTTGATAGTTGTGACAGAACCCACAGACACAACACCAAACACAAACATCTCTATGACATTCCCCGTGTCCAACTAAACCTTTACAAAAATTCAATGTATGTCAAAGGCCCTAAAATCTGGAACACCCTACCTGAGAACTCTAGAACTGCAGACACATTCATCACCTTCAAAACTACCATTAGAAAACATCTTATCTCCCTGATACACCCCATCAACTAACTACACGAATACCACCTGGTGGTTCACACTTACACTCATTCACCCATTTGACCATAAACAGAAATATTAATTTCAATCTTAAAATAATGAATCCTGTGATACTCCAATACTGAAACTATGTACTGTGCCAAAACAAAAGCATTCACATTGCTTTTTAGTCACTTAGCCATAATACCAACTTACCTCATAATTTGTAATATTTTAAAATTAAGAATTAAACTAAGTCTGCCCAAAATGCCTAGCCATGCTAGGTGTTCTAGAGGTACACTCTGTAATCATTATTTTACTACATGTAAACCACACAATAACCAAATTCTGTAAACTCAGCATTGTAATCCTTATGGAGAATAAACTTTGAATTTGAATTGTAGCTTCTAGTTGACCTCATTTTTATTGTCCTGTGTAGGCCTATCAGTTCACTAATGATTTTTCTGGTGCAATAAGTAATTTTGCTCAGCCCTGTAACAACTTCAGTCAGTATTACTAAGGCTGGCTCCTCCTCAGGAAAATTAATGCATAGAAAAAGAACAAAAACTAATAAACATAAACACTTTATTATTTAGGAAATATAAAACACTTAAATATGAAATATTGATCCTACATTAAAGAAAATGAAAAATGAAAAATATAAATGATATCTGAATTCAACGCTAATATATATAAAAGTTGGGTGTCTGGTGTTGGTGGCACTGCGTGTTGTTGAAATCATAGCCGTTGCTGATGTGGGGGGGGGGATCGCAGGTGTTGGTGACAACCCACCGGCTCGTTCTTATAGCCGTAAATAATCTACCCAGATGACAGGAAATCAGGTTCTTTACCGCTGCAATGATGAGGGGTTACGTCCTGATTCTTCATACATGTGCACAGGCAAGTAGATAAAACATGGGACGTCTCAGGACGTTAGTCCGTCTCCTTCAATTCTACTCGTTGGTTGGCAGGTGACCCATTCTGTCATTCCAAGAGTAGTGCTGGGAGCTGTGAGTCGAGTGATTACTGTTTGGCCAGAGCCCCACACGTCACCTTTCGGGGGGGGGGAAAGAGGGAGGGGAAGGGATAGCAGGAGCTAGACTGACCCTACCTTAACAAGCAGCCAGCAATCAAACTATCACTTCCGGGGAGGGGGAAAAACGGGGGGGAATAGCGGGAGCTGGACTTACCCTACCTTAACAAGTAGCCGGCAATGAAACTATTGTTACTATATACTCCCTCGCTACTCCTATCTATTGAACTTTTCCCTCACACTTCAGTCACAGTGTTATAGCATATTTACCATTGTTTTTCAATTGTAGCTTCTAGTTGGCCTCATTTTTATTGTCCTGTGTAGGCCTATCAGTTCACTAATGATTTTCCTCATGCAATAAGTGATGAAATGAAAACTAAGATCTGTGGTGATGACGCCTGACTGACTATTGTTATCAAAGCATTTGCAAAGCATGTAGTCGAGTATGGTGGCTGAGAACTGTGATCCAGATTGGTGTGTTAATTAGTTGAGTATTATGGAAAATTTTATAGGGGTTTCCTGTATGTACCTCAACATTACATTCATACAAGTAATATCATTGGGAGACAACAACCATATTGTTTACCGTAGTCACCCCGTGTAGACATGTGAGAAAACTTAGCCACCCCTGGTCACTGCAGGTGGTTCCTTCGACCTCACAAGCTTACCAATATCTATCCGAGACCAGTATGACGTGTGGAAAATTGCATTTATCTGTATGTAACTCATAATGTACATACCAGTAAATAAAAAAAGTTAGTATTATTTATGAGAGTTGCATAGATAAGTAGGAATTTGGGACAACTAGGTCACAAAAAATGTCCCCCTTCGATACCTACCACTGTCATATCCACAAGTTGCTCTAGACCTATTAATTACAGATGAAATATGTATATACACCAGGAATTCTGGTAAATATATAAATTTGTGGACTGTATATTAAATTAATAAAGAATTATATATATAAACATTTACATAACAGAAGGAAAATATATCTTATTATCACTCATCAATTTGACTAGAGATTAATGTGTTTCATACTCAGAAAACCTCACTGTCTATCCATGAAAATAACACTGGCCAGAGTTAAACATAAACAGACTTATCTGAAGTTCCTGGAGTTGTCTTGTCCAGTCGCCTGATATCTCAAATTATACAGGAAAGCACATCCAACAATTTTGCCTCCTATTTGAGAGGTGTCAGCCCAATTTAACCTCTAGAGCACGAGAAATTCTTCCCATTATTCACTAACATTAGTGTCCAGTTCAAACAACAATGGTGAGTCTCTTCTGCGCAGGCGCAGCTTCCCATTTTTTATGACATAATTTTTTATTAAATACAGTATGTTACACTAATTTACATAAAAAATACACTGTATTTTTTCTGTAAAATACATTATTTTCCACACTGCGGCAGGCCGGAGTTCGTTGCTAAACGACTCAAATTACTCCTTCCTTTAGGAGACGATTCCAGCCGGTTCTGGCTTGAGTGGCTGTTAATTCCAACTGAGGCAAGGTACATGATTTAATTGGAGACACTTTAGCCTTAGACATAACAAGAGAAATAACACTATTACACTGAAGGTAAGCAACTGCTCCATATGCCAATTTTGAAGCATCACAAAAAATGTGGAGTACATTTTTCCCATTTGGATTGGCCACCTGGTGGGGGAACTCGAACATTGGATTTTTTTCATAATCGCCAATTAATTCATCCCACCTGTTAATGAATTCCTCATGTAGAATTTCATCCCAAGCACATTTAAGTTTCCATGCTTCCTGTATTAATAATCTCCCTCTTATAGTAAGGGGTGACACTAAACCTAGTGGATCAAAACATTTGGAAACTTCAGCAAGCAAGACTCTCTTAGTTAATTTATTGGGCATACTATAATTATTAAGTTTTGACATTAACAAATCTCTCTCAGTATCCCAAGTTAATCCCAATACATTGCTACATTTTGGCACTTCGTCTCCAGGGTAATCTTTACTTATTTTGTCCTTTAATTTGGACGAATTACTATTCCATTCCCTTAGAGGCATATTTGCACTTTGCATTATTTTATTAGCCTCTCCATAAGTCATTAACAGTTCCTCTTCAGTTGACATCACACCCAGGAAATTGTCCACATAAAATTGTTTGCTCATTACTTAACTCAATGGACTTCCCGTACGTTTAAGGTGTACATTTATCGTCGCTTGAAGTAGGAACGGACAGGATGTAGCACCAAATAATACGCTCCTAAAGCGAAAGGTTTTCAGAGGGCTAAGTGGGTCACTATGATTCTCAGGCCATAAGAAGCGGGTACAATCCCGGTCAGCCTCTTGTAAACCCACTCTTAGGAAAGCTTTACTTATGTCAGCCATAAAGGCATAATTCTTCATCCTGAAATTTAATAAGATATCTCCTAATTTTTCCATCAACGACGGACCTGTCATCAGACAGTCATTTAAACTAGGTACATCTTTGTTACTCCTGGCACTACAGTTAAACACAATCCTCAAAGGAGTGGTCTTAGAATCCTTCTTCACTCAGTGATGTGGCAAATAGTGACCATAAATTTTGGCATGCTCTGGAGGTACCTCTTCTATAAATTTATTAATTAATTGTTCAGCAATTATATCATTATAGGCAGTTAACAATTCTGGTGTCTTACTCAGTTCGTGGAGCTTAGCCTTAACTGCCCCATATGCCATTCTGTAATTAGTGGGCAATTCTGGATGGTTCAGTCTCCACGGAAGTCGTACCCAGTATTGTCCAGATTCAAATTTTACATCTCTCATGTACTGTTCCTGAGTAAAATAATCGTCTGGACTTTCTTCATTTACATTTATTCCAAGTTTAATATGATTATTATGCACCCCATACCCATCCTGTGGGCGGTTAGTCAAAGATTGACAGAGGTAACATAATTGTCCAGGGAACATGGGCCACAAGTTTTGATAGCTGAGCAAGTTACAGAGGTAATGAATTCACAATTTACAAAGGTAATGAACTCACAATTTACAAAGGTAATGAACTCCAGGTAGGTCTAGTCACAATCATGACAAGTTACAAAGGTATTTACCGATTAACAGATGTACACAATGGGTCCATGGACCGGGCTCCAAAAGTTTTGATGGCTAACAAGGTACAAGGTCATGAACTCTACAAGTTACAAAGGTAAGAACTCACAAGTTACAAAGGTAAGGAATACTGTAAGAAAGTAACTTACGTTTATACATGGCTGTAATCATGAACAAATTTTAGAGTAATGAACAATCTACACTTCCACACCCGGTCACCAACTGTATTGAGTTTTATGGTGCAAATTTGAATGCTGAGTCTCCCTCTCTCCACACACACGACACACACACACACACATACAATTCCATACACACACACACATAAACACACACACATCATCACACACGTAAACACACACCCACACAACACACTACACACACACACAAACTCATACACACCACACGCACACACACTCATACACACACACACACACACACTCCATACACACACACACACACACATACACCACACACACACTCATACCACACACACACACACTCATACTCACACACACACACACACATACACACACAAGCACTCACACACACACACACACACACACACGCACACACAGGACACACACAACACACTCACACACTCACACACATACACACAACCACACACTCACACACATTGAATACACACAAACACACACACCCACACACACACACGACACACAACACACACACACACACACAAACACATGCACATACTGTGGGATAATGCTTTTATTAACAGCTAGCAAAGTCAGGGTATTTCTCCAGAATGGTCTTAAATACCGACTGTTGATTAAAATACTTAGCCAAAATTCTTGAACACTCTGAGGAGTTTGTTTCTAAATTACATTATTTTATCACACTCCATGTACATAATGACGTGCAAGGTGTGACAATAATCCCATCCTGGCAAAGTACATTTCCGTTTGGTCCTACATCTGGTTGGTTAGGGTGCTTTAACCTGCCAAAGATACTTGTAATCCAGTCCGGATCCAGGAGCGGTAGTGACATCCAAGATGTCTGCTTATTTTGTGGATGAACCATAGACATGTGGCATCCCCTAGCTGATAATGATAGAAAGATGGACCACTGGTGTCAATCTCCTCCCTGAGCACATAAGTCCAATAAAATTCAGCTGAATTCTTTTCGTATTATTGTTCTCAACTACTACCTGACAAAGCCAAGATTGTAAATCTACTCCTTCTTTGGAAAGCATAACAGCTGTAAGCCAATTTTACAGTCTATCATGCATCAGAAGTCCAATGTGAGATGGAATCCACAGCATGTGTACTCTGACTCACTGTCCACAATCCTACATACCCTTGTCCCTGCTTCTGACACAACATCCACAATTTATCTTAAGAGTTTGAGAACATTTATGATGACAAGAGAATGCATTACTATTAAACTGTCAATCTTTGATACATAGATGCATTTCATGCAAGGAGTATGGCTAACCAGTTCTGTCTGAAGGGAGAGGCCCAATTATGGATGCGTGCTCCAATTTCTTTAGAGAGCCATCACTCTGTACGACAACAGCAGCACTACCGCTGCACCATTGGATGGTGAACAGAACCATCAACGTAAATAATTTGCGAGAGTGTGGTGCTGTGTGACTAAGTATTCAATACAGCTTAAGGCCTCATGTTTTGGCTTCAAGCGAAGTTTGGTGTGATTTAAGAAGTAGTTTGGGGGGAAAATGGAGGAATGGTAGTTTGGAAATGGGTAATATTCCATGATAGGAAAGTGCCGCTGTTGCCTTACTGACATAGATCAGTTATCTGATTCTGCGGAGTCTTCCAGTCTTTTCGACCCATCTGGAGGAGTGTTCAACCAGTTCTAGATGAAAGTTTTTGGAGGGCTTCTGTGCAGGGGTTTGAATGAGGCTTTCCTGAGCAATATAACCCAATTATGGATATTTCTTTCAGTAACACGAATCTCTGATGCTTGGAATATCACAAGTTCTTTTTGCATAATTAAAATTTTGGCTAGTACGAGGGCATCCTAGGATGATCCACATTGCTTCGTTCAGCAGTTTTCCAGCCCTCCAAGCTTTCCAGTCAGACACCAGAGCAAGAGTGGCGCAGCATAATCACCAAGATCTAGAAAAGCAAGATCCATCATTTTCACAATTTTAACATTAGCCCATAACCTTGGTGAAGCCCTGCCACAACTCTAAGTGCCTCAGCAGGTCGTTTCTTTGTATTGGCGACAAAGTCTTGTTACAACAGTCCCCCCAAGTGTGGAACTCAAAGCCAAGATACCTGGTATCTGCTTACATATTCTAGAATAACCCAACATGCAAGTGGATCTGACGAACGTGTGCCTCCTTCTGTCAGGAGACGCCTATTGAGTATCTTGGTTTTATCAGTAGAGAATATCAACCCCATCCTGACACTAGGCTAGTAACAAGATTAAGAAATGTATTTGGGTTTTGGCGAAATCGCGGTGGTGTGAATCATTATATCATCCAGGCAAAACTAAATCACATAATATGGGCTGACTAGGCATAGCATTAAGTAATGCATTAATTTAGAATATTGAACAGTGTGGGGACTGAGCACCCTCCCTGTGGTGTTCCAAATTCAAGGCTTTAGTTACACTTCTATGTCCCCTGGAACAACACAGACGATTTTCTGTTGAACAGGTAACCTTTAATCACGGAGAATTGTAGGAGCTGTCAGTGTGCACGGTGAGAAAGGTGGCTATGCAATGATGCACGCTCCTTCCATGATGAAACCATGTAACCGGAGCAAAAATTGTTTGATTCTGTACATGAGACGATTAAGAATCATTCCACAAAGGTTTACCACAAGCAGCTAGTAATAGATATTGGCGAAATGCAGTTTTGGTTGTATTGGGCCTAGGATTGGAATGAATGAGCTGTTGTGCCAAGATTGAGGGAGCTCCCCATTACATAGCTCATGATATATAATTCAAGTATGGTTACTGGTACTCGACACTGCAATCTGAGTATGTTGTAAGTAAAACCATCCTCACCAGCGACTGAGTTGCCCTTAGTTAGTGCTGCATAAGTTTCAAATTAATGAAGAGAATGTTTGCAATCATCTGCCTTACTGGCATAAAGCCAAACAAGTCTCTCTCCTTGCATCAATTTTATCATTTAATTTTGCCTGTGTTTACTGGAAGATTGTCATAGCTAGATGTAGCAGCCCAAGCACTGACTAACTCATTCGCGCCTATGCAAGTGGATAGGTGCGCGATCTGCCCAGTTCGTTATACCACCTTAATTCTAATTATGTCCCTCCATGCCCCGGCTAAGTGGGATGTGAGGCATTAAGACTCGTTGAACAAATTTTTTCCTCATCGTTTTGCCGCAGCTCTGTCAAACGCCTCTCTGGCAGCACAAGGGCAGTTTGAAGAGCCTCAGCATTCCCAGGGGTATCGATGTTTATCTCATGTCAAGGCTAGTCTGCGAGCAGTACGTTTTCAGTGTACGAAGTTTAGAAATCATTGTAATTAGTAATGGGTTTTTGAAGGGGTATGGAATTATTACGGAAGTTTGTTGGGTTAGAGTACCAAGGGTTGCAGTGGGCGGCTCTAAGTAGTTCTGAATACTGCTCTCAAGTCATGTTAAAGGTCTCTACAGAGGAACACTCATAGGACTTATACCAGTCAGTCACATTGGGCAACAAAGTCATCATGCTGATTTGTGGGAAAATTATAACGTGTTCCGTTTGAAATATCCCACCAGGAAGGAAAGTAAAACCAATATCTAGAGAGGTTTAGCCTAGGGCAATGATCAGACCTATAATATTCTGTTACAATTGACGACTCACATGCTGGCAGAAGTAATGTTGACGCCCAGGCATCAGAATCAAGGACATCCTACCATAGCTATGTGTGGGTTCAAGGTCACCTACAATTTTACACATTATCTGACTGTATTAAGAGTGAACAACAGTTGATTGCCATTGCATTACCAAACTGTGAGTTTTCTCAATGCTTTTGAGTCTCGGCATTTGTAATCGCCAAAATAAGAGTAGTTCAGAATGAGCACAAGTTTGGGAGCTCCAAGTAATTAACCGTAACAGCAGGAGCGTACAAGTTAAATATGGTATGAGAGCACAGCCCCCTATATAAATCCTAACACCGTGATACTGTAGCCCCCCATCTGTTTATCTTAGGTGCAAGAAGTTGATGGGGAATGATTTTATTAATATATAGAACACAATAGTTTTAGTAGATTTGAGTTATATGCAACAAATGAAGGTAAGTTAGGGGGTTGGATTTTCAGGGACTCTGCACACTTGTAACACACAACATCAATGGGTTCAGTGGTTTGACTTTATATGAAGTTCAGGAAGTCGCATTTTTCGAAGTGATCAATATTCCAGCTTAATATAGAAAGTTTTTATTACGAGTATAGATCCATTATAGAGTCCTGGGATCATCTTGAGTTTCTTCTCAGCATATATGAAAAAATTTGTTCATAAAATAGCAGACCTTATCAATGTAGGGCAAGCGGCTATGCTCCCTTGGGTGCGCAGGAGGTAAGTTTTGTAATTGCACCTCACATTGAAGGCCTCGTGTGAGTCTTCGTAAACCCAGAGCATGACGCTGTTTATTTGTGAATGTATGATAGAGAACACCACCACCACCTCACATTTATTTTCCCAATGCTGTCTAATTCCCACAATTTATGCCACTGGCTCACACCCTCCTCTATGAAAGAATTATACTGGGGTAAACGAGAATTCATTGAGTAAGCCACAAAGTTATGTATTCGTAGGTCTTCCTCTAGTCATGAATTATTATTACGAGGATACCTACCATACATTAACATGGCTCTCCGCAGTCCTTCAAAAGGTGACACCACATTTCTTTACCATACCCTTTACAAAGGAGGCATAATATTCACTTCCTAATCAAAATATTTATTTTTTTTTTTTTTTATATTTTATTTAAAACCAATACAGTTTAACATAAAGATAAGAAACAGTATGGACCTAATCAAATTAACTGACCCAAACGGAATGTACCTTACAAGCACGCAAGATATTACAACACACTTACATCAAGAAACATAACTAAAAACAAAATAAACATGTCACAGGTTCATGCATTTACATACAAAACCTTGCATATAATAATTGTACATATAAAATGACATCTGACAAAGGTTCAATACACATGAACATAAAATATACAAAGAAGTTATACAGTTTAAACCATCCTTCACATAATCTCAAAACAAAACCTAACATTATAATCATACTAAAAATCTACATAACTTATCCCTTAACAATACAGCCGAACCATATATCCAAACATACAAACAAACAGACAAATGAATACGTGCTTAGAACACAATAACTGAAAGCTCTATACTGTTACAATAAACCCATAATACAAATTTTCAGACAAATGACACGTCCACAAAACTGTCTTAGATATGTCCTGTATACCAAACATACTAAAACTTAACATCAAAGAACTTGCATGAACACCAAACGGTAACTAGGTTACAGACCATAATTAAAACTTTAAAAAGAATCATTCATGCATATATAAATTATTACATAACTATCTGACCCATTACACGGATCAATACAATAGAAAGGGAAAATTTATAGTATAACACAAACACCCACACCCACACCACACAAAACAACACACCCGACACATACACACAAAAATTTGCAACAAAATCCATTAATTCAATGCACTTGTAGCACAATTGCCGAACTCAGTATAATAGTATAGCACATCGTGCAAAAACCCCAACACTAACAATAAATACAAACTAAAACACACTTCATGTCGCAAGATAACTTAATTCTCAAGAATCATGTATTACAAACTGATACAACATCAAAATTATACATAAAAAATCTACTATAATTATACCTACATTCTGAAAAGTGTTATATCTACCATAACGAGACCTTGATCTCTGACAATCCACACTTGGAATGCCATAATGTCCCAGTGAAAACCTAGGAAACCATTCCAAACCCCACATTTCACTAACCCCACTCACGAGTCCCCCCCCCCCCAGGGAGGCGAGCTCGCTGTTGCCCCCTGCCTCCCACCAACCTAGAGAACACCCTTCACCCTCACAATCATTTCCCAATCACAGATTTAATGAAATCCCTAACGGTTTGCATTCAATACCCCTCTGAGAAAGCCTGATACCCACCTCCTTCCATACAAATCTCTGTTACGACACCTCGTACGGTAGAACGTTACCCGCAAGAACCTTCCTTTCTCTCCTCACTATCCCCTCTCCCACTCCTCATCACCCCACGACATAATATATAATCTACCATGATATAATCAAAAGCTCATATGACAACCCTCATCTAACCCACCCATATCTAGAATTAGGAAGACGCAAATCCGACACCCCACGGGCCCCCCAACCCTCTGTACCAACCTACTTAACCACACCTGACCTCCTCTAGCCCTTCACAAAAGTAAACTACATGAACGCAGTCGCTCATCCCCTTCCACAGATACCACACCCCCCACCCTCTACATCCTGTCGTTTCGTAATATCTCACAAACGGAAGGACCCATGCAGAAAACTAAACATCACCTCACGCCCCGAGGTTTAACTTCAATTTACTAAATCAAAACCAAATACTCTCCTCGGCATACAAGGGGAACAACCCCTCAACTGGGACTACGCACCTACCTACAAGAACCTACACAAAACCTTATACGATACCTTTCTCAGTTCCCTAACCAACATCACAGCACTCAATAAACTAGATTCACATTCCCTCAACTCCATTCCTCGATACCACATACCCAGCCCTGTCCGTGTATCCTTTCCCCAAACGCAACGCCCCGCGTTCAACCCTCGAAGCTTACGCAACACTTCCCAATTAATAACACAACATTTTAGACCCCCGACTCAAATCCAAGAACAACCCCAACCCTTCCCTACATAACGAATCATTACAACCGACCTCCTATAACCCATCACAACGTTAACCCCATAAAAATTTGTACACACCGTCTTAGTAATCCCCGGCAATCGCTGTCCCTGTAATTGGGAACACAGCGGCAACATACCCAAACTTACTATACAATAGAAATGTTTTCAACGACTTATCACTCCGCTGTATCAGAGTTAGGTGCTGGGTCTCCAGAACACTCTCCGCCCACGGTCCTTCCAATAACCTAAACTTAAATTTACCTCCCGCGCCGCAACTTTGATCCATCCCTATAAAAGATAAACCACAAAACTTTAAAGAACCCAGACCGCCCAATCCTTTAACAACATTACATCTTCCCCCCCACAACCCCCCACCCACAGAACCCAACCCCATGCACTTGACTTCGCACTATTTACCTGCTTACCCGTGGCACTTCCAAAATATATTGCATCACTCGTTCCAACACTCCCATTTGACATCCCTGCACGAATGAGAACAGTGGTTTCTCACATATCCAATTAACCCCGGCCAGCCCTCCCACCCCCCCGACCTTCCCTCAACATGTCGTACATAATCACTGTCAACCATTCTATAAAAGGGGTCCTGGAAACATCAAACAAAATTTGGGACATGCATCCCTGTCTAAGGCACTCCCATAGCAATTTCCCTCCCCACACACCCTTAATCTTGTATCCTCATTTTCGCCCCTTATACAACGTATTAACCCACCGACTATTTTCCACCCCAAAAACCTGACTCCGAAAGTATAACCTGCAAAGCACCCCTTACCACTCTATAATATGCTCCGGCCAGTCAGAGCCAAAAAGCCGCCCCTCCACCCCCACCCATAGCTTCCACAAAACTTCTCTCAGTATCCCATGTCCTTCAATCATCGACCTTCTCCTGCAACCCGAACTGAGATTATTGACACCCACCCTCTCCTCCACTACACATTGAACCTATTACCTAAAATTTTTGTCCAAACACCTTATAGTACTGCAACCATCAGTGATATGGCTCTACTCCCGAAGGGTGGGCTGGCCCCTAGACCATCGTCCCAACACTACAACTGGCAGTTTCCTGCTTCTCCCCCAACTTACCTTTCTCTCATAATTAAAAAAAATTTAACCCTAACTAAAAATTCCCTTTATCACGCCCCATGTTGTAAATTAAAATTCTACCGGATAGACCATCAATACCGGGAGCTTTTCCCCCATCCTCATTCCCCTTAACGCATTCTCAATTCCTCTGCCGTAATCGACCCACCTAAAGCCTTTCGATCACTAATTCATAATACACGTCCCATACGATACACACCTTGTCCAAGTTCCCGTCACCCACCCCCCCACTGTTCCAGTACTTCTCGTACCACGCCTCTGCATACGCACTCACCCCATCGTGGTTCGTATCTCCTGCCCTACTTCTATAATTCCCAACCATCTCCGTTTACCTCTAAACATGTATTAGCCGTCCAGCGCCTGCCTTTGTTTTTGTTTGCCGCAAAACACAACGCAGACGGCTTTCGCCTCGCCCCAAAGCACTTCCTCCACCCCATGCCTGCTTCCTTACAGCATAACTTTATCATTCATTTTGCAACACCTCAACCTCCACCATTATTTCAGCTATTTTTCATCCTGGAAAATTATTCCCCACCCACTCCCCTCCCATAGCAACCTCCTAACCTATCCTCTAACTAGTTAGCCAGTCCATAATTTAAATCATTAATACGTTGTCCTTCTCATAACATAAAACTTTTCTACTCCTTTCCTTTGCGACACAATCCCCACCATGTCACAATGTCATCCACTCCCTGTTCTTCCACACTAATCCTCCCTCCATAGACTGAAAACGCCCTCCAACCCCTCCTATCACCTAACACACTATATTTAATTTCATAACTTCTATATATATTCCAGCGGAGCGTACCCCACCCAACCCCACCACCACTGCCCTATGACCTGACATTGTAGCCTCGAATAGTAATGAAAGATTTCAACGTCCACACCCTGAGAAAGGTACACTCTATCCTAGTCTCGGGCAGCATAACCTCTCCTAACAAACGTATATTCATCTCCCACACCGCTCCCCCAAAGGCATCACGTAACCTAACATCCCTTAATAATCCCAAAGAGCCACAACATATATTCCAGCCCCCTCTTGGGTCCACATCCGCCACCCTATTACACTATTCCCCCCCCCCCAAGTCCCCACCAACTATCGCCACCTCTGGCATTGGCACTCAAGAAAACCACAAATCCTCAACACACAAAATCATTCTTTACCCGTATGTTATTTTCGCCGGCGCATACACACCTCACAAAAGACACATTCGCTTACCCATCCACCACCCACATCCAAACGCAACACCCTCCCTCCCGCCCCTCCTCCCTCTCTTCTCTGCAAAAACAAACGGCTCGTCCTCCCTTATTAAAAAATTCCACACACCACCGTTTATAGAACTGGAAAGGCAGGGTAACACTCTCGAATCTGTCCCACCAGTTCCAACACCTATACCCACTATGAAATTGTGGCTCCTGCAGGAACACAACATCCACTCTAGATTTATTCCGAAAATTACTAACCAATCTCTCTTCATACCGCTACATAACCCTATTAAACATTTACAGACATACACCTAAGCCTAATAAAGTTTCCACCCCTGCTTCCTCTCATCACTCTTTACACTCCAGACTTTGAATAACGTTTGACACCTTCATAGTGCTCTCTTTCTCCCTACCCCCTAGCTTGTCCGGTGCCACCTATCATGTGCTACCACCACCTACAACCACTACCTGCACACTGTCACCTCAGATCTGATTCCTAAGGCCCTTTGTGCAGGCGTAAAGGACTTCATCAGAATCGATGTAGCCGCCCTCGTCATTCTCGTGACGTCAAGTCCACAAATCGTGGTCAGGAGCGTAACCTCTCGATGAACCTCCACTCGCACCAGAGAATGGAGTTTAATGAGTCCAATGGACCGACTCCAAACCACCATCACGTCCCAAGTTAACATTTCTCAGACCTTTCGGAAGCGACGATTCTCCAATCCACCACCTCAGATGTAACGTAACGACCCTCTCTGGTGTGACAACGTCTTCAACACCTCCACCAATTCCCTCCTCAATCTCAAGAATCTTCTCTTACTTGCTGCACCTCCTTATCCACAGAGAGACGGGACACCATATCCAGCGCGTTGGGGCGGGCACTCCAACTCACGCACCAGTCCTGGGGGGGGGCCCGATCCACTATCTCACTCCACAAAACACCACCCCACCATCCGATGTTGTTCCCTCACCTGCCACCTTTGAAGCAGGGGGGCTGCGACGTCCACCACAGGTCCAGGCACATGTCTTCGCTTGTCACAGGTCGCCGCTATGTGATCATACCGTCACCACATAGGCGCATGTACGTCTTGTCCCGGGTACATTACCCTTTACCTGCTCCTGAAATCTGTAGGTACACATAGGATGTATTTTGGTGCCTCAAAGTCATTTTGATGTTGAAAGAACCCCTGGAAAACCAGCATAGGCTCCTCTGCCCACGTAACCCTTTTGAGCATAATGCACTGTCCCATACTATCTCCAAAAACTTTCCTTATATCATCCTCGTTCCCGCCACAAAGGGAACGTTGCGTTAAACTTGAACCACGTATAATTACCGTGAAACATCAATCATTCTTCACATGACAGCTGGTGTGACGTTAAGACTCACGACCTGAAAACCTGTGATTAACGATTCATAAACCGTTGCTGATAAGCAGTTTGACGAAAATGCGTTGTCCTCCGTTCAAGTGCTAACACCATACAAGTCAATAACTTGTACTCTCCAAAGTCTCCCGAATGATCTTTAGGCAATAAGACTTGCGCAAACTGGTCGTTAACGTTCCTTAAGTAGCTCGAGATGCCTACAGTAATTATCCTTTCGTCTCAGACTAAACCCGCCATCTAGACGATCACAGAGCCAACCTAAGTTGTTAGCCGAGGTGTGACAGCACCACTTCACACCTACTGCAGCCAGGTAACTGACAAAGGCGCTCGCCCTACCCACAGCAGAGGGGGCAGAGCACTACCGCACACCACCGTGGCAGTCATCGAATGTAAATATTTATGGGCCTGCAGAATCATCATTTACAACGCAGAGTGGCTAAAATCACATATGAGAGAGTCGTTCTGTACTTTACAAAGCCCTACTGTAGATAATTTCCTCTGGAAGTCTATCTACAATTATGGCATTAACCTTTGTATCTCATTGCGCCCCAACCTGAACAGTTACAAAAACAGTGTCATACAATTGAGCCCTTTAATAATTATCCGAGAGAAAACCAGACAATTTTAAAGTTGTGGGGATCTCCTCAGTACCATTCAACCATCACGACATTTTACGTTTTATGAAAAAGTAAGCTGGATCCCGTGTTTTCCAATAATGCATTACAATTTTTTTGATTTATTGCATTTACATCAATTATTTACGCTGTAACACAGTAAGGGCTACTTCAGCAAACAGTAGCAGCAATTTTTACATTAGCTACTGTTGTATCAGGATTGTCAACATTATCATTATTCTCAACATTATCATATAGAACCCTACCACCTGACTATATGGTGTCTCCTTTGTGACATTGATACAGTTTTGTTTAATTGGCATAACAATCCTTAGACATTGTGAATTATCTAGGCACAAACCTTATACATCTGTCCAAGTTCCTCCAAATATTTCAACATTATCAATCCAAGAATTGATGCATTGCAATTCAAAGAAAAATGATATTACCCTTGCAGAAAGACAATCTCTCTGTTTCTTATGACTTTTTTTTTATATTAACAGGATACCCTTAGAAGTACTCATTCCTTCTTACCTTGTGGAGAATCATTATGTCTGATTCCAGACTCTTGATATGCACCTATGCAACTCTTTTTATGAAATGAACTTTTGATTAATTAACATTGGGATAATATTTCTTCCCTTTGTAAAACATTGACAGTGATACCTGCAGAGTTTTAATTATTTATTGCATCTTTAACATTGAGTAATAGTTGCTGGTCTTTCAACTGAACAATTAATTCTTTTAACCTAGTCTTATTTCTCCAGACCAAAAAATAATCTTTTTGATATTTCTCGAGAGCTATTCAAGTGTTTTATAATTTAATTTTTCTGTACCATGGCACTCAATAACCATCTGATTCCTTCAGATTATATTTATTACATATATTTTTGAGAGTGCACTCCAGTTTAACTCTAAACTTGCTGTAAAAAACCTTTGTAAATGTGATCTGGAGATTTTAAATTAACAATGGATATTTCACTAGATCCAGCCTACATTGTTCTTTATTACCAATAAGTGACCTTCAACCAGTACAACTGCTTCCTTGTAAGAGCATCTACATTGGAAAGGCTTGTGGAGATATGGATCACAGCTTACCTGTCCTTTGAGGAAAATAATTTAGTTACAAACTAGGCTAGGTCCACTCCCTGCTTTAATAATTGACCAAAAGTTCCTCCCAATTTTCTCCAGGATTAAATACAGGGTAACATAATTCTGGGAGTTTAGGCAAAGATATCTCAGAAAACCACACTGTCTATCCATGAAAAAATACCACTAGGCCAGAGTTAAACATAAACAGACTTATCTGAGGTTTCTTGAGTTGTCTTGTCCAGTCGCCTATAATCTCAATTATGCAGGAAAGCACAACCAACCAACAAGTTCGCCTCCCTATTGAGAGGTGTCAGCCCAGTTTTACCTCTAGAGCACGAGAAATTCTTCCCAATATTCACTAACATTAGTGTCCAGTTCAAACAACAATGGCGAGTCTCTTCTGCACAGGCGCAGCTTCCCATTTTTTATGACAAATTTTTATTAAATACAGTATGTTACACTAATTTACATAAAAAATACACTGAATTTTTTCTGGAAAATACATTATTTTCCACATGACGGGTAGCACCCGCAAGTACGGCGCTGCTAATTAATTGTGGACTGTATAGATTATATTAGTTTTACTGAATGAAAGGGGGGTAGGTTGCACATAAATATTTCATCAAGGAAAAAAACAACTTGTAGTATCATACCACCACTTACCAGATATTCTCTGGTGGTCACTTGATGTAGCTGGATCACCCACAACCTATCCAATTACAACACACCTAACTGGCCAGTATCAGTTTGTTATAACTGTTATAACATCTTTTCCGATGTTGACCCGGCCGAATTATTTAATCCCAGAAGTTGCTTATACCTGTTACATAGCCAGTTATTCGGCTGTTGATAGCAATTCTGAAGTCCCATTGTATAAAAATCTAATTTATTCGGTTCAAATAGGTAAATACACGAAAAAACAACTCTGTAAGATAACTGAAAAACTGTAAACTTAATATTCTGAGCCTAAACATAAACTTACAATTGTCAAAATCATTTATTGCTCAAAAATGCTCAGATTTAGAATTAATTATTAAACCACATTTTTTTCCCTTTTCAATTGGTTGGCGCGAATTATAGAGGAACGTTTCAATTATAATGGTTTTCTTTCTTTTAATACGGGAAGACTTGTACCCTGATAAACGTGAAATTTCGTTTTTTTTCGAATTAGTTTAGGTACAGTAATCCAACTACGTCATTTATTTTAAAAATAACATTCAAGCTATCCATGTTCCGCTGTAAAAAAACAATTATTTGTTATTTAATTTAGGTAAACAGAGGCCAGATAGGAATATAACGGGTTGTCCGGTGACACAAAGGAGAGGAATGAGGCTTCAACAGTGAGGCGGCCGTCCTGTGAGACAGTGGACTTGTCCCCCTTGAACTCGTGATGGATGCTGAGCCAGAGAGCGGGTCCCCTCAGTGTGGTGGAGATGGCAGCAGAACGGCATCGTTTGCGTCAAGTGAACGCTAGTAGTTGATGACAAGTATACTGTAAACGACCCACGCTGCCATCGGATTCTGAAGATGAGTTAACAGCCAGGCCAAGAAGGCCTGGTAAAAAGCTGTGGGGAAGACAAAGCGGGTGGTACTGGGGTTGTAAAGCCAAATCACACAAATGCCAAAGGAACCAATGAAACCGAGATTGGTGTACATGTAAAGTGGCAATATGGTGAGGCTCCCGAAAGTAACAAAAGAGCAAGTCAGTCTAACTCCACAAACCCCTCTCACCCTGCCTCCAATGTATGACCATGTAAAGTTAATGGACTACAACGTAGGTAGCGAAGAGGCGATGGTTTGTCGAGATAATAGGTAGTGTAAAGTGGTGTAAGAGCTTACCTCAAAGATTTAGAGATCGAATTCAGATCTCTAAGTGGTGCATGCAATGCCTACAGTTTTGTTTAAAAAGGGGTAGTGGCCCTTTTAGAGGGTACTATCATGCCCGTTTTGTGTATCACTGATGAGAATGGAAGATGTCAGTTCGCCAATGTGAGTGAACATGCCGTCCTTCCCACTATCTTACATATGTGTTGTACGTGCCAGTTGATAGGATGTTGAGGATTGCAAATTCTTTCATTAGGGATGATTTTAGTTTTTCCTTAGGTCACTGCATCAACCTTTCTTTTGTGTGAGTGTGGGGGGGGGGGGATATGAAATTGTGTTGGTTAGGAGAAAGGATGTTACCCCACGTGGGCAGAGCATTATTAGCCAGTACAGAAGTGAATATGTTAGTGATCTGCAATTTAGGGAAGGTATTTGCATGTAGATATGGTAACAGACCATACGTTTGAAGGAGGGAGTATGTTACTGCTCTATCACTGACATCTGGTTAATACCGTGATCAGCTACCTTTTTCTGTTATCATCATGCAGTTCTCACAGAGAGGTGGGGTGGATGGAGTTGCATGAGCACAGGATTACTGAAATTAAATACGTAGGTGTTTAAATGGCGAAGAAGTGGTTGTGGTTTTGATGAATGGTGGGAGGCAAATAAATATGGGAGGTTGTGATGGGGGATTGGTGTGTTGGTGGGATCAGGTGGCGAAACTTGCCATCCATAAATTGTTTGTGGGGGAAGCCAAAAGTCCCAGTACCAATAAACATGAGTTAATGAGGATTATGAGACTAGATTGCGGCAATATCATAGAGAAGGGGTGACAACCAGATTAGTGAGATTAGTGTTTGTGAATATTTCGCCTGTTCTGCGAATTCTTATCATTGTAAAAATCTCTTGTGGGTCGATGCACGCAGGGTCAAAGATGAAAACTGAAAGCCACCTGTCTGAATGCTGCTCGCTTGGACCAAACTCTAACATAACTTGGTGCCAAGGTTATTGACTAATGTAGTATGTGGTAAGAGCACTGTGCATACCTTGTTCCAAGGTTAGTAGGTTCAAGTCTCCTTTGGCCTGAGATTAGTGTTTGTGAATATTTCGCCTGTCTGCAAAGTCTAAACAATTGTAAAAAGTATCTAGTTAGTTGGAGCATGCAGGGATAGATGAAAAGGCTAAAAGCCACCCCGTGTCTGAATGCTGGCTGCCTTGTGACCAAATTCGTCTAGCATTAGCTGGTCACCAAGATATTGGCCCGTGGGTATGGTGATAGAGCACTGATACCTTGTACCAAGGTTTGTAGCTTCGAGTCCCTTTGGGACTGATATAAGTGTTTGTTGAAATATTGCCTTTCTGCGATTCTAAACATATATAATATATAAATATATAATATATATATATATATATATATATTATATATATATATATATATATAAATAGGGTACAATCCCGGTCAGCCTCCTGTAAACCCACTCTAGAAAGCTTTACTTATGTCAGCCATAAAGGCATAATACTTCATCCTGAAATTAATAAGAAATCTCCTAATTTTTTCCATCAACGACGGACTAGAAGGAAGGTACTGTCCAATCAGACAGACATTTAAACCATAGTACAATCATTGATTACTCTCCTGGCACTACAGTATAACACAATCCTCAAAGGATGGTTCGTCCTTAGAACCTTCTTCACTCACTCGTGAGTGGCAAATAGTACCATGAAATTTTGGCATGCTCTGGAGGTACCTTCTATTAAGTTATTAATTAATTGTTCAGCAATTATATCATTATAGGCAGTTAACAATTCTGGTGTCATACTCAGTTCGTGGAAGCTTAGCCTTAACTGCCCCATATGCCATTCTGTAATTAGTGGGCAATCTTGATGGTTCAGTCCCACGGAAGTCGTACCCAGTATAGTCCAGATTCATATTTTACATCTCTCATGTACTGTTCTCTGAGTAAAATAATCGGTCTGGACTTTCTTCATTTACATTTATTCCACAGTTTAATATATTATTATGCAACAGCCCATACACCATCCTGTGGGCGGTTAGTCAAAGATTGACAGAGGTAACATAATTGTCCAGGGAACATGGGCCACAAGTTTTGATAGCTGAGCAAGTTACAGAGTAATGAATTCACAAATTTACCAAGGTAATGAACTCACAATTTACAAAGGTAATGAACTCCAGGTAGGTCTAGGTCACAATCATGGACAAGTTACAAAGGTATTTACCGATTAACAGATGTACACAATGGGTCCATGGACCGGGCTCCAAAAGTTTTGATGGCTAACAAGGTACAAGGTCATGAACTCTACAAGTTACAAAGGTAAGAACTCACAAGTTACAAAGGTAAGGAATACTGTAAGAAAGTAACTTACGTTTATACATGGCTGTAATCATGAACAAATTTTAGAGTAATGAACAATCTACACTTCCACACCCGGTCACCAACTGTATTGAGTTTTATGGTGCAAATTTGAATGCTGAGTCTCCCTCTCTCCACACACACGACACACACACACACACATACAATTCCATACACACACACACATAAACACACACACATCATCACACACGTAAACACACACCCACACAACACACTACACACACACACAAACTCATACACACCACACGCACACACACTCATACACACACACA
The DNA here is from genome assembly GCF_026875155.1 of Cherax quadricarinatus. Classification (NCBI taxonomy): domain Eukaryota; kingdom Metazoa; phylum Arthropoda; class Malacostraca; order Decapoda; family Parastacidae; genus Cherax; species Cherax quadricarinatus. Next base: position 26,132,319 of record NC_069477.1, on the reverse strand, counting down.
CACACACACTCCATACACACACACACACACACATACACCACACACACACTCATACCACACTCTCGCTTTTCGTAGTTCTTGGCAATCGTAAATTCCCCAAATCATAGGGGTATTTTCATAAAAACATGGACTCGCTTTTCATAGGTTGACTCACGAATAGTAGTTCGTCCGGGACGCGTACGCATGGTGTGAGCCGGGGCGGCCTCCCTACCCAGCCAGTCTGGCATTGTTTACCAGTGAGTGAAGGTCCCCTCAAGTGCTCCTACGAAATATTTCATAATATTCCACTCATTTTAGTGCTTCCAATTACTAAATAAGCTACCATGGCTCCAAAGAAATCTCCTAGTGCCAAGCCTGTGGTAAAGAAGGTGAGAAATATGTACAGTGACAAAGTCTTGGGCCATTTTCGGGAAGTGTTAAAGAGACGCCAGAAACAGAGCTCTCTCCACAGTTACTTTGCGAGACAGGACTAGAGTGACTCTCAAGGTGGTCCTGGTGGCATTAAGAAACAGAGATGAGAAGCAACCCCAGAGAAGCAATTGGTACCTGAGGTGTTGCTGGAAAGGGATTCCCCTTCCAAACTGTAAACAATCCAATCTCTCTCCTCCTCCAGTCTCCCATACACTAAGAAGAATCTCCAATAAAGGTAAGTGTTATGCTGTTAATGTTTCATTCATCATTTCCCATTGTATTGTTTATGTACTATATGTATATTTCATGGAAAATTATTTTTTTTTTGTTTTAATACTTCTGGGTGTCAGGAACGGATTAATTGTATTTACATTATTTCTTATGGGGAAAATTGATTCGCATATCATAAATTTCGTTTATAGTAACGGCTCCAGGAATGGATTAATTACGAAAAACGAGGGACCACTGTATATATATATATATATATATATATATATATATATATATATTGAGTAAAGCAACGCATATTGCTTTACCTGCTTTTCTGTCTTCGTGTTTGGCTTCCAGTGAATTAGTCAAGAAGATAGTTCCCGAACGCTTGAGAGAAGTGGTAGGAGCTCAAGACCCCAGGTTTACTGAAGCAGTGATTCGGTGGGACACCCTTACAGACTCCTCCAGTAGACCAGCTCCTCCCAAACAGCACAAACAGTCCCACTGGGACAAACCGATCATGGAGAAAATCGCCAACACAATGCTCTCCAATGCTTCAGGAAAGGACAAAGCTCGTCTCCTGGCAGTGAAGGCACCACACTCAGGAGATTTCCTGTTAGCTGTTCCCAGTTCCTCCCTTGGCACCCGTCTCGACCCGCAGGCCATTCAGATTGGTGTTGCTCATCGCCTAGTCGCCCCCATCCTCACCGAACATAAGTGTATTTGCGGCAGGGCGACAGCTGATCAATTCAGACTTCATGGTCTCGTGTGTCACACAGCAGAAGGGAAGTATGCCAGACATGAGGAGGTCAATGACATCATAAAGAGAAGCCTCGCCACAGCCCGTTGCCCAGCTCAACGGGAACCCCAAGTGCAGAGGTCTGATGGATGTCTGAAGCATCCTGATGGAACCACTATGCTACCCTGGAAGGATGGAAAGCAGATTGCCTGGGACTACACCTGGAAGGGGGTGGAGCTGCCAGCCACAGGGAGACCCATAAGATCCGAAAATATGAAGACCTTCCCCCTGGCTATAACTTCATTCCAATAGGGTCGAAGACCGTTGGAGCAAGGGGCAAGTGTGCTCTAAAGTTCCTCAAAAAACTGGGTGAAAAGCTCATCATAGAAACCAAGGACCACAGGGCGTCCAGCTTCCTCTTTCAGAGACTCAGTGCTGCGATCCAGAGAGGAAATGCCTGCAGCATTCTGGGCATGCAGCCCACCGCAAGGGAGCTGGACGAAGTATTCGAGATGTAGCTCTGAGTTACCTATGTTGTTTTACTTTCTGTTGTATTTTTTGTGAGTGTTTGGCCAATGTATTTTGTCTTTAAATAAAACATACTTGAAATATAGGGGATGGTAGGAGAAAATTCTCAAACAGCTTCAGGGAGAACCTTGAGTTTTCCCTGAAGCAAGTTTAATTTTTTCTCTTAGGATAAGGGTCCCTAGGACAGTTCCAGAGGTGGTACCTCCCTATATTATATATATATATATATATATATATATATATATATATATATATATATATATATATATATATATAATATATAGGTAGTAGGTAGGTAGACAGCAACCACCCAGGGAAGTACTACCGTCCTGCCAGATGACTGTGAAACAGAAACCTGTAACTGTTTTGCATGATGGTAGGATTGCTGGTTTCTTTTTCTGTCTCATAAACACGCTAGATAACAGGGATATCTTGCTACTCCTACTTACGCTTTGGTCACACTTCACAGACATGCACATGCATATATATATACATACATCTAGGTTTTTCTCCTTTTTCTAAATAGCTCTTGTTCCTCTTTATTTCTAATATTGTCCTTGGGGAAGTGGAAAAGAATCTTTCGTCCGTAAGCCTTGCGTGTCGTATGAGGCGACTAAAATGCCGGGAGCAATGGGCTAGTAACCCCTTCTCCTGTAGACATTTACTAAAAAAGAGAAGAAGAAAAACTTTATAAAACTGGGATGCTTAAATGTGCGTGGATGTAGTGCGGATGACAAGAAACAGATGATTGCTGATGTTATGAATGAAAAGAAGTTGGATGTCCTGGCCCTAAGCGAAACAAAGCTGAAGGGGGTAGGGGAGTTTCGGTGGGGGAAAATAAATGGGATTAAATCTGGAGTATCTGAGAGAGTTAGAGCAAAGGAAGGGGTAGCAGTAATGTTGAATGATCAGTTATGGAAGGAGAAAAGAGAATATGAATGTGTAAATTCAAGAATTATGTGGATTAAAGTAAAGGTTGGATGCGAGAAGTGGGTCATAATAAGCGTGTATGCACCTGGAGAAGAAAGGAATGCAGAGGAGAGAGAGAGATTTTGGGAGATGTTAAGTGAATGTATAGAAGCCTTTGAACCAAGTGAGAGAGTAATTGTGGTAGGGGACCTGAATGCTAAAGTAGGAGAAACTTTTAGAGAGGGTGTGGTAGGTAAGTTTGGGGTACCAGGTGTAAATGATAATGGGAGCCCTTTGATTGAACTTTGTATAGAAAGATGTTTAGTTATAGGTAATACATATTTTAAGAAAAAGAGGATAAATAAGTATGCAAGATATGATGTAGGGCGAAATGACAGTAGTTTGTTGGATTATGTATTGGTAGATAAAAGACTGTTGAGTAGACTTCAGGATGTACATGTTTATAGAGGGGCCACAGATATATCAGATCACTTTCTAGTTGTAGCTACACTGAGAGTAAAAGGTAGATGGGATACAAGGAGAATAGAAGCATCAGGGAAGAGAGAGGTGAAGGTTTATAAACTAAAAGAGGAGGCAGTTAGGGTAAGATATAAACAGCTATTGGAGGATAGATGGGCTAATGAGAGCATAGGCAATGGGGTCGAAGAGGTATGGGGTAGGTTTGAAAATGTAGTGTTAGAGTGTTCAGCAGAAGTTTGTGGTTACAGGAAAGTGGGTGCGGGAGGGAAGAGGAGCGATTGGTGGAATGATGTGAAGAGAGTAGTAAGGGAGAAAAAGTTAGCATATGAGAAGTTTTTACAAAGTAGAAGTGATGTAAGGAGGGAAGAGTATATGGAGAAAAAGAGAGAGGTTAAGAGAGTGGTGAAGCAATGTAAAAAGAGAGCAAATGAGAGAGTGGGTGAGATGTTATCAACAAATTTTGTTGAAAATAAGAAAAAGTTTTGGAGTGAGATTAACAAGTTAAGAAAGCCTAGAGAACAAATGGATTTGTCAGTTAAAAATAGGAGAGGAGAGTTATTAAATGGAGAGTTAGAGGCATTGGGAAGATGGAGGGAATATTTTGAGGAATTGTTAAATGTTGATGAAGATAGGGAAGCTGTGATTTCGTGTATAGGGCAAGGAGGAACAACATCTTGTAGGAGTGAGGAAGAGCCAGTTGTGAGTGTGGGGGAAGTTCGTGAGGCAGTAGGTAAAATGAAAGGGGTAAGGCAGCCGGGATTGATGGGATAAAGATAGAAATGTTAAAAGCAGGTGGGGATATAGTTTTGGAGTGGTTGGTGCAATTATTTAATAAATGTATGGAAGAGGTTAAGGTACCTAGGGATTGGCAGAGAGCATGCATAGTTCCTTTGTATAAAGGCAAAGGGGATAAAAGAGAGTGCAAAAATTATAGGGGATAAGTCTGTTGAGTATACCTGGCAAAGTGTATGGTAGAGTTATTATTGAAAGAATTAAGAGTAAGACGGAGAATAGGATAGCAGATGAACAAGGAGGCTTTAGGAAAGGTAGGGGGGTGTGTGGACCAGGTGTTTACAGTGAAACATATAAGTGAACAGTATTTAGATAAGGCTAAAGAGGTCTTTGTGGCATTTATGGATTTGGAAAAGGCGTATGACAGGGTGGATAGGGGGGCAATGTGACAGATGTTGCAGGTGTATGGTGTAGGAGGTAGGTTTACTGAAAGCAGTGAAGAGTTTTTTACGAGGATAGTGAGGCTCAAGTTAGAGTATGTAGGAAAGAGGGAAATTATTTCCCAGTAAAAGTAGGCCTTAGTCAAGGATGTGTGATGTCACCGTGGTTGTTTAATATATTTATAGATGGGGTTGTAAGAGAAGTAAATGGGAGGGTCTTGGCAAGAGGCGTGGAGTTAAAAGATAAAGAATCACACATAAAGTGGGAGTTGTCACAGTTGCTCTTTGCTGATGACACTGTGCTCTTGGGAGATTCTGAAGAGAAGTTGCAGAGATTGGTGGATGAATTTGATAGGGTGTGCAAAAGAAGAAAATTGAAAGTGAATACAGGAAAGAGTAAGGTTATGAGGATAACAAAAAGATTAGGTGATGAAAGATTGGATATCAGATTGGAGGGAGAGAGTATGGAGGAGGTGAATGTATTCAGATATTTGGGAGTGGACGTGTCAGCGGATGGGTCTATGAAAGATGAGGTGAATCATAGAATTGATGAGGGGAAAAGGGTGAGTGGTGCACTTAGGAGTCTCTGGAGACAAAGAACTTTGTCCTTGGAGGCAAAGAGGGGAATGTATGAGAGTATAGTTTTACCAACGCTCTTATATGGGTGTGAAGCATGGGTGATGAATGTTGCAGCGAGGAGAAGGCTGGAGGCAGTGGAGATGTCATGTCTGAGAGCAATGTGTGGTGTGAATATAATGCAGAGAATTCGTAGTTTGGAAGTTAGGAGGAGGTGCGGGATTACCAAAACTGTTGTCCAGAGGGCTGAGGAAGGGTTGTTGAGGTGGTTCGGACATGTGGAGAGAAATGGAGCGAAACAGAATAACTTCAAGAGTGTATCAGTCTGTAGTGGAAGGAAGGGGGGGTAGGGGTCGGCCTAGGAAAGGTTGGAGGGAGGGGGTAAAGGAGGTTTTGTGTGCGAGGGGCTTGGACTTCCAGCAGGCATGTGTGAGCGTGTTTGATAGGAGTGAATGGAGACAAATGGTTTTTAATACTTGACGTGCTGTTGGAGTGTGAGCAAAGTAACATTTATGAAGGGGTTCAGGGAAACCGGCAGGCCGGACTTGAGTCCTGGAGATGGGAAGTACAGTGCCTGCACTCTGAAGGAGGGGTGTTAATGTTGCAGTTTAAAAACTGTAGTGTAAAGCACCCTTCTGGCAAGACAGTGATGGAGTGAATGATGGTGAAAGTTTTCTTTTTCGGGCCACCCTGCCTTGGTGGGAATCGGCCAGTGTGATAATAAAAATATATAATATATATATATATATATATATATATATATATATATATATATATATATATATATATATATATATATATATATATATATATATATATATATATTACCAAACTGAAGGGGCAGGCCAGTTTTCGATCACATGACACATTGTCCTGCCTCAAGAGACAACACAATGTACATGGCACCTAATCCACTCAGCTATGAATCCTACAAAGATCGTGCACCCAGCAGAGCTAGGTGTTTTTCATGCTCCCAGGACACTCTTGGCACTGGTATTTTCAAGGATTAATTTCAGTCTCCTCCTGCTTGAATACCTGCCTCTGCAAGCAGTCTATATAGCAATGATACCACAAAACAAGTAGCACTGAAACATTTACCAAACTGTGGAGTACGTGATCTTTGTAGGATAGATGGCTGAGTGGATAAGGTGACATGTACATAGTGTCGTCTCTTGAGGCCAGACAGTGTGTCGAGGGATCCAACCTTGCCTGCTGCAGTTTGGTAAATGATTCAAAACCATTTGTATCAATGTTTCAGTGATTATACATATATATGTAGTAGGTTGGTAGACAGCAACCACCCAGGGAGGTACTACCGTCCTGCCAGGTGAGTGTAAAACTGAAGCCTGTAAATGTTTTACACGATGGTAGGATTGCTGGTGTCTTTTTTTTCTGTCTCATACACATGCAAGATTTCAGGTACGTCTTGCTACTTCTACTTACACTTAGGTCACACCACACATACATGTACAAGCATATATATATACACACCCCTTTGGGTTTTCTTCTATTTTCTTTCTAGTTCTTGTTCTTGTTTATTTCCTCTTACCTCCATGGGGAAGCGAAACAGAATTCTTCCTCTTGCAAATGCATTGCTCGCCTCTTTTCTTTTTAGCTCATAAACACGCAAGAAAACAGTATGTCTTGCTAACTCTGCTGATACTCAGGTTACACTACATATACATGTACGTGTATATGATGTAAACAAGAGGCGACTAGACTGCAGGGAGCCATGGGCTATTAACCCCTTTTCCTGAATAAATTACTAAAAATAGAAAAACTTTATAAAATTTGGATGTTTAAATGTGCATGGATGTAGTGCAGATGATAAGGAAGAGGTGCTTGTCAGTGCTATTAATGTAAAGAATATGGATATCTTAGCTCTAAGCAAAACAAAATTGAAGAGGTTAGTGGAGTTTCAGTAGGGAGAAATAAATGGGATTAGGTGAGGAGTATCTGAGAAAGTTAGAGTTAAGGAAGGTGTTGCAATAATGTTGAAAGAACAGTTATGGAAGAGGGAATATGAGTGCATAAATTCAAGGATTGCATGCATTAAAATATGAGTTGGCTGCACAAAGTGAGTTATAGTAAGAGTTTATGCACCTGAGGAAGAAAGGAGTGTAGAGGAGAGAGAAAGAAAGATCGTGGGAGATGTTAAGGGAGCGTTTGCGAAGTTTTGGACCAAGTGTGAGAATAGTTGTGGTGGGGAACATGAATGGTTAAGTAGGAGAACTGGTTAATGGGGTTGTGGTAGGTAACTTTGGGGTGAAATGTGAATGATAATAGGGAGCCTTTGACTGAACTTTGAACAGAATTGGGTTTGGTAAGAGGTATTACATAATTTAAGAAACAAAGGATAAATAAGTACGTATAAGATATGATACAGGGTGCATGATATAGGGTGCAATGAGAGTAACTTGCTGGACTACGTATTGGTAGAGAAAAGACTGATGGGTAGACTTCAGGATGTACATGTTTATAAAAGGGCAACAGATATATCAAATCATTATTTAGTTGCAGCTACAGTGAGAGTAAAAGGCAAATGAGATACAAGGAAAATGACATCAGCAAGTGAGAGAAAGGCGAAGGTTAATAAATTAAAGGAAGAGGCAGTTAGTTTACCTGGAGTTTACCTGGAGAGAGTTCCGGGGGTCAACGCCCCCGCGGCCCGGTCTGTGACCAGGCCTCCTGGTGGATCAGAGCCTGATCAACCAGGCTGTTGCTGCTGGCTGCACGCAAACCAACGTACGAGCCACAGCCCGGCTGGTCAGGAACCGACTTTAGGTGCTTGTCCAGTGCCTCCTTGAAGACTGCCAGGGGTCTGTTGGTAATCCCCCTTATGTATGCTGGGAGGCAGTTGAACAGTCTCGGGCCCCTGACACTTATTGTATGGTCTCTTAACGTGCTAGTGACACCCCTGCTTTTCATTGGGGGGATGTTGCATCGTCTGCCAAGTCTTTTGCTTTCGTAGTGAGTGATTTTCGTGTGCAAGTTCGGTACTAGTCCCTCTAGGATTTTCCAGGTGTATATAATCATGTATCTCTCCCGCCTGCGTTCCAGGGAATACAGGTTTAGGAACCTCAAGCGCTCCTAGTAATTGAGGTGTTTTATCTCCGTTATGCGCGCCGTGAAGGTTCTCTGTACATTTTCTAGGTCAGCAATTTCACCTGCCTTGAAAGGTGCTGTTAGTGTGCACCAATATTCCAGCCTAGATAGAACAAGTGACCTGAAGAGTGTCATCATGGGCTTGGCATCCCTAGTTTTGAAGGTTCTCATTATCCATTCTGTCATTTTTCTAGCAGATGCGATTGATACAATGTTATGGTCCTTGAAGGTGAGATCCTCCGACATGATCACTCCCAGGTCTTTGACGTTGGTGTTTTGCTCTATTTTGTGGCCAGAATTTGTTTTGTACTCTGATGAAGATTTAATTTCCTCGTGTTTACCATATCTGAGTAATTGAAATTTCTCATCGTGAACTTCATATTGTTTTCTGCAGCCCACTGAAAGATTTGGTTGATGTCTGCCTGGAGCCTTGCAGTGTCTGCAATGGAGGACACTGTCATGCAGATTCGGGTGTCATCTGCAAAGGAAGACACGGTGCTGTGGCTGACATCCTTGTCTATGTTAGATATGAGGATGAGGAACAAGATGGGAGCGAGTACTGTGCCTTGTGGAACAGAGCTTTTCACCGTAGCTGCCTCGGACTTTACTCTGTTGACGACTACTCTCTGTGTTCTGTTAGTGAGGAAATTATAGAACCATCGACCGACTTTTCCTGTTATTCCTTTAGCACGCATTTTGTGTGCTATTACGCCATGGTCACACTTGTCGAAGGCTTTTGCAAAGTCTGTATAAATTACATCTGCATTCTTTTTGTCTTCTAGTGCATTTAGGACCTTGTCGTAGTGATCCAATAGTTGAGACAGACAGGAGCGACCTGTTCTAAACCCATGTTGCCCTGGGTTGTGTAACTGATGGGTTTCTAGATGGGTGGTGATCTTGCTTCTTAGGACCCTTTCAAAGATTTTTATGATATGGGATGTTAGTGCTATCGGTCTGTAGTTCTTTGCTGTTGCTTTACTGCCCCCTTTGTGGAGTGGGGCTATGTCTGTTGTTTTTAGTAACTGTGGGACGATCCCCGTGTCCATGCTCCCTCTCCATAGGATGGTAAAAGCTCGTGATAGGGGCTCAGTTCTTGATGAACACGGAGTTCCATGAGTCTGGCCCTGGGGCAGAGTGCATGGGCATGTCATTTATCGCCTGTTCGAAGTCATTTGGTGTCAGGATAACATCGGATAGGCTTGTGTTAACCAAATTTTGTGGCTCTCATAAAAAATTCATTTTGATCTTCGACTCTCAGTCTGGTTAGCGGCTTGCTAAAAACTGAGTCATATTGGGACTTGAGTAGCTCACTCATTTCCTTGCTGTCATCTGTGTAGGACCCATCTTGTTTAAGTAGGGGCCCAATACTGGACGTTGTTCTCGACTTTGATTTGGCATAGGAGAAGAAATACTTTGGGTTTCTTTCGATTTCATTTATGGCTTTTAGTTCTTCCCGCGATTCCTGACTCCTATAAGATTCCTTTAGCTTATGTTCGATGCTTGCTATTTCTCTGACCAGTGTCTCCCTACGCATTTCAGATATTTTGACCTCTTTTAGCCGCTTTATTATTCTTTTCCGTCGCCTGTAAAGGGAGCGCCTGTCTCTATTTTACAACTACTCCTCCTTTTTCTTAGAGGAATAAGCCTTGTGCATACATCGAGTGCCACCAAGTTAATCTGTTCTAGGCATAAGTTGGGGTCTGTGTTGCTTAGTATATCTTCCCAGCTTATATCGGTTAGGACTTGGTTTACTTGGTCCCACTTTATGTTTTTGTTATTGAAGTTGAATTTGGTGAATGCTCCCTCGTGACTAATCTCATTATGTCGGTCTGGGGCTCCGCGCATACATGACTGAACCTCAATTATGTTGTGATCTGAGTATATTGTTTTTGATATGGTGACATTTCTTATCAGATCATCATTGTTAGTGAAGATGAGGTCTAGTGTATTCTCCAGTCTAGTAGGCTCTATTATTTGCTGGTTTACCTGGAGTTTACCTGGAGAGAGTTTCGGGGGTCAACGCCCCCGCGGCCCGGTCTGTGACCAGGCCTCCTGGTGGATCAGCGCCTGATCAACCAGGCTGTTGCTGCTGGCTGCACGCAAACCAACGTACGAGGCACAGCCCGGCTGATCAGGAACTGACTTTAGGTGCTTGTCCAGTGCCAGCTTGAAGACTGCCAGGGGTCTGTTGGTAATCCCCCTTATGTGTGCTGGGAGGCAGTTGAACAGTCTCGGGCCCCTGACACTTATTGTATGGTCTCTTAACGTGCTAGTGACACCCCTGCTTTTCATTGGGGGGATGGTGCATCGTCTGCCAAGTCTTTTGCTTTCGTAGTGAGTGATTTTCGTGTGCAAGTTCGGTACTAGTCCCTCTAGGATTTTCCAGGTGTATATAATCATGTATCTCTCCCTCCTGCGTTCCAGGGAATACAGGTTTAGAAACCTCAAGCGCTCCCAGTAATTGAGGTGTTTTATCTCCGTTATGCGCGCCGTGAAAGTTCTCTGTACATTTTCTAGGTCGGCAATTTCACCTGCCTTGAAAGGTGCTGTTAGAGTGCAGCAATATTCCAGCCTAGATAGAACAAGTGACCTGAAGAGTGTCATCATGGGCTTGGCCTCCCTAGTTTTGAAGGTTCTCATTATCCATCCTGTCATTTTTCTAGCAGATGCGATTGATACAATGTTATGGTCCTTGAAGGTGAGATCCTCCGACATAATCACTCCCAGGTCTTTAAATTGAATTTTGTGCAGAGATTTAAAAGCTCGTGTGAGTGTGAGATATAAACAACTATTTGAAGAAAGATATGCTAGTGAGAGTATAGGCACTGAATTTGAAGAGGTATTGGATGAATTTAAAAATGTAATGTTAGACTGTTCAGCAGAAGTGTGTGGTTTCAGGGAAGTGGGAGTGGAAGGGAAGAAGAGCGATTGGTGGAATGATGAGGTAAAGAGAGAAAAAGTTAGCATATGAGAAGTTTTGGCAAAGCAGAAGTGATACTAGGAGGAAAGAGTACATGGAGAGGAAAAAAAAAAGCTTAAGACTATCAAATGAATGTAAAAGGAGAGGAAATGAGAGAGTGGGTGAGAAGCTATTAACGAATTTTCCTGAGAATAAGAAAAAGTTTTGAAGTGAGAGTAATAGGTGGATTTGAGTGGATTTGACAGTTAAAAATAGGAGAGGAGAGTTATTAGATGGAAAGTTGGAAAAATCGCGAAAATAGAGGGATATTTTGAAGAAGTGAAAATGATGATGAAGATAGGGAAGCTGCGGTTTTGTGCAATGGGCAGGGAGGCATAACATCTTGTAGGAGTGAGGAAGATCCAGTGTGAGTGTGGGGGAGGTGTGTGAGGCAGTGGGTAAAATGAAAAGGGTAAAGTGGTTGGGATTGATGGGATAACAACAGAAAAGTTGAAAGCAGGCAGGGATTTAGTTTTGGGAAGTTTGGCGCTTTTATTTAATAAATATATAAAAAAGGGCATGGTACCTACAGACTGGCAGAGAGCACGTGGAAAATTCTGGATTTTCCTAAACTCAGCATGTGTAAATTTTAATAATACAATAACTGTGTAATAAAATATAATGCTGATTTGACCCTTTCGAGAAATTTCGAGTTTGGGTGGTGAAGAACAGCTGCTGAATGATGCCGGAAGGTAGACACCATTTTTTATTTTCGAGGGAAATTCTGCTAATAGTCCAGCGTCTTCTGAGCCAAATTGGGAGGTTTTGGCCTGAATTTGTAATTAGGAACCAGTGTTAATGATCCCTGCTGATAAACTGAGACAAAAAATTTGCCAGACCTAAAGAAATATGTGTGGGTAGTGGAAGATAAGGGATACAAACATCACTCACAGGGAAGTGCAATATTAATCAGAGATAAAATAAGATTTCGTTCTGATTTTTAAGCCCGGAGGATTAGCCACCCACTATAACCCAAGAAAGTCAATGCGTCATCGAGGACTGTCTAACTTATTTCCAATGGGGTCCTCAATCTTGTTCCCCCAGAATGCGACCCACACCAGTCGACTAACACCCAGGTACCTATTTGCTGCTAGGTGAACAGGACAACAGGTGTAAGGAAACGTGTCGAAATGTTTCCACCCGCCGGGAATCGAACCCAGGCTCTCCGTGTGTGAAGCGGGAGCTTTAACTACTAGCCACCAGGTCACCAGGCCAGTGTAGGGTCTAGGTGTCAGGCAGGTGTTGTGGTGTGATCCATCTGCAGTAGTTAAGTGGTAAGTGGTAATACGAATTTCTTTTGTGTACCTAGAAAACCTGTCTAATTATATACAGTCCACATTGCTTTATAAGTTATCATTATTGGTATTAATGTTTATTATTGTCACTATTAATTTAATGTCAAGTCTAGCTTTCTGTGTGGTGATGAAGAGGGCATTGAGGGAGATACAGTCCTGCGACCTACTGTGACTTAAGTCCCACCTATCTCACTCCAGTTACCTACCTGTAATAATTCAGGTAATACCCTGTAAACTGCATGCAGGTAATTTGCTCACATAATAATTCACAAATGAGCATACATAGTACCCTCGCATTAAGGCAAAGAGAGTGTAAAAATTATAGGGGAATAAGTCTGTCGAGTATACCTGGTAAAGTGTACGGTAGAGTTATTATTATAAAAAATAAGAGAAAGATGGAAAGCATGATAGCAAATGAACAAGGAGTCTTTAGGAAGGGTAGGGGGTGTGTGGACCATGTGTTTACAGAGAAGCATATAGGTGAACAGTATTTAGATAATTGTAAAGAGGTTTTCATTGTATTTACTGATTTGAAAGAGGCATATGGGAGGATGGATAGGAGAGCAATGTGGCACATGTAAATGTATGAAATAGAGACTTAAAAGTTTTTTCGAAAATAGTGAGGCTCAGGTTAGAATATGCAGGAGAGAGGGAGATTATTTCCCAGTAAAAGTAGGCCTTAGACAAGGATGTGTGGTGTCACCGTGGTTTAATATATTTATAGATGGGAATGTAATAGAAGTAGATGCTCGGATGTTGGCAAGAGGTGTGGGATTAGGAGATGAAGAATCTAACACAGAAGTGGGAGTTGTCACAGTTGTCTTTTGCTGATGGCACTGGGATATTCTGAAGAGAAGTTGCTGGGGATGTTGAGCGAGTTTTGTAGAGTATGTAAAAAAAGGAAAGGTGATGAGGATAAGAAAAAAATAAGTAAAGAAAGATTGGAGTATGGAGGAATTGAATGTATTCAGATATCTGGGAGTGGACTTGTCAGCAGATGTGTCTATGAAAGACGAGGTGAGTCACAGAAATGATGAGAGAAAAAAATTGAGTGGAGTACTAACGAGTCTGTGGAAACAAAACATCATCCATGAAAGCAAAGGGAAAAGAATTAGGCAGCATTTAAAAGGGCCGAAGGTCTCCTTTATACCAAAATAAGTATTAATGCATTAGTGTAATGTATAATAATTGTCTGACATAGCAACATCACACAACCGGGATATTTTCAACTCAATTGACTAGTTCATGGGGATGATCTATTTCACTACAGGATCTCATAACTTGTGATAATGCTTTTAATTCTTGCACCTCTCATCTGGCTCCAGCATTCGATTTTTTTTTTTCATTCTTCAGCAGTAAAGATACTTGTGTTAAACATGTGTATTAATATAATGTAATATATAATATCTTATTTTCTGCAAGTACATGTACAAGGTATATAGGCCTAGCTGACACAAATGACTTACTGTACAGAAAGCCGCTTGTTATGCAGAGCTTTTCGGCAAATTAAGTCAATTTTTTCCCAGGATGCGACCCACACCAGTCGACTAACACCCAGGTACCCATTTTACTGATGGGAAACATAGACAACCGGTGTAGAAACACTCCCAATGTTTCAACCCTCGCTGGGAATGGAACCCGAACACTCTTCACGTGAAGCGAGAGTTAACTACCAGGCTCCGTGCCACTACTCCCTCAACCCTTTATTGAACTGAAATCTTTCTTAGACAAGTAATTACAAAAATAAAAATGATGCCACTTCGGCATTTAAAAAATATTCTACAACTCTATTGCTAACCAAGAAATAAATATCTTTTTATTATTTAAATTTAATTTTTTAAGAAAATAAAAACATAATTTTTATTTTATATAAAATTTTTAAATATTTACAAAAAAATACAATTTTTTTTATTAAATTACAAAGAATTATTAATGGTTAATATAATAGTAATTACTATTATAAATTTATTTTAATACTGTATTAAAGATTAACAAAACAAAAAATAGAGAACTTCGATATTTTATGGTTAACTATTGCATATCTTTCCCACTTTTTCGCTTATTTCCGTAAAATTAGATTATATAACAAATAATAATTGACATAAAAGATCGACTTCAGTTCAATAACATTAAATATTTGTAAATAAAAGAATTTCAAATCCAGTTTTTTTTTTTTATTATTTTTTTTTTTTTTTTTTTTTTTTTACTTTCCTGGTTAATTATTTTGAGTTGTCACAGCTGGTTCATAGACTAATTTGAGCAGTTATGACCTTGATAAAAAAAAAAAAAATTTTGAAGTGTCAAGACATAATCAATGGAATTCTATTTTTCCAAAGTGTCGTGACCAATTTTTTCTTTGATAAAATGGAGGATATGGAAAATTTATAAGGGGTTACCAGTATGTACCTTAACATTACATTTATACAAGTAATCTCATTGGGAGACAACAACCATATTGTTTACTGTAGTCACCCCGTGTAGACATGTGAGAAAACTTAGTCACCCCTGGTCACTGCAGGTGGCTCCTTCGACCTCACAAGCTTACCCATATCTATCCCATCGACACCATGCCTAACCCTTCTAGGGTAGGGTAGGTGCCTGAGCCCGAGCCTTTAGCTCATAAGACTGTCATTCCCATTAGCCCCCTTGAGGCGGGGATGGCAGACCAGAGAGGCCTAGCTTGTGGCTAGGCCTGGGGACAGTTAGTCCCAAAGATGAGGAGGTACTTGTGCCTCCTCCCATGGGAGACTTAGGTCTCAGACACTCCCTAAAGAGGGAGCCAAGGCCGGGCCACCACTTGGAAAAGGCCCGGGCCGGGAGAATACCGGCTAATCTTTAATAATAATAATAATAATAACATATCTATCCGAGATCAGTATGAATTGGATAGCACCCGCAAGTACAGTGCTACTAATTAATTGTGGACTGTATAGATTATATTAGTTTAACTGAATGAAGGGGGGGGGTAGGTTACACTTAGATATATCCATCAAGGAAAAAGCAAATGTATATAATATCACCACTTACCAGATATTCTCTGGTGGTCACTTGATGTAGCTGGATCACCCACAACCTATCCACTTACAACATCGATACCATGCCTAACCCTTCTAGGGTAGGGTAGGTGCCTGAGCCCGAGCCTTTAGCTCATAAGACTGTCATTCCCATTAGCCCCCTTGGGGCGGGAATGGCAGACCAGAGAGGCCTAGCGACAGTTGGTCCCAAAGATGAGGAGCTACTTGTGCCTCCTCCCATGGGAGACTTAGGTCTCAGACACTCCCTAAAGAGGGACCCAAGGCCGGGCCACCACTTGGAAAAGGCCCGGGCCAGGAGAATACTGGCTAATCTTTAATAATAATAATAATAATAATAATAATAATAACATACCTAACTGGCCAGAATCAGTTGCTATAACTAGAAGGGTTACTTAACTGTGGGTGATTGATGCTCCTTTTTCCTCCATTCACCATCTCATTTCGATGTCCTGCTACACCGACACAGTTCTTATTCCAGCAGGACGAGGTATCCGTTGGTTTGTCCCGGTTTAGAAGTCGTGACTCCATAAAAACTTCATTATTCTTGGGACAGGAACCACGAGGTCTACACGTGTTCACTTGGAGAACAGAGACTTATTTCCCATTATTCACTCATTTTACCACTTATTACAGCGGTCCCGTAAATCACGTTCCCTCACTCTTCACCAGGAACATTTACGACACTTCCAATTATGAAGTGAGGTCTATATTAATCCTTAGGCCGCCGTGAACGCCAATTTCCTGGTCCCATGTTTTCCCAGCCTCTTAACTCCATTCAAAACACTGCCCCCTCCCCAATGCCCCATCTCGACCTCCCCCCTGCCCATCAGCGCAAATGCAGAGCTTCCCTGTTGGTTCTATTCCATTTTCAAATACAATTTTTGACCCATATCAACACAAACACTTATTAGGCACTATAGCTTCGGAAAATTAAAATATTTTCCACACTGTGGCCGGGCAGAGGTCGTTGTTAGACGACTTAAATAACATGGAGTACAATTTTCCCATCTTCACTGGCCACCTGGCTTGGGAACTCCAACACTGGTATTTACACAATCACCAATTAATTATTTCCACCTGTTAACTCCTCAGGTAGGGCTCTATCCAAAGCACACTCAAGCTTCCATGCTTCTGGTATTAACAATTTCCCTCTTATTGTAAGGTGTAACATTAAGCCTATACTCTCTGGGCTAATTTATTGGGCATACTGGAATTATCAGACTTTAACAATAACAAGTATCTCTCAGTATCCCAAGTCAGCCCCAGTATATTGCTGCATATAGGCACTTCAACTGCAGGGCTATCTATATTTATTGATCCTTCAAAATGGACTAATTACTGTTCCATTCCCTCAGGGGCATCCTTGCACCTTGCATTATTTAATTAACCCCTTCATATATCCTCATTAGTTCCTCTTCAGTTGACGTCACACCCAGGAAATTGACCAAATAAGATTATTTACCCAATTACTTCGCTCAGTGGACCACCTGTGCACTTAAGGTGTGCGTTTATCGTCGCCTGAAGTAGGGACAATTTATTATTTAACTGTTGATTAATTATATTATAAGCAGTCAACAATTCTGGTGTCTTGCTCATTTCGCAGAGCTGGGCCTTTAACTGTCCATATGCCATCCTACATAATTAGTAGGTAATTCTGGACGGTTCAGCTTCCACGGAAGTCGCACCCAGTAATGTCCAGATTCAAATTTAACATCCTTGAGTAAAGGAATCATTTGGATTTTTCTCATTTATATTAATCTTTATGCTGTCCAGCTCCCACAAATTAGACTGGTTCAACATCATCCTCGATAGAAGAATGCTGGTACTGGGTTGACCTTTTATGAGTAAGACACCGTGACCGTGACTGTATTTACTACTTCCTCTAGTCATTATTACTACGCGGTAGTCTGCCTCATAGTTTTGGATTTATGCCCTTTATCCTGAATTGTTACATCCAGTACCGGCAAGGCTACCTCAGCTAGGCCATCATTATTGCCATTAGCTGCAACCTTTACATCAGTCACTGTAGTGTCAGGGTTATTAACATTATCATTATTATCACCATTATTATAAGAATTACATACAACCCTGCACATAACTGTATGGTGCCTTCCCTTGTTGCAATTTGGTACCTGGAGTTTACCTGGAGAGAGTTCCGGGGGTCAACGCCCCCGCGGTCCGGTCTGTGACCAGGCCTCCTGGTGGATCAGAGCCTGATCAACCAGGCTGTTACTGCTGGCTGCACGCAATCCAACGTACGAGCCACAGCCCGGCTGGTCAGGTACCGACTTTAGATGTTTGTCGAGTGCCTGCTTGAAGACAGCCAGGGGTCTATTGGTAATTCCCCTTATGTATGCTGGGAGGCAGTTGAACAGTCTCGGGCCCCTGATACTTGTTGTATTGTCTCTTAACGTGCTAGTGCTTTTCATTGGGGGGATGTTGCATCGTCTGCCGAGTCTTATGCTTTCGTTGTGAGTGATTTTCGTGTGCAAGTTCGGTACTAGTCCCTCTTGGATTTTCCAGGTGTATATAATCATGTATCTCTCCCTCATGATTCACCTCATCTTTCATCGACCCATCTGTTGACACGTCCACTCCCACTTTTAATTTATATCTTTTACATACCCTACCAAATTCATCCATCAACCTCTGCAACCCCTCTTCAGAATCTCACAAGAGCACAGTGTCATCAGGAAAAAGCAACTGTGACAACTCCCACTTTGTGTTTGATTCTTTATCTTTTAACTCCACACCTCTTGCCAAGACCCTCACATTCACTTCTCTTACAACCCTATCTATAAATATATTGAACAACCATAGTGACATCACTCATCCTTGTCTAAGGCCTACTTTTACTGGGAAATAATCTCCCCCTCTCCTACAAACTCTAACCTGACCCTCATTATCCTCGTACAAACTCTTCACTGCTTTCAGTAACCTACCTCCTATACCATACACCTGCAACACCTGCCACACTGCCCCACAATCATCCCTGTCATACGCCTTTTCCAAATTCATAAAAGCATCAAAAACCTCTTTAGTCTCATCTAAATACTGTTCACCTATATGTTTCACTGTAAACGCTTGATCTATACATACTCTACATTTCCTTCTTGTACATTTGCTATCCTACTCTCCATCTTACTGTTAATTCTTTCAATAATAACTCTACCATACACTTTACCAGGTATACTCAACAGACATCTCCCTATAATTTTTGTACTCTCTTTTGTCCCATTTGCCTTTATACAAAGGAACTATGCATGCTTACTGACAGTCCCTCGGTACCTTACCCATTTCCATACATTTATTAAATAATAGCACCAACCACTCCAAAACCATATCCCCACCTGCTTTTAACATTTCTATCTTTATCCCATCAATCCCGGCTGCCTTACCCCCTTTCATTTTACCTACTGCCTCACGAACTTCCCCCACACTCACAACTGGCTCTTCTTCACTCCTACAAGATGTTATCCTACCAAAACGATTGAACACTTGCCGTAAGTCATCCTCGGTTGCCTCAAAGGGTGTATTACGGAGTTTCACCTAAGAATATCGTTCAGACACATCCACCAGGTGCACTTTGACATTTACATTCAGCTAGTCACGACATCTTGAAGGAAATATAAACGCTTGAGATCTGTTTGTGACTTGATAAGCATACTGCATGGGCGAAACGTTGTCAATAAAGGATCACATTATACTGCTTAAGTGTTTATATTTCCCCGATGTCTTCAAATGTATCAATATTACAACCCAGGCACAATAAGGCTTATTATCCTGGGTTTAAAGGGGAGCAAGGAGCAGTGCAAACACAGCTGAATGACTTTGAATTACATTTTCCTTCAAGAGCAATAGTGATTATTTACACGGATGTACACTATATGCAGTTGAAAAATGTATATGTACAACACGGTTTAGTGAAAGGCCAAGAACACAGCCTTGAGACAGAATGGACAACCGTGCTCAAACAGCTTTACAATGACAAGGGTAGACCGGTGGGTAGTGACCACAGCACCTCCACGATTGCCAGACCCATCTTTCCATTGGCTGAACTTGGGGTACTGATCAAACGATGGGGCCCCATCATTCGACCCTATTACTGGTTCGCTGGTTGGGGAGATAGCCTTTCAATGAGGGTGTGTACATTATCCAAATAAAGGTTACTACTCTTTGCATGCCACACCCTCACCCCGAGAGGGCTAAGGAATAGGCTCCAACCGTGCCACCATGGCACCTTAATATGGGACTGCCTTTCCTCTCAACCATCCAACTCTTAGAGCTCAGCTTTATTCATGACATAAAACCAAACCCTAAACTAAGGGTGAGACGGCAGACAGTAGGGCTAACATAGCTCCAAGATACGGGCGGACGGTAGCCCGTATCCCCTCACTAAAAAAAAAAAAAACACTACAATAAATACCCATTATATATAAAAGGGGGAAAAAAAGAGCGTGCCTGGTTACCACAAGTCTCTAACACATCCTAATCTAATGCAAATAAAATTTAGACTCGTGACAAAGTGTCTGCCAACTTATTTTCTTTGCCAGGGATATGTTTTACCCTGATATTTTATGGTTGCAGCCTGAGGGTCCCTCTCATGATTCTTGTGTTGTGATTCTTCATATTCTGGAGATAAATTAGAAGGTTGTAGTCGGTCTAGACTGCGATCACCTGCGAAGTCTGGCTCACATATATATTGAAGTGCTCCAAGGCCAGTACCAGCACGAGGGCTTTTTCAATTGTTGACTAGGCCCTCTGGTGCGGCTGGAGCTTCGCTGAGAAGAAGGTCACAGGCTGCAACCCCTTGTCACATTTTGCAACAGTACTACCCCAACCCCAGACTCACAAGCATCAACCTGTAATGAGAAAGGTTTGGAGAAGTCTGGATACAAAAGAATGGGTGCAGTACACAATAGTCTTTTTGCTTTTGTAAAAGCATTTTGACATTCTGGGGTCCAATTAAAGGGAACTTTGTGACTGGTAAGAGAGGTAAGAGGGGCTACAATATCTGAATTTTTTTTACAGAATTTTCAGTAAAATCCTATCATGCCTAGGAAACGTTGAAGAGATTTCCTATCATGAGGAACTGGATAATCTTTAATCGGAAGAACGTTAGCAAATTTAGGGGCAACTTTGCCACTACCTACTTCATGGCCAAGGAAGCTGACAGTAGCCTGGTCAAAGGAAGACTTAGATAAATTACCAGATAAGTGGGAACCCTGGAAGGTCTCAAAGAGAGCCTTAAGCCTAAACACGTGTTGATCCCAAGATTCCACTACTATGTCATCTAGGTAAACTGCCGTGCCTTCAAGTCCTTTAATAGCCTGATGGATAAGTTTCTGGAATGAAGAGGGAGAGTTTATCATTCCGAAAGGGGTAACTGTATATTGATAATGACCTCCTGGAATTACAAAGGTAGAGATTTCCTTCACCTTATCCATCAAAGGTACATGATAGTAACCTTTAAGGAGATCTAACTTGGACACAAAAGTAGCCTTACCCACAAAGTCGATTAAGTCATCCAGACGAGGAAGAGGGTAAGCATCTGTAACTGACCTCGTTCACCCTACGGTAGTCTGTACACATACGATAACCTCCATCGTCTTTTTTAACAAGGATGCACGGTGAAGCCCATGGACTAGATGACTCCTCCACTAACCCATGCTCTAACAGAAATTCTACCTCCTGCTGAAGTACATTTTCTTGGCACATCCGAAAAAAATATCAGGGTATGATTGCAGAAGTGCAGTTAGACTTGTACTTGAATCTTAGATAGCCCCACCATTAAAGGGCTAGGGTCCTTGAAAAGGACAGAATTTGGAAGCTTGACATTAATTTCAGAAATAAAGTGCAAAGAGTCAGTCATCCTCAGAGGCAGAGGACAGAGTCATTACTGGACTTTATCTGGTGTATTAAAAGCTTCAATTTGATTAATGTGGTAAGTTTTAGTTTTTGAGGTCTTGTCAAGGGGAGACACCACATAATTTACATCAGATTATTTTCAATTTGCATAGGTCCCTTAAATCTCCTTGTCTCCTGGATGGAAGGAGTGGAATTGTGAATTTCTGTCATACATCTGTTTCATCCTATTTTGAGCTGCCTTAAGTTAGCCTTGGCCAACTGACGTGCCACATGCAACCTTGAAGAAGGGTTGGAGAGTGTTGAACAAACGTCTTCTGCCATCCATCCTTCCTTGAGCACCCGAAGAGGACCTCGTACATTGTACCCAAAGATCAGCTCAAACGAACTATACCCGGTAGACCCCTGCACAGTTTCTCTTATTGAAAACAGCAACAAAGGTCACTGGTTTTTAACGTCATGGTTTTTAACGTCTTATGGAATCTTTCCGAGGCACCTTGGGACTGAGGATGATAGGCAGTGGATAAGTTGTGGATTATCCCTAACCTAGTTAATGCTTCCCTAAATGCTTTGACAGTGAAGTTAGTACCTTGATCACTTGGAAGAGATTGAGGAATGCCAAAACAAGAGATATATTTGGTTAAAGCTTTGAGAATGGCTTTAGTATTAATTGCTTCTGGGTATCTAGTTACTCTATCCATAATGGTAAATAAGACCTGATTTCCAGGCTTGGACTTAGGTAGTGGACTTACACAATCTATATTTAATTCTGCAAAAGGTTCTCCATCAGCAGGTGTAGGCTGGAGAGGTGCAGGTTTAATGGAATGTCCAGGTTTCCCTACTTGCTGACATTCTCGGCAACAGCGGATATGATTCTTCACATCCTGCCTTAATTTGGCCAAAATAGAATTCTTTTGTGATTCTATATAATGTTTTAGTAATTCCTAGGTGACCTCCTAATGAAGTATTATGAGCTATATTCAATATTTGAGGTCTAAACTTTGTTGGAACCACTATCCTATCTAACTGTTGCCTACCCTCTATCTCCTTACTAGTCTCAGTGCAGAGCAAATAGTTGTTTTTAAGTTAATATTTTACAGGACAATCCGACAAGGATTTGTCCATGGCTGCCTGAAAAGAAAAATTCAATGAAGTGTCCTTTTGTTGTTGGTCTTGTAAGACAGTCCCTCGGGCATGGAAACAGAGATATCTGGCAATCCTGCATCCCTGGAACAGGAAGGCTTGATCTGGGTCTGTTCACTAAATTTACCAGGCTCTGGCCCGTTTTCCTCGTAAAACAAATTGGCTATTCTGAGAGAAGAGTCGTCCAAGGATAGGTCAGCATTCTCGCCAGACAACCCTTGGGATGTTGCCCGAGTTATGGACAACACCGGAGAAGAATTAATCATTATGGATTCAGGACATGCACTACAAGTGGTAATGTTATTACCCAGTAATAACATAATATCTTTCATAGGAAATCCTCCGGATACACTTACAGTCAAATATCCCGTGTAATATCTGCACTCTATATAGATTCTATGCAAGGGGACAGAAAAAATGGCTTCTCCAAAAGACTCGAGCAAAACAGAGGATTGTAATGAAGTGTGTTCAGAAAGGGGAAGTACTCCCTTTCTTACTAGGGAGCAATATGCTCCAGTATCCCCAAAGGTTATGACTTCATTTTTCTTTGAGTCTTCCTGAAGGGATATACGACTCGTGCAATAATAAGGGGCCATCCCTTTCTCTACTTCTTTCAGGGTCATGTTACTAGGGACATTATAAAGTTTCCCTAATGGTTTGGGTTTATTTGGGCAGTTTGGGCGGATGTGATCTGCCTTATTGCAAAAAAAAAAAAAAAAAAAAAATAGCCGACAGGCTTGACCTTAGCTCCCTGCTGACGTTGTAACTGGTGTCGCTCTGGATACTGTTGTCGAGATACACCATGTTGAGTGGTTTTTCACTCACCAGGTTGACCTTGAGTTGAGTAGACTCACCAGGTGACTTAGTTGGCTGACGTAGACGTTCTCCTTCCTGCTGGCACTTCATCCTCCAATGTTGACGATCTCTGCTCATGCCAGACTGTTAAAGAGAGATGGGACCGCTCGGACAAGGAGCGGTTGGTTTCGAAGGTATCAGCCAATCTGGCTGCCTCCAGTGCAGTGGGTAAGACACGGTCCTGCAGAAAGACTCTAACCCATGGTCCCACAGACTCCAGCAGGTTATCTACCAAGATGAGCTGAACTAGCTCATCGAAGGTTGCAACACCACTTGCTTCATACCAACTGGTAAAAGCTTTGGTTTGCTGTCTAACAAAATCCACCAGGGATTGACCAAGCTGTCGTCTGCCTAACTTGAATGACTTCCTATACTTAGCAGGAATGCATTGATATGCTCCAAGGACTGTGGTCTTCACCACTTGGTAATTACAAAACTCAGTGTCATTTAACACTGATGAAAATTCCTGTGCCTTACCAAGAAAAGCTGCATGCGCCAAAGACGCCCAGTGCAGTTCCGGCCACCTCAAGGCTCGAACCTGATTTTTCCAAGTTTCGAAAAATTGTTCAGGTCCTGCCTCATTGAAACAAGGAACCAGCTGTACCGCTTTTTGTAAACTAAAGTCATTTACAACTTGAGAAAACTGCCTCCTTTCTTTTTCTCTATCAGATTCTTCCCTGGCATATAAGTACTGTTCCCTAGTCTGCTCGAGATTGATTTTGGCCAACTCAAGTGCGAACGTAGCAGATTCACCTTCAAACAAAACTGTTGCACGAGACTGACGATTTTGCTCAGTTGATGTATCATTTTCCTCTTGCGAGAACATCGAGGTTTTGTTCCTGACTCCCGTAGAGGGAGGAGTTTGATGTGCCATCTCCTCTTTTCGAAGTTTGATACCTATAAGAATACGAAGCTGTGCAGCTGTGAGAGTGCGTTCGTAATCAATGTCAGTGGAATGAGCAATTTGCCAACAATGCTGTACAGAAAATTTAGACAAGTTTAATGAAGTGTATTCAGACGCTAGACGTCTGACTCGTCTAGGTGGCATACCCCAACGTAACACACTATTTGCAATACATGCTCAGCTATGCACAGTATGACCACAGAATATGCACATACAATAACAAAGCTGATATGCAATAGCAAAGCCGACTGCAAAATATTCACATTTCAGCAAGATTGACCATAGCAAAGCAAGCACATTGAACAAGCCAATAGCAAGCTATCAATGATCATACAATAGCAGGCTGACCATAAAATGCAAGGCTGACACACAAAGTTTCGTAAAGCATTGGCAAAGCTAACACAATGCCAGACAGCAAGCTATACAATGTTCCTGCTTCAGCTTCACCCTAGGCTCAACTTCTGCTCTAAGTCCAACTCCAGCTCCTGGACAGCCCCCCATATTACAACCCAGGCACAATAAGGCCTGTTATCCTTGGTGTAGAGGGGAGCATGAAGCAGAACAAACACAACTGAATGACTTTGAAATATATTTTCCTTCACCAAGAGCAATAGTGATTATTTACAAGTATATACAGTTGGAAATGTATGTGTACAGCACAGTTTAGTGAAAGGCCAAGAACACAGCCTGGAGACAGAATGGACAACCATGCTCAACCAGCTCTACAATCGAAATGACAAGGGTGGACTGGTGGGTGGTGACCACAACACCTCCACAATTGCCAGACCGATCTTTTCATTGGCTGAACCTGGGCACTCATCGAACGATGGGGCCCCTATGCTATACCCTAGTACTGGCTCGCTGGTTGGGGAGATAACCTTTCACTGAGGGTGTGTACATGCGCCAAATAAAGGTTACGTACTCTTTTCATGCCACAGACAATGACCACTTCATACACCTCAGCCAATAACAACTTGACGAACTATCGTTGGGCCCCATTTGTGGCTACACCATAGAGATCTTCACCCGCTATGCCATATGTTTCTCGAATGATGTTGGGAAGTAGGACGTTTGTTACATCCGTAGTGACAACTCCTTTCAGCAATTCAATCCCTACTGTGTTGACACTTTTTCTCAACCCCATGGCCATTATGCTCACAGACAACCAATCGGGAATGCAAGAGCACTAATAGCACGTCCATCAAAGCAGCTGTATAGGCGGCAAATATCTTACGAATTCATGAGAGACACTTGCTAGTTCACTGTTCAGGGTGATGAGGGTAGTGCCCTTATTATTGTAATGTTTTAAAGTTATCAGAGTGATTGACACCATGACCAGCCCTTCTAGGGTAGGGTAGGTACCTGAGCTCGAGCTTGCAGCTCACAAGCCTGCCATTCCCATTAGCCCCCTTGGGGCAGGGTTGGCAGACCAGAGAGGCCTAGTTTCTCCCTATGAGCCCCATGAGGGCAGGAAATGTGGCTAGGCCTGGGACAGTTGGTGTAGACAGCTTGTACTGTCTGCGCAGACAGCCCATGCTGTCTGCCAGCTTAGTTCATATTTTGTGCCATGCTGGTGCTGCCACCTATAGGCCTTGCCACTTCAGTATGCCCAGACTTGCCTCTGTCTCACTCTGGCGACACCCTTCACTCAGTCAAGAAGTGTCCTCTCTCGTGGGATGGCCTTCCCGGGCCATGGGCACAACACACAAGCCTGTGTATCCACCACGACTTAACAATAAAGTAAGAAGCCTCCGATGACGTATCATTTACACCCCACTACCAGAACCCCAAACAAACTCGCTATAAATGGTGGGAAGCAGTGGTCGCAGCAGTTGTGTTTGCCCGGAGAGAGGAAGGAAGGAATGAAGTCATCTTCACTTCATCTCATGCAAGAAGCATCCGTCTCTCAACGAGTTATCCTGAAGTCGTGTCTGCACGTTTGAGCATCCAGACACAGGTACAAGCAGGATCCAGCCGAAATTTACCGAATTTCTTCAAGAATTGTAAGTGGTGTCCCAGTGATCCCATGCTACAGCATCCCATGCTGTTTCTCAAGTCACGTGTTCAGCGTCACTTGTATGTTGCTGTTGTTGTTCAGCTCAGCACAGCTGTTTCAACAAGCCAGAGGTGAGTTTTGTGGTGATTTCTGCGTCCAGTGTGAGCTTCTCCACGTGTTTGTGGGTGGAGGAGGAGGAGTAAGTGGCCATTCCTCACCTTGCCCATTCTCGCCCTACTCATGCTCACCTGTCTACCATACACTCACCACTGCCCACTCCCTCTGCTGTGTTTTCTGCTGTTTTTCGTGTGAATTCGTCACCAGTGCTGTGTATCCGAGTGCCCGAGGTCACTCGAAGCCATGTGGATCAGCATGCCACATAGATCAGCATGCCACGTGGATCTACGAGCCATGTGAGTTACCGAGCCAGATGTCCCAGGCCTCATGCTGTGGTCTGCTGCCTGCATCACATTGAAGTCACTGACGATGCTGCCCAACTTCATGACATCATGATGTCTGCCTGACGTCACCTCGAGATGTCTTCTGACGTCACAGTGCTGCTGACGTCACCTCGCAACATCACATGATGTCACATCGAGTGTTTCTAGTAATTATTTCAGTATTGTCGAGAAGATTGAGAGAAGATATATGCCGTGTGTTAATTAATTCCTCTCAGTCAGTGTTCTCACATGTTAGTGTACCGCATGTACTGCGGGTGTGTGTAGTTTCCGTGTGTCCGGTGAGGTCTGCGGTCAGACCTGAGTAGCACCACTGTGTTAAGTCACCCGATGTGACCAGTGCATTTGACAGTTATCAGTCAGCTCTCAGCCCGAGCCCATTTGTACAGAAAACTCTTATGCTTGTTACTCGTGATGTTCTGCAGAATCGTACCTGCTACGATTCCCATCAAGATTTGTTTCACTTCACCTCCAGACCTTCAGAATGCAGTTATATGTAGAGAAACAAGTCTGGGGACGCTTAGACTAACCTCTGCTATAACTCCAACTGCTGAGAAAATGACATTCATCAAGCCCCAGTTAGCGCTGTGGGCAGGCGCTGTGTCAGCCTCGTGTCACAAGCTTCAGTGAGCAGCCTGCACAAAGAAGATGTCACTTTGACTGCTAGCTCTCTCACTGCAGTCTGGTGTATGATGTTACGACTCCCAGATGTTTCGCCCAATCGTCTCCACCATGACACGCTCCACGCTCACCAGCAGTGACAGCCCAGCGACAGTACCAGTCGAGAAGTGTCCTCCTGAGTCCTGAGTCGCTTGCCAGAAGTCCTGCCTAGTTGCCGAGTTTTGTCGACGCCTCACTCGAGGGCACCAGCATGTCGTGCCCCAGGTTGAGTGAAAACCTGCAGCGACTCCTATGATGACTGCTTCACCGTTCCAGAGGAGTCCGTACCCTGTTACGTCACAGCCCAGCCGCAGCTATGTCTCCCATGTTGCAGTATCTGTCCAGACGCAGGAAGGCGTGCAGTGATGCCCTTCGACGCTCACTGCCTATGACCACGATGTTTAGCACACCCTACATGTTTTTTCTTCCCTCCCTGTAGGAAGTTTTTTTTCCATGTCCATATGTATATATATGTTTTTTATTTTGTGTTCTGTGCCCTGTTCCTACGAGAGACCGAGTTTTTTTTACCACCAGTATTGTCGTGTCTGGACGATGCACGGTAGGTGGCCGAGCATATGTAGACAGCCTGTACTGTCTGCACAGACAGCCCATGCTGTCTGCCAGCTTAATTCATATTTCGCGCCAGACTTGCCTCTGTCTCACTCTGGCGACACCCTTCACTCAGTCAAGAAGTGTCCTCTGTCGTGGGATGGCCCTCCTGGGCCATGGGCACAACACACAAGCCTGTGTACCCACCACGACTTAACAATAAAGTAAGAAGCCTCCGGAGACGTATCATTTACACCCCGCTTCCAGAACCCCAAACAAACTCGTTATATTGGTCCCAGAGATGAAGGGGTACTTGTACCTCCTCCCATGGGAGACTTAGGTCTCAGACACTCCCTAGACAGGGAGCCAAGGCCGGGCCACCATTTGGGAAAAGGCCCGGGCCGGGAGAATACCGGCGAATCTTTAATAATAATAATAAGTTATCAGAGTCTGCGTTAAAGGCATTTAATGCAACTGGCAGTTTACTTAGTGTTGATGCGACAGAAATGTAGTATGAATCAAAACAACTTGCTACTACAGTGGTCTCGTGGCATACCTCGTTATCGATATTTAGTGCTATGTTTGATCTATCTACGGGTATATTGCTATACCCCAACTGTTTTAGTTGTTGCCAGAGTTTTCTGGGGTTAATCTTGTACTTGCCTTTGCTCCTTTTATAAGTCTCTGCACTCTCTTCCTCACCCTTTGGAGTTCATTTAGCGCTGCAATATACTGGCTGTTTGTCTAAAATCTTTTTAAGATAAGATAAGATTTCGTTCGGATTTTTAACCCCGGAGGGTTAGCCACCCAGGATAACCCAAGAAAGTCAGTGCATCATCGAGGACTGTCTAACTTATTTCCATTGGGGTCCTTAATCTTGTCCCCCAGGATGCGACCCACACCAGTCGACTAACACCCAGGTACCTATTTGCTGCTAGGTGAACAGGACAACAGGTGTAAGGAAACGTGTCGGAATTTCCACCCGCCGGGAATCGAACCCGGGCCCTCCGTGTGTGAAGCGGGAGCTTTAGCCACCAGGCCACCGGGCCTGGTCTCTGAATTTCATATTATCTAATATCTTAGTAGTTATCCAGGGTTCAGTTCTTAGTTTATTTTCTAACCTCTTTCACTGGTACAATATTATCAAGGATGGTAGTGAACATTGTTTAGACTTTTTCCCAGGCATCATTTACGTCCGGACAACTTGAAATCACTGTCCAATCCTTTTCTTTTTACCGGGAAAATGTGCAATGACACTATTAAAAAAAATCATCTTCAAACATGTAACTCGATACAAAAGATTATGCTGATATGTTCCTCTTTATTATTTATTATTATTAAAGATCAGCCGGTATTCTCCCGGCCCGGGCCTTTTCCAAGTGGTGGCCCGGCCTTGGCTCCCTCTTTAGGGAGTGTTTGAGACCTAAGTCTCCCATGGGAGGAGGCACAAGTACCTCCTCATCTTTGGGACCAACTGTCCCCAGGCCTAGCCACAAGCTAGGCCTCTCTGGTCTGCCATCCCCGCCCCAAGGGGGCTAATGGGAATGACAGTCTTATGAGCTAAAGGCTCGGACTCAGCCACCTACCCTACCCTAGAAGGGTTAGGCAGTGATACACTTAAGAGGAACAAATCGATGATATGTTCCTCTTAAGTGTATCACTGGTCAGCTGGGCTACTGATACGACTATTTAGAATTTTAATGCACGAGGGCTAATAGCCCAGGATAACCTAAGAAAACCAAGCAGTGCATATTGATTAATTTTCATGCATATATGAATATTTTAATTTCGAATTCAATATTTGTTTTAACTATCTTGATTTTTGTTCCTCGATTTTTCTAATATTGCCCAAATGTCGAAAATAATAGTTCTCCCTATATTGTTCGATGTTGAATTATTTTCTCCTCTTCTAATATTTATAAAGCAATAATTTATATTATATTAAGAATAATATTTGCTTTATTAAGTATATTTACAGTTTTAAGAATTTTTTAAATATCTTTAAAATTCATTAAAATTTTATATAAAATATTTTTTGTCAATTTATTTTTAAAATAATTTTATTTAAATACTCAATGATGTAGGTACTTGTGAGATTGGTTAAAGAATTGTAGTGATTTTTGAAATGCCGAAATGGCATTATACACCAGTGTGCGTGTGTGTATGAGTTTGTGTGTGTGTGTGTGTGTGTGTGTGTGTTTATGTGTGTGTGTGTATGAATTTGTATGTGTGTGTGTGTGTGTGTGTGTGTGAGAGAGAGAGAGACTCAGCAATCAACATTTGCACCAATAACTCACTACAGTTGTGACCGGGTGTGGAAGTGTGAATTGCTCATTACTCTAAAATTTGTTCATGATTGCAGCCATGTATAAACGTAAGTAACCATTCTTACAGTATTCATTACCTTTGTAACTTGTGAGTTCATTACCTTTGTAACTTGTGAGTTCATTACCTTGTACCTAGTTCAGCCATCAAAACTTTGGAGCCCGGTCCCTGGACCCATTGTGTACCTCTGTAATCTGTAAATACCTTTGTAACTTGTAATGATTGTGACTAGACCTACCTGGAGTTCATTACCTTTGTAAATTGTGAGTTCATTACCTTTGTAAATTGTGAATTCATTGCCTCTGTAACTTGCTCAGCTATCAAAACTTTGAGGCCCAGTCCCTGGACCCATTATGTACCTCTGTAATCTTTTGACTACCGCCCACAGGATGGGTATGGGGTGCATAATAAACATATTAAACTAAACTAAACACCAGTTTTGTAAGTCAAAAGTACAGTGGGCGCTTGAAGACGTTCCTCTTGAATATCGTAATATTTGGAAATTGGTGACATTATTTTGTCAAAATTTAACTTGTTCTTTATGGTTTGTCTTAGAAACCGGCGCTCATATGACCTCCTCCTGGTAATGGACATTGTTCTTGCTCATCCTCCAGACTTGGAAAAGCAAATAGTGAAATTCTTTCCTCCTAATACCACTCTTCTCCAGACCATGGACCAGTAGGTCATTTCAAACTTCAAAAAACTCTACACCAAAGCAGTGTTTCAAAGGAGCTTTAATATAACTTCGGTCTCTGAATTGACCTTAAGGGAGTTCTGGGAAGCTCACTTTAATATCCTCCATTTCATTATTATTATTATTATTATTAAAGATTAGCCGGTATTCTCCCGGCCCGGGCTTTTTCCAAGTGGTGGCCCGGCCTTAGCTCCCTCTTTAGGGAGTGTCTGAGACCTAAGTCTCCCATGGGAGGAGGCACAAGTACCTCCTCATCTTTGGGACCAACTGTCCCCAGGCCTAGCCACAAGCTAGGCCTCACTGGTCTGCCATCCCCGCCCCAAGGGGGCAAATGGGAATGACAGTCTTATGAGCTAAAGGCTCGGGCTCAGGCACCTACCCTACCCTAGAAGGGTTAGGCATGGTATCGATCTCCATTTCATAAACCTTATAGGTAAGGTTTGGAAGGGAGTGACTTCCAGGATGATGAACTCTGCTTGGAGAAAATTGTGGCCAGAATGTGTCCTCGACAAAGATTTTGAAAGGTTTGAGGCTGACCCCGACAACCTTATGCCAGTTGTGGAATCTATTATCTACTGTGGCATTGGGGTTGGAGGTTAGTGGCGAGGATGTAGAAGAGTTGGTGGAGGACCAAAATGAAGAGCTAACCACTGAATAGCTGCTAGACCTTAATCTGCACCAGCAACAGACCACAGCTCAGGAAATTGCTTCAGAGGAGGAGGAAAAGAGAGGGAAGAAGTTGCTTTCTTCAGAGATTAAGGAGATGTGTGCAATGTGGACTAGGATGGAAAGATTTGTGGAGGAACATCACCCTGCCAAAGCTGTTGCAGGCGGTGTATGTGACATGCATAATGACAATGTCTTGTCTCATTTTAGGCAAATTTTAAAGAAACACCAAAAACAGACCTTTCTGGAACAATTTTTTGAATGACAGGAGTCCAGTGACTCAAGCTGGTCCCAGTGGCATTAAAAAACAAAGAAGGGAAGTAACCCCGAAAAGTACTTGGTACTGGGATTTAGGTAAGGGGATTTTCCTTCAAACAATAGTACTTCTCCCATCCTCTCCCCTCCTCCCGTCTTCCACACATCAACAACTCTTCAATAAAGGTAAGTATCAAGTTATTTTTGCTTTATTTTTCATGTCTCATTATTTTCTGTGTAGATAAATGTACATTTAATGTAAAAAAAAAATAATGCTTTTGGGTGTCTGGAACGGATTACTTTGATTTACGTTATTTCTAATGTATCTAACTGATTTTGATGTATGTCACATGTGGAAAATTTTGATAATTTTCCTATGATTTATATGTAATAATTTATATGTAATAATTGTAAATATAATGATGAAGACTTGTAATGTTGCTGTGACTTCTATGAGAGTTTACTGATTTAATTTTAAAAGGTTATAAGTCACAGGAAGAACCAATATATTCTCTATAGTTTTGATCGACACCATGCCTAACCCTTCTAGGGTAGGGTAGGTGCCTGAGCCCGAGCCTTTAGCTCATAAGACTGTCATTCCCATTTGCCCCCTTGGGGCGGGGATGGCAGACCAGAGAGGCCTAGCTTGTGGCTAGGCCTGGGGACAGTTGGTCCCAAAGATGAGTAGGTACTTGTGCCTCCTTCCATGGGAGACTTAGGTCTCAGACACTCCCTAAAGAGGGAGCCAAGGCCGGGCCACCACTTGGAAAAGGCCCGGGCCGGGAAAATACCGGCTAATCTTTAATAATAATAATAAATAAATCTATAGTTTCTATCTATAATGCATGAAGTTAAGTAAAGTGTAATTATTGTAATAATGGAAAACTTAATATTCTGATGAGGAAAATGTATTACACATCAAGAAAAATCACTACATAAACTTGCTTAACCAAAAAGTCACATAAAATGACACTTTCATTAGGGTTCTGGACAGCCTCTATAAACTTAGCGCTCCTCTATGAAAGTAATGAGGATAAAAATAATTGTAGAGTGGCATCTTGATGCTAATGATGGGCTCTTGATTCAAGGAATTAAGAGCTACCATACCGTTTATTGGATGAACATGGATTGCCTCCCTTGTGTCCTGCGTTGTTTTACAGCTGCAGGTTTAGTGCTTCTGATTATAAGATAGACAATGAGGAGCACTGCCGCAGGCCTACTGGCCCATACTTTTCAAGTTCATATCGAATGCAAACACACTAATAAACATATTTGCCCACCCCATTATCAATGTTATCCAAGGAGCAAGCTTTGATAACCCCCATTAACCCAAGTGAAAGTCCAACTCAAATCCGACCCCTCTCGCTCATGTATTTATCCAACTTATATTTGAAGCTACCCAAGGTTATACCGTCAACAATCCTGCTATTTAGACTGTTCCACTCATAGATTACTCTATTTACAAACCTAAATTTCCAAATCTAAATACAGTGGACCCCCGCATAACGATCACCTCCGAATGCGACCAATTATGTAAGCGTATTTATGTAAGTGCGTTTGTAAGTGTATGTTTGGGGATCTGAAATGGACTAATCTACTTCACAATATTCCTTATGGGAAGAAATTCTGTCAGTACTGGCACCTGAACATACTTCTGGAGTGAAAAAATATCGTTAACCGGGGGTCCACTATGTCCAATTTGAATCTATTATTTCTAGATCTTGAAGGGATATCCTCAGACCCTACTTTTTTTTTTCAACAAACCAGCCGTATCCCACCGAAGCAGAGTGATCTAAAAAGAAAAATGAAAGTTTTTTTTTTTAAATTTAGCAATTTATACAGGAGAATGGGTTACTAGCCCCCTGACACCACCACTTACGACACACATGGGTTAAGATAAGATAAGATTTCTTTCGGATTTTTAACCCCGGAGGGTTAGCCACCCAGGATAACCCAAGAAAGTCAGTGCGTCATCGAGGACTGTCTAACTTATTTCCATTGGGGTCCTTAATCTTGTTTTTTATATATAATATATAACCCCCCCCCACCCCCCCCCCCCCCCCCCCATTTCCACCCTTTCCCTTTTTTTCTCCCCCAGGATGCGACCCACACCAGTCGACTAACACCCAGGTACCTATTTGCTGCTAGGTGAACAGGACAACAGGTGTAAGGAAACGTGTCGAAATGTTTCCACCCGCCGGGAATCGAACCCGGGCCCTCCGTGTGTGAAGCGGGAGCTTTAGCCACCAGGCTTTCCCATGGAGATAAGAGGAAATAAAGAACAAGAATAAGAAAATACAAGAACCAGATGGATGTGTAAATAAATATACGTGAACATGCATGTGTAGTGTGACCCACGTGTCAATAGAATTAGTAAGATATAACTGTTATCCCGCATGTTTATGAGACAGACAAGGAGACACCAGCAATGCTAATCATTATGTATACCTCGAGTATACCTAGAGAGGGATTCGGGGGTCAACGCCATCGCTGCCCGGTCTGAGACCAGGCCTCATGGCCGATCAGGGCCTGATCAACCAGGCTGTTGCTATTGGCAACACGTAAACCCACGTACGAACCACAGACCATCTGATCTGGTACTGACTTTAAGTGGCCTGTCCAGAGGTCCTATCCCCGAAGACAGCCAGGAGTCTATTGAGTTGAACAGTCTTGGGCCCCTGACATTATTGTGTTGTCTCTTATCGTGCTAGTGACGCCTTGCTTGCCATTAGGATGATGTTGCATCGCCTGCCGAATTTTTTGCACTCATAGGGAGCGATTTTTTTGTGCAAATTTGATACTAATCCCTCTAGGATATAATCATGAATCTCTCCCACCTGCGTTCCAGGGAGCACAGGTCGAGGAACTTCAACCGTTCTTAGTGATATAGGTGTTTTATCGAACTTATGTGTGCCGTGAAGGTTCTCTGTACAGTTACTAGATCAGCAATTTCACCTGTCTTGGAAAAGCCACAATTACCTTTTGGTGCATCAATATTCCTCCTAGATAGAACAAGCGACCTGAAGAGTGGCATCCAAAGTTTGAAGGTACCCATTTTCCATCTCTCATTTTTTTTTTAGCAGATGCGATTGATACAATGTGGTGGTCTATTGAAAGTGAGGTGCTCCTCTGGACTCCTTATTATTATTTTTTTCAGGTCCTTTATATTATTATCGGAGTATTGTGTGGTTGTAATTTGTTTTATACTCCTAAATAACAAAAAGGCACTATACCGTGAATGGAACGATAACACAAATAACCCGCACATAAAAGAGAGAAGCTTTCTCGACGCCGTTTCGGTCGACTTGGACCATTGACAAAGGTCACAACTATATAGTTTTAATTTTGCACGTTTTCCATATCGAAGTAATTGAAATTTCTCATCTTGAACTCATATTGTTTATGCAGGCCATTTAATGATTTGGTGATGTCCGCCTGGAGTCTTGCGTGTCTTCACTGGAGGTCACGGTCATGCAAATTCGGGTGTGCTTACATCCCTGTTCTTATCGTCTGATTGAGGATGAGGTATAGGATGGGGGTGGTAATTGTGCCTTGTGGAACAGGAGTTTTTCAACTGTAGCCAACCACAGACTTTACTCTGTTTAATACTACGTCTTTGTGTGGAATAAGCGAATAAATTGCTACGTACTCTTAGCATTACACCCTCACCCCCTTCTCGAAAGGCACAATAGCCATTGATAGGGGTCCTCCATGGGGTAGTGTGCCTCCATGGCATGAAATACTAATGGATCCGCCTGCACTCTCAACACATCGAAACTCATTAGGTAAGTTGCAAAGTACACTTAATTTGCTGGATCCCAAAGTTGTCAAGATGCGTTTGTGTTTTTAAACATTTCTTATGTGCTGCACCCACTCTTTTTTCTCCCGGTTTTTCAAAACCCTTTGTATTACAGGCTGATGCTTGAAAAACGGGTGCTGGGTCAGTGTTACTCCAGGCTTCTGGTGAGGGTTGTGTCTGTAGCCTGTGTGTACTACTGAACAAAAATTCCAGGCCTACTTTACTAATGAGAAGGAGGCCCTGGCCCCTGGTACTTGCGCTGGAGCATTTTGACGTGTTCTTGTCCAGTACGTTGTATGTAGTCATCGTCTTCAGCGACCACAAACCTCTGACATACCTCTGCTTAACGAAGAACAAGAACATGCACCTTATGCGATGAACGTTGCAGTTGCATCCATAAAATATGTACGCCGTACGTCACATAGCCGGCAAAGATAATGTGCTGGCTGACCCCTCTCCAGAATTTATTGTTAGGATGTGTTAAGGGCTAAATAGGAGGTAAGCTATTTTTTCCCTTGTGGTCATATGCTAAAATTTGAGTTAGTCTGGCCATAAAGTTGTTTTTGCGAGAGGACATTTACTCCCGTCCACAAGTGTCTTGTGCTTATGCTAACCCTGCTGTCTGCTTTCTCGCTCTTAGGTTATGTCTGACTTGGATGTCCTCTGAACTGAACACTACCTAATGAGTTGGAGGAGTTAGTTTAAGTTTTAGTTTAATATGTTTATTATGCACCCCATACCCATCCTGTGGGCGGTAGTCAAAAGATTACAGAGGTACATAATGGGTCCAGGGACTGGGCCTCAAAGTTTTGATAGCTGAGCAAGTTACAGAGGTAATGAATTCACAATTTACAAAGGTAATGAACTCACAATTTACAAATGTAATGAACTCCAGGTAGGTCTAGTCACAATCAATGACAAGTTACAAAGGTATTTACAGATTACAGAGGTACACAATGGGTCCAGGGACCGGGCCCCCAATTTTTGATAGCTGAACTAGGTACAAAGGGGTAATGACTCACAAGTTACCAAGGTAATGAATACTGTAAGAATGGTTAGTAAGTGTATTAACATGGCTGCAATCATGAAACAAATCTTAGAGTAATGAGGCAATTCACACTTCCCACACCCGGTCACAACTGTTAGGAGTTATTGGTGCAAATATTGATTGTTGAGTCACACACACACATCACACACACACACACATATACAAATTCATACACAACTACACACACTCATTAAACACACAAACACACACACTCACACACACACACACACACACACACACACACACAAACACTCACCACACACACCAGGGCCAGGAGTCGGACTCGACCCCCGCAACCTCAACTAGGTGAGTACACACACACATCACCTACACAAACTCATACACACAACACGCACACTTCACTCATACACACACACACACACACACACACACCATACACAACCACCACACACACACACACACTCATACACAAACACACAAAACACACACACACACACACACACACACACACACCATCACACACACCACACACACACCACACACACACACACCAGGAGCTGGACTCGACCATGCAATCTCAACTAGGTGAGTGCACAATCTATATATTTACACCACACAACACATACCACCAACACACAAACACTCACACACACCAAAACTCCAAACACACACAACACACACACACACCCACAAACACATGCACACATGTGGTAAATGCATTATTTTACGCTAGCAAAGTCAGGGTATTCTCCAGAATGTCTGTAATATACCACTTGTGGATAAATATACTTAGCCATTTCTTGCGAAACACTTCTGAGTGAATTGTTTCTAAATACATTAATTTTATCGCACTCAGTACATAATGACGCAAGGTGTGACAATAATCACATCTGGCAAAGTTTACATTTCGTTTGGTCTACATCTGTGGTGTGATTTACCTGCAAAAGTTACTTGTAACCCAGCCGAGCCGGGCGGTAAGTGGACATCCAAGAGTATGCATATTTGTTGGATTGCACCATAGACATGCGGCTCCTCCTGCAGATAGAATGATGATAGATGGACTCACTGGTGTCAATCTCCTGAGCCTTAAGTCCAGATAAAATTCATTTGAAGTTCT
The DNA here is from genome assembly GCF_026875155.1 of Cherax quadricarinatus. Taxonomy (NCBI): domain Eukaryota; kingdom Metazoa; phylum Arthropoda; class Malacostraca; order Decapoda; family Parastacidae; genus Cherax; species Cherax quadricarinatus. Next base: position 26,094,605 of record NC_069477.1, on the reverse strand, counting down.
CATTTTCGTATTATTGTTCTCAAACTCTACCTGAAGCATCAGCTTAGCCAATGTATCAGTTCTATCATGCTTCTGATGGCCTGATGTGAGATGGAATCCACTGATGAAATATGCACTCTGACTCCACTGTCCACAGATCCTTCCATACATGTGTCTGCTTCTGACAAAAGCATGGCCACAATGTATGCTTAATGTGTTGAGAGAATTTTTGGATGACAGAGAATCAGTTACAATTAAACTGATCAATCTTTGATTCATAGCATGCATTTCAGTGCAAGGAGTGTGGCAAACAGTTCTGTCTGAAGGGTAGAGGCCAATTATTGTTGCGTGCTCCATATTTCTTTAAGTGAGACATCCACTCTGTACGACAACAGCAGCACTACCAGCTGCACCAGTGGAAAGGTGAAACGAATCCATCAGCGTAAATAATTTGCGAGAGTGCGATGCTGTGTGACTAAGTTATCTATACAGCTTAAGGCTCATGTTTGCGCTTCAAGGCGAATTTGTGGTTGTGATTTAAAAAGTAGTTTGGGGGAAATGGAGGAATGGTAGTTGGAATGGGTAATAGTCAATGGGAGCGGAGAAGTGCGTGCTTGCCTTACCTTGGACATAGATACTTGTATTGATTCATGCGGAGGTCGGTTCTGTTTTTTCGATCCATCTGGAGGAGTGTTCACCAGTGCTGAGGAAAAGTTTGGAGGGATTCTGTTGGAATGAGCTTGCCTGAGCATAATAACCCCTATTAGGATATTTCTTTCATAACACGATCTTGATGCTTGGAATATCAAGTTCTTTTTGCATATTTAAAATTTTGGCAGAAAATACGAGGGCATCCTAAATGATCCTCATTGCTTCTGTTCTGCAGTTTTTCCAGCCCTCCAAGCTTACAGGTCAGCACAAGAGCAAGTAGTGGCGCTGCGTATATCAACCAATGATCTAATATAAGCAGATACATCATTTTCACAATTTTAACATTAGCACCATACTGGGGTGAAGCCATGCCACAACTCTAGTGATCTTAGTCCTTTCTTGTATTGTCGACAAAGTCTTGTTACAACAGGTCCATGTAGTGGACCTCAAAGCCTAGATACCGGTATCATGCTTACATATTCTAGAAGAGACCATCATGCAATTGGAACTGACGAACTGTGCCTCTTTGTCGAGGAGAGACGCCTGTTGAGTATCTTTGTTTTATCCCTGTGATTAGTACCCCAGGTCCTGTCCACGAGGCTAGGTCATGATTAAGCGATTGTTTGGTGTTGGAGAATCCGGGGTGTGAATCATTATATCATCAGCCAAGACTAATGCACATAATTATGGGGCTGGTTAGGCATAGCATTAAGTAATGGCTAATTGAATATGAACAGTGGTGGGACTGAGCACACCTCCCGTGGGGATTCTAATTCAAGTCTTAGTTACACTTGTGTCCCTGGAACAACACAGGACGATTTTTGTTTGGACAGGTAGCCTAAACTCCAGCGAGAAGCCATCCTCCAAAACTTCCATTCTGGCAGTTCACTAATGATTACAGTCGGTTGGCTACATCGAAAGCGGATTTAAGGTAGGAAGGTAGTGTAAGAGCTGTCAGTGTCAGGGTAAGAAAAGGTGGCTATCATTTGATGGCACGCTCCTTCACTTGACATGAAAACCATGGTAACCGGGGAGACAAAAATTGTTTGATTCTGTACTTGAGACGATTATAGAATCATTCTCTCAAATGTTTTACACAAGCAGCTAGTAAGAGATTTGGGAGAAAATGATTTTGTTGAATTGGGCTTAGGAATTGGAATGATGAGCTGTTGGTCCAGATTGAGGGAGCTCCCAAAAATTACATAGGCTCATGTTATTTAATTCAAGAATTAGAATTACCTGGTACTCGTGGACACAGCAATCTGAGTATGTTGTAAGTCAATACATCCTCACCAGGCGGAACTGGAGTTGCCTTAGTTAGTGCTGGCATCATGTTCATAATTAGTGAAAGGAATGTTGCAATCATCTGCGTCGGAGATTGATAGGAAGGCGGATCGCTTTAGTATTCAAGCCATGGTGCTACACATGGAGGATACCTAGTCCTGGCTATTAGAGCCCTCTTTGGGTAGGGGTGTCGGCATATGGATAGGAGGATGCCTCCCATTTTAGCAAAACCAGATGTGCTAAGGCTCCTTAATAGATATACAGCAGTATCTGGGTTCAACCAGCCAGTCACAAGGAAGCTGCCAAAATATGTGATGCAATGTGGGACACTCATGAAGCAGCTTTGTTAACTTACCTTTCTGCTCTGGACTAATCTTCTTTGCAAACCTTTGCCTTCCCCTTAATTTCTGACTTCTTGCCCAGGGTGTGGGTCCCATACTGATGTTTCATACTCCAATAAATGGCTGATGTGCACGGTGTACAGAGTCTTGAACGAATTCCCATGCTGCAGCAATTTATCTGTGTGATGTGCGCCTCAGGAGTTGTGCCTCGGTATTATACTCGCACAAGATCCTTTCCTAGATTGAGGTTTTCAGTTCATTGGTGTTTGTGTAGTATGTTTGTGTGCTCATATAAATTGTGTTGCAGGGTTCGAGTCATTTTCGCTTGGTCCGCCTCTTCACTGGTCGCTACTAGGTCCCTCCTTGCTCAATGAGCTTTATAATACCTCTCTTAAAGCTATGTCATGGGATCTTGCCTCCACTTTATCGCTCTCTAGACTGTTCCTTATGATCAACTCAATGATGAAGAATACTTTCCTTAACATCACATGACTCATCTGAGTTTTCAAATTAAAATTATGTCCCTTGTTGCTGTGTCCCATCTTTGAACATCCTGTTCCTATCTACACTTGTCAATCCTCCTCAGATATTTTATATGTCATTAACGATCCAATATCAATCCGTGTCCTCAGATGTTGTCAGGTCGATTTCCTTTATCCCCTCCTCGTAGGACCCCCAAAATGCCTTAGCTCCGGGAATAGTCTTCTGCAAACATTTGTACTTTCTCTAATTTTTTGACGTGCTTGAACCAGGTGTGGGTTCCAAAACTAGTGTTGCATATTCCAATATGGGGCTGACATGCGTGGTGTAAAAGGAGTCCTAATCGATTCCTTTCTGAGGTGTCTGAACCGCTATTTTAGGTTGCAGGCGCCCATATGCGGCAGCAGTTATTTAAATTGATGTGCACCTCAGGTAGATATGCTCGGTATATAACGCACCCAAAGATCATTTTCTTGAGTGAGGTTTGCAGTCGTTAGCATCATGGTTCGGTAGTCTGTCTATGTCTTTGCTTCCCCTATTCTTTATGACTTTGACTGTGTTGGGGGACTTTAAGGAGCCAGTTGCTGGACCAGGCTTGCTGCCGGTCCTGATATCTTGGTTGTCCTGCCTGATGTCTCATCTTTCACCTATTGAATTTCATTCCTTCACATCGGTTTGGATAAGGACACTTCGAGTCTAATCCCTTCCATCACGTCTCTTATTACAAGAAACAGACTCTAGTCCTTAGGAAACTGACCCCCTGTCGAAGCCCATCTTACAGGGTGCCCACTCTGACACTTATCAGTACCATGATTCGGGTTGCCTTCCCTTCAGGCATTCTATGATCGTAGCAGTGCCTTTCCTGTATACCTGCCTGATCTCTAGCTTATGCATTAGTTTCTTGTGTGGAAAAAAATAAACTGTGTCGAAAGCCTTCTTGCAATCTATGATAAAATTCAATCTACCACCGCTCTTCACTCCGTTACTTTGTCGTAAAACTCCGGGAGGTTTGTAGCACAGGATTTCCCTTCCCTGAAACCGTGTGGTTGTCTTGTATAGGTTTAGTTGAGTATGTTTTATTATGCACCCCATAGATCCTGTGGAGCGGTAGTCAAAAGATTACAGAGGTTCATGATTGGTCCAGGACTGGGCAGCAAAGTCATTACAATTGTGACCAGATATAAACTTGTAAAAAAAATAAAAAAAATTGTTTTTTTTTTCCTGGGGCATGATTGTGACCAGGATTGTCGTGTATTAGCTTATTACTTTCTAGGTGCTGCACAAATAAATAACTCATAAACAATTGTGGAAAACGAATTATTTACAAGTGTAAAATGTTCATGACACTGTAACTTACTCTACTATTCAAAAACTTCTTGTCTCAGTCCCTGGAGCGTACATCTGTTAATCCTTTGGACTGTGCCCATAGGATGGATTATTGGGTGCGTAATCCAAATCTGGCCCATTTCACCTAGCAGTAGTAGGTACATGGGTGCTAATCACCTTACATCATGATTCACTTAATTGTAGGTACCCGGTGTGTTAGTTGACTGGTGGTAGGACTCATCCGGGGAACAATTATTGAGGTTTTTTTACTTATCGTCTGTTTTTTGTCATTTTTGAATTGTTTGAATAGCATACTTGTCGTATGATCTAAAAGGTTAAATATCCCCCCCCCCCGCCATCAAACAAAAGAATAAAAATTCATTATTTTTATAATTTCTTTGAAACAGCCACATACATCAGAAACTATATATATATATATAAGATATTTATATATATATAATTTTATATAAATATATATATAATTTATGATATTTATATTTTAGTATTATTAATTATTATCTATCACACTGGGCCGATTCCCACCAAGGCAGGGTGGCCCGAAAAAAGAAAAACTTTCACCCCCCATCATCACTCATTCACTGTTTTGCAGAAAGGGTGCTTTACCACTTACAGTTTTTAAACTGCAACATTAACAACCCTCCTTCAGAGTGCAAGCACTGTACTTCCCCATCTCCAGACTCAAGTCCGCCTGCCGGTTTCCCTGTATCCCTTCATAAATGTTAACTTTGCTATACACTCCAACAGCACGTCCAAGTATAAAAACCATTTGTCTACATTCACTCCTATCAAACACGCTCATGCTTGCCTGCGGAAGCCAAGCCCCCTCGCACACAAACCTCCTTTACCCCTCCCTCAAACCTTCCTAGGCCGACCCCTACCCCGCCTTCCTTCCACTACCAGAGGATACACTCTTGAAGTCATTCTGGTTTCGCTCCATTCTCTCTACATGTACGAACCACTCAAACACCTTCCTCAGCCCTCTGGACAAACAGTTTTGGTAATCCTGCAACCTCCCCTAACTTCCAAACTACGAATTCTCTGCATTATATTCACACCACACATTGCCCTCTGACATGGACATTTCACTGCCTCCAGCCTTCTCCTCGCTGCCAAAACATTCATTCCAAAAACCCACGTTCACACCCATATAAGAGCTTTGTAAAACTATACTCTCATACATTCCCCTCTTTGCCTCCAAGGACAAAAGTTCTTTGTTCCACAGACTCCTAAGTGCACCACTCATCTTCTTTCCCCTCATCAATTCTATGATTCACCTCATCTTTTAGAGACCCATCGCTGGACACGTCCACTCCCAAATATCTGAATACGTTCACCTCCTCCCATACTCTCTCCTCCAATCTGATTATTCAATTTTTCATCACCTAATCTTTTTGTTATCCTCATAACGTTACTCTTTCCTGTATTCACTTTAATTTTTCTTCTTTTGCACACCATACAAATTTCACAAATCTCTGATCTTCTCTTCAGAATCTCCCAAGAGCACAGTGTCATCAGTGAATATATAATTATATCATTTATATATATATATATATATATTTATATATTATTTTTATATATATATTTATATATATATATATTTATATATAATTGTCGTGCCGAATAGGCAGGAACTTGCGATCTTGAGCTTAAATAGCAACGCTCATTTTGCCATATGGGGACAAGGAGAATTTGTGTATGCATAATTCGCCAAAATCATGTGAAACTAACCAAAAAATATATATTTGATTGTGTTTGTTTAGTACTATATATTGTACGTTTTTATAATATATTTAGTTGGGTTAGGCGAAAATAATAATGCGCTTGTTAAAATAAGGTTAGGTAAGTTTCTAAGATCCTTTTGGTCCTAAATTAAAATTGTTTTACATTAACATTAATGAAAAATATATATATCTTTTAACGTATAAGAGAAACATTTAGAAAAGGACTTAATTTTAAATGAGTTCTTGCTAATTGACCAGTTTTACATATTCGGCACGATCATATACTATATTATATATATTTATATATATTTATATATTTATATATATATATAGTTATATATATATATATATTAAATATATAATATATTATATATAACACAGGATATTACAAAAACACACACCACCACACAACAGAGGTAGAGTCCTACCCCCCCCCAATCCCCCATCCAGTAAAGTACAGCATAACAAATTGACTATACAAAGGAAATGAAATGACAAATATGCTTATTGACATGAAATTGTACATATGGCTATAATGAGTCTTCATGCGACTACGGTCTGTGGACCGCCACCTCCTCCCCACAAAAGCCCCGCAGGACACACCCCCCCACCTGCCTGCGCGGACTGGACAAAAGTTCCCACAAACTTATCGAAAACATGCCCTTGCCGCCACACTTGAGTTCCCTGTACAATACCGATATTAGTCACTCCAGTGTCTCACCGGCAGGCTCACACTTGTTTTGTTTGCCTAGCAGTTCGGAAAAGATCCACACCATAAACTCTCGTGTGGCAAGACGCCACATGCATCTTAACACAGATGCATTACAAACGATCACACGTTTGACGTTCTTCTTTGCATCTGTCACTGGATGCATATCACCACAGGCCAACAGGGGGCCCTTTTTTTTTTTTTGAAATATACATGTCAGCCATACGAATGCACAGAGATAATAACACAGCACCTGCAGTGTCATTGCTTTGCCATCCCACACATAGTGCGAGCGCACCACTGGCACATGCCAGCTCTCAAGCATACCACTGACATACCGTCAATGCACAGGTGCAGGGAGAGTCAACCCCCATGCACGGAAACAGTCGTGTGAAAAAACGTAATAACAATTGCCACAGGAACAAACAGGACAGCACTGCCATGCACATTCAACTCTTGCACACCTCCCACTAGAGGGCATGCGACATTTCACATCACATCACAGTGGAGCAATTGTCATTACACACAAGTCACCAAAACACCTGTACCACCACTTTACCCTTACTACCGACTTCCACCTTCAGGTGGCAAGACCGTGTGCTCCCTGAAACCCCACCTCCACAAACTTCATGCACTGCTGCCTTGTACACAACATCCCCTCATTATGCAACCAAACCCTTGCAAAGAGGGTCCTATAACCTCCGTAAAATCTGCCTCCCACTGTTCCTTAAAGTCTCTATTTCTGCACACCATTTATAGAATGTGCTGCCAATCTCTCTCCACACTCCCCATCCCCCTCATGCACCATGATATGGATAAACGAATCCGACAATTATATCACGGACAGCCTGGGGCAACTTCCTCGACCTTCCCCCACATCTAAATAAGTGCTTGCAGCAACAGATCAGCCTCCTCCCCAAAACCCCACCCCTAACCAACTAATCCATACTCTAATGCCCCAAACCCTTCACAAAAATATGACTACATGGAGCATTGTTTCCTCTCCCCCACATATCCCCATTGCCCCCCATCCACCTACCCATGTTTCCCTAGTACCAGCTGTCGGCAAAATACATGCAGGAACGGTACTTACCTCCGAACCCTGGGATGGAGTCACATTTTACTGAAAACAAGCAAATGTTTCCCCAATCATACATGGCAAATTCCCTCCACTGGCTTAATACCCTACCACCTAGCAGCTACACAAAACCCCCACCCTGAGTTTTCCCTGGCTCCTGAGCATTGCATTGCTCACAACACTGTCTCACAGTCCGGCATCTCTGCACCCAATAAAATGCCAATAGAACGTCATGCCACCCATCCCATCTGTCCCTCACTGAATCCCCCCTTTCACATCACCTCCACTAATAAAAATGCATTTAATCGCCCACACAGGTCAGTAGCCAAAGCCCCCTTCCCACCTCGCCAGCATGTCACCACCTCTCATTCACATCCATTTGCCACCTGAGCCCATAAGGAATCTGAGCACCTCTTGAGGATTCGACATGATAATGGGGCCCCATTAAGAAGTACACGGCAGCCACTTGCTAGATTTTGTCTGAACAGCAGGACATTTACCACAATTACACTCTGTAAAAAGATTAAAATGAGATGACGCAATGTCCAAGCCATTTCTTTCATTTCACCCTTCCTTACCAAGCTGGGCCCTGGTGTTACTCTGTACTGGTTCCCCTGCTTGAACAACAAACAAATGTTAAACTCTCTGTGTGCAGCGTCACCCCACTCTGGCACCACTTCCATGCCCCAGCCCCATGATCCGACGATTTCTACTTCATGCCCTGGCACCCCTAAACATCCGTATACCTACCCTCCAATCTCCCAACCTTCGTCTGTTTCGCCACCTGAAGTAGTCCGTCATCTGAAACTGCCGAATATATAACCGTGAACCCGTGCCATCCCTCCCTCCCTCACACCCCTCACTCTAGTACATATACAGTCCTCTACCAACCTATAAAAGAGGTCCTGGACACAGCAAACGAAAAGTTGCGACAATGGACACCCTGTGTAGACCCCAACCCATTCACACCGCCCCCCACATGCCCATTGACTGCATCCCATGCTTGTGCTTCCCTGTTACAATGTCTCCACCCACCCCACTATTCCTCCCAAAGGAGGAATTAGGTCATAGGCCCCCTTTTCCAATAAAATGCTGGTACTAGCACCCCTCCTGCCTCTAGTTCACTCTACAAATAACCCTTTAAGGACCCGATTGCCCCATCACTGCCTGACTACTTGCAGGCCAAATAGATCTGTTGCAACAATACCCTTTCCATGACACATTCATTCAATTCCCCAATACTTGCCAACAGTTTATAATTGGCATGCAACAATATGGTGTGATAGTCGTGAAGGGTATGTTGCTTTGACCCCTTCAGCACTAGCACCACCACTGCTGTGGCCTGCAGCTCACTACCCAACAAACCAAACCACATTACACCCCCCCCCCAACTTACCCCCTCTTTCATCACATCAGCAATTGAAATCAAAAGCCAGCAGCAGCTCCAATGCTGATGTAAAATTCGCCATAGCCAGGAACTATCCAAACCTGGCACCGTACCTGTACTCTCCCCATCTGTGCCTGCCATTATTCCCTCCACTTCATTAGCTCCCCCAGTGCAGCACAATCACACCCCCCATGTTTACTCGGCACATATAAAACACCCTTTCAAATCCTTCCCCACCATGCCACAAATCTTTCCAATATTCCCATGCCACTTGTCTGCAATACACCTCATTCCTTCCATCGCTCACCGAACCTGGACCCTCCCGATAAACCTCCACCGGACGTGCAACCTCTAACGCATTTCGTTGGTGCCTGCCCTAATCTGCTTGTGGCTGTGCAGCACACATACAGATGGTGTCACCCCATTAAAATTCTTCCACACGCAAGTGCCCCCAAAAACCCGTACCATCTCAAACCGCCTCATCATGTAAACACCATTCTATAGAACCATTGCGGGGGGGTGGGGGGGGATGCCAAAATCTTTCTTCACACCCCCTCTACCCCTCCCCTTCCAATGCTTAATTTCCTCCATGGATAAACTCCCATGCCCTCCCCCCCTACCGTCCATAACATGCCGATCCTTAACTTAGCCTCTAAGTAGTTGGTCAAACCATTAATGCAGTTGGTTAATCCTTTTCCCTCTGCACATATACTTTGCAGATCATTTCCTTCACCACCCTTCCCACCAACCCAACCACATCCTGTCAACCTCCTGCCCTCCCCACTGAGCCTTTCCATAAGGGTCACAAAACCCCCCCAAGCCCCTCTCATTTCCTCGATGAAACCACTGTTCAAAATTCAATAACTTGCTTGTCTCCTCGCCAGTGACGGCCCACCCCCTCCACCATGATGGCCCGATGACAAAAATACACTGCCTCAACAATTGAAGGAGAGACTCACCTGTCACTCCTATGAGTGTGATAAAAGCCTGTCTTAGCATGCACCAACCCTCCCACAAAAAAAGTATGCTCCACCTCCACAAACCACCCCCTAAATACATCTGGAATTGAACGTCTTTTAAACGTTCCCATAAGGTGTTTGAAAGTAACCAGCCCTCCTTTGGTGCCACATCAGCCTCCGAATAAAAACGTTCGTTCCACCCTGACATTCGCTGTGGTATGGCAAGTACAATAAGCAAATGCACTATGTCCTGCACAAAAATGCTCCTTCTTCACCGAACATTCTTCAGCAGTACATACACACACACACAATGATACCATGCTCAGCCATCCACCAACCAAACCACCTGCGAATCCTCTCATCCGTAGCAACCAAACGGCTTGCCTTCTGATCAAGACCCCCACAGCCCTTTCAAGCGGCCAGGAGGGTGAGGATAAACACCTTATATCCTGTACCTCCAACAGAATGCTGTCTTTATAAATTATGTTTCCTGGAAGGAAACACCACATCCACTCTAAAGCCTAATCCATAACACTTAGCACCATACACAAACCGTTGGCATTTATGTCATACACCTGATGGCTGGCTTCAGGGTTTTCTCCCTCCTGCCTGCCACGCCCTTCACCTGTTCATGGGGCCAGGCAACCATGAGCTCATCACCATGCACAAACATGCCCCCCTGCCACCACTGCCACGCAGTTTGCCACAGCTCATGCTGCAGACCCAAGTCCACCCAGGCTTCTTTCCTGGGACACTGGGCAGGAAATAACACATCGTCAGAATCAAGGATCGCTGCAGCCCTCTTCCTCATTATGGGGAGGGGGGACCTCTCCATACTTGATCTGGCGACTCTCTGAGGAACTTCCACCACACCGTCTGCTGGTCAACCTCACAGGTGGTTAGTACGTAACCTCCATGACCTCACATGCTCAGTGCCTCTACCTCGCCTCAACCATGGGCTCACGCCCCTCGGCCCATCCACTGGGGACAGCGGGAGCTGCAATGTGTCTCAGCACCTCAGCAAGATGCGGATTTAGTAGCTCCACGGCATGTCGCGCTGCCGTTCTTGTACGTGCGCTGACGAACACTGCAACAACGGAGCCTGAGGTGTGCACTTTGCTGAGGATGGCGAGTTCGGCCGCGCTTCCTGACGACTCGCGTCAATGGCCTGCTGGCGCTCGCCCGGTACATCCCGCGATGTCGCCTCGTCTGTTCCTTGCCCCCGCAACATTTTCTGCCTGTCAGCCCTACACACATATCTCACACATAATTCGAACTACAGATTCGCACAGTACCTCCCACTTCCCCCCCTGCCACCCAGCCTTCCATCGGCACCGCACGCCCACTCGGAGTAGGCACGTTGGCCCCCGGCGTCCCCTCCACTAGGTTGCCCTTGTGGCTGTCCTCGTTTCCCACATTTTGGCGGCCATATGGTCAAAATCGCCCCACACAGGCAGCATGTGCGCGGTTACCCGCATCTGATACCCATAATCAGTCTGGTTTTGAAATCTTCGAGAAATATGTATCAAGGAATGGGGAGAATGCAATGACATCTTCAGGGTAAAGGTGCCCTTTGGGTAAAACAGTATTAAGGCCCCTGTCACCCACTTGCTGGTTTTGCGATGGGGATAATCGCCAGTATTTCGTATAACCGGCAGATATCGGCTTCATCCAATCGAATGGATACATTGCATATCTTTGATTCAGGTATATTATCTGGAGACATCATCAGGCACACCCAATCTTAGAAATTGACATCGATAACAAACATCTGATATCTGTCGAGGCCTCTCATACACAGGCATCGACAACGTTATAAACATTAGAAAATTGTCAGTCAAGGCAACACATACTGTCATCAGCAACTTCCAAACTATCAGGTTGATTGTTTGGCAAACAACACAGGCGCATTATTTCGGTGTAATTGTACCATAGAGAAGATAGATGCCGACCGGTTTACACTTATCTCCTCACACAGGGCAGCCATGTTGGAACTCCCTCAGACTTCACTAGGAAGACAGAAGAGGGTCGCAAGGCACGTCCTGCCCGCGTCCGCCAGCCTGGCAGTGACATGATTAAAAAAATAATTAATGAAATTGGGATTTTGCAGCATCATGCCAATATTCCTTTGGGAAGAAATTCTGTCAGTACTGGCACCTGAACATACTTCTGGAGTGAAAAAATATCGTTAATCCGGGGGTCCAACTAAAGTCCAATTTGAATCTTTGATTTCTAGATCTTGAAGGGTTTATCCTCTGACCCTCTTTTTTTTTCAAAAACCAGCCGTATCCCACCGAAGCAGAGGATCTAAAAGAAAAATGAAAGGTTTTTTTTTTTTAATTTAGTTCAATTTATACAGGAGGAATGGGTTACTAGCCCCCTGACACCACCACTTACGACACACATGGGTTAAGATAAGATAAGATTTTCTTCGGATTTTTAAACCCGAGAGGGTTAGCCACCCAGGATAACCAGGAAAGTCAGTGCGTCATCGAGGACTGTCTAAACTTAATTTCCATTGGGTCCTTAATCTTGTTTTTTATATATAATATATAACCCCCCCCCACCCCCCCCCCCCCCCCCCCATTTCCACCCTTTCCCTTTTTTTCTCCCCCAGGATGCGACCCATCACCAGTCGACTAAACACCCCTGGTACCTATTTGCTGCTAGGTGAACAGGAACAGGTGTAAGGAAACGTGGTTCGTAATGTTTCCACCGCCGGGGAATCGAACCCGGGCCCTCCGTGTGTGAAGCGGTGGCTTTTAGCCACCAGGCTTTCCCATGGAGATAAGAGGAAATAAAGAACAAGAATAAGAAAATACAAGAACCAGATGGATGTGTAAATAAATATACGTGAACATGCATGTGTAGTGTGACCCACGTGTCAATAGAATTAGTAAGATAATAACTGTTATCCCGCATGTTTATGAAGACAGACAGCGACACCAGGCATGCTAATCATTATGTATACCCTCGAGTATATCCTAGAGAGGGATTCGGGGACAACGCCATCGCTGCCCGGTCTGAGACCAGGCCTCATGGCCGATCAGGGCCTGATCAACCAGGCTGTTGCTATTGGCAACACGTAAACCCACGTACGAACCACAGACATCTGATCTGGTCTGACTTTAAGTGGCCTGTCCAGAGGTCCTATCCCCGAAGGACACCAGGGAGTCTATTGAGTTGAACAGTCTTGCGGCCCCTGAATTATTGTGTTGTCTCTTATCGTGCTAGTGACGCCTTGCTTGCCATTAGGATGATGTTGCATCGCCTGCCGAATTTTTTGCACTCATAGGGAGCGATTTTTTTGTGCAAATTGTGATACTAATCCCTCTAGGTATAATCATGAATCTCTCCCACCTGCGTTCCAGGGAGACAGGTCGAGAACGTTCAACCGTTCTTAGTGATATAGGTGTTTTATCGAACTTATGTGTGCCGTGAAGGTTCTCTGTACAGTTACTAGATCAGCAATTTCACCTGTCTTGAAAGCCACAATTACTGTGCATCAATATTCCTCCTAGATAGAACAAGCGACCTGAAGAGTGGCATCCCTAGTTTTGAAGGTTCCCATTATCCATCCTCTCATTTTTTTTTAGCAGATGCGATTGATACAATGTGGTGGTCTATTGAAAGTGAGGTGCTCCTCTGGACTCCTTATTATTATTTTTTTCAGGTCCTTTATATTACTTTATCGGAGTATTGTGTGGTTGTAATTTGTTTTATACTCCTAAAATAACAAAAAAGGCACAATACCGTGACTGGAACGATACACAAATAACCCGCACATAAAAGAGAGAAGCTTACGACGCCGTTTCGGTCGACTTGGACCATTGACAAAGGTCACAACTATATAGTTTTAATTTTGCACGTTTTCCATATCGAAGTAATTGAAATTTCTCATCATTGAACTTCATATTGTTTACTGCGGCCCATTTAAAGATTTGGTTGATGTCCGCCTGGAGTCTTGCAGTGTCTTCACTGGAGGACACTGTCATGCAAATTCGGGTGTGCTTACATCCCTGTTCTTATCGTCTGATTGAGGATGAGGTATAGGATGGGGGTGGTAATTGTGCCTTGTGGAACAGGAGTTTTTCACAGTAGCCACCACAGACTTTACTCTGTTTACTACTACTCTTTGTGTGGAATAAGCCGAATAAAATGCTACGTACTCTTAGCATACACCCTCACCCCCTTCTCGAAAAGGCACAAATAGCCATGACTAGGGGTCCTCCATGGGTAGTGTGCCACCATGGCATGAAATACTAATGGATCCGCCTGCACTCTCAACCATCGAACTCATTAGGTAGTGGCAAAGTAGCACTTAAATTTGCTGGATCCCAAGTTGTCAAGATGCGTTTGTGTTTAAACATTTCTTATGTGCTGCACCCACTCTTTTTTCTCCCGGTTTTTCAAAACCCTTTGTATTACAGGCTGATGCTTGAAAAACGGGTGCTGGGTCAGTGTTACTCCAGGCTTCTGGTGAGGGTGGTCTGTAGCCTGTGGTGTACTACTGACAAAAATTCCAGGCCTACTTTACTAATGAGAAGGAGGCCCTGGCCCCTGGTACTTGCGCTGGAGCATTTTGACGTGTTCTTGTCCAGTACGTTGTATGTAGTCATCGTCTTCAGCGACCACAAACCTCTGACATACCTCTGCTTAACGAAGAACAAGAACATGCACCTTATGCGATGAACGTTGCAGTTGCATCCATAAAATATGTACGCCGTACGTCACATAGCCGGCAAAGATAATGTGCTGGCTGACCCCTCTCCAGAATTTATTGTTAGGATGTGTTAAGGGTATAAATAGGAGGTAAGCTTTTTTTCCCTTGTGGTCATATGCTAAAATTTGAGTTAGTCTGGCCATAAAGTTGTTTTTGCGAGAGGACATTTACTCCCGTCCACAAGTGTCTTGTGCTTATGCTAACCCTGCTGTCTGCTTTCTCGCTCTTAGGTTTGTTCTGACTTGGAGGTCCTCTGAACTGAAACACTACCTAATGAGTGGAGGAGGTTAGTTTAGTTTGTTTAATATGTTTATTATGCACCCCCACATACCATCCTGATGGGCGGTAGTCAAAAGATTACAGAGGTACATAATGGGTCCAGGGACTGGGCCTCAAAGTTTTGATAGCTGAGCAAGTTACAGAAGGTAATGAATTACAATTTACAAAAGGTAATGAACTCACAATTTACAAATGTAATGACTCCAGTAGGTCTAGTCACAATCAATGACAAGTTTACTAAGGTTATTTACAGATTAAGAGGTACACAATGGGTCCAGGGACCGGGCCCCCAATTTTTGATAGCTGAACTAGGTACAAAGGGGTAATGACTCACAAGTTACCAAGGTAATGAATACTGTAAGAATGGTTAGTAAGTGTATTAACATGGCTGCAATCATGAAACAAATCTTAGAGTAATGAGGCAATTCACACTTCCCACACCCGGTCACAACTGTTAGGAGTTATTGGTGCAAATATTGATTGTTGAGTCACACACACACATCACACACACACACACATATACAAATTCATACACAACTACACACACTCATTAAACACACAAACACACACACTCACACACACACACACACACACACACACACACACAAACACTCACCACACACACCAGGGCCAGGAGTCGGACTCGACCCCCGCAACCTCAACTAGGTGAGTACACACACACATCACCTACACAAACTCATACACACAACACGCACACTTCACTCATACACACACACACACACACACACACACCATACACAACCACCACACACACACACACACTCATACACAAACACACAAAACACACACACACACACACACACACACACACACCATCACACACACCACACACACACCACACACACACACACCAGGAGCTGGACTCGACCATGCAATCTCAACTAGGTGAGTGCACAATCTATATATTTACACCACACAACACATACCACCAACACACAAACACTCACACACACCAAAACTCCAAACACACACAACACACACACACACCCACAAACACATGCACACATGTGGTAAATGCATTATTTTACGCTAGCAAAGTCAGGGTATTCTCCAGAATGTCTGTAATATACCACTTGTGGATAAATATACTTAGCCATTTCTTGCGAAACACTTCTGAGTGAATTGTTTCTAAATACATTAATTTTATCGCACTCAGTACATAATGACGCAAGGTGTGACAATAATCACATCTGGCAAAGTTTACATTTCGTTTGGTCTACATCTGTGGTGTGATTTACCTGCAAAAGTTACTTGTAACCCAGCCGAGCCGGGCGGTAAGTGGACATCCAAGAGTATGCATATTTGTTGGATTGCACCATAGACATGCGGCTCCTCCTGCAGATAGAATGATGATAGATGGACTCACTGGTGTCAATCTCCTGAGCCTTAAGTCCAGATAAAATTCATTTGAAGTTCTCATTTTCGTATTATTGTTCTCAAACTCTACCTGAAGCATCAGCTTAGCCAATGTATCAGTTCTATCATGCTTCTGATGGCCTGATGTGAGATGGAATCCACTGATGAAATATGCACTCTGACTCCACTGTCCACAGATCCTTCCATACATGTGTCTGCTTCTGACAAAAGCATGGCCACAATGTATGCTTAATGTGTTGAGAGAATTTTTGGATGACAGAGAATCAGTTACAATTAAACTGATCAATCTTTGATTCATAGCATGCATTTCAGTGCAAGGAGTGTGGCAAACAGTTCTGTCTGAAGGGTAGAGGCCAATTATTGTTGCGTGCTCCATATTTCTTTAAGTGAGACATCCACTCTGTACGACAACAGCAGCACTACCAGCTGCACCAGTGGAAAGGTGAAACGAATCCATCAGCGTAAATAATTTGCGAGAGTGCGATGCTGTGTGACTAAGTTATCTATACAGCTTAAGGCTCATGTTTGCGCTTCAAGGCGAATTTGTGGTTGTGATTTAAAAAGTAGTTTGGGGGAAATGGAGGAATGGTAGTTGGAATGGGTAATAGTCAATGGGAGCGGAGAAGTGCGTGCTTGCCTTACCTTGGACATAGATACTTGTATTGATTCATGCGGAGGTCGGTTCTGTTTTTTCGATCCATCTGGAGGAGTGTTCACCAGTGCTGAGGAAAAGTTTGGAGGGATTCTGTTGGAATGAGCTTGCCTGAGCATAATAACCCCTATTAGGATATTTCTTTCATAACACGATCTTGATGCTTGGAATATCAAGTTCTTTTTGCATATTTAAAATTTTGGCAGAAAATACGAGGGCATCCTAAATGATCCTCATTGCTTCTGTTCTGCAGTTTTTCCAGCCCTCCAAGCTTACAGGTCAGCACAAGAGCAAGTAGTGGCGCTGCGTATATCAACCAATGATCTAATATAAGCAGATACATCATTTTCACAATTTTAACATTAGCACCATACTGGGGTGAAGCCATGCCACAACTCTAGTGATCTTAGTCCTTTCTTGTATTGTCGACAAAGTCTTGTTACAACAGGTCCATGTAGTGGACCTCAAAGCCTAGATACCGGTATCATGCTTACATATTCTAGAAGAGACCATCATGCAATTGGAACTGACGAACTGTGCCTCTTTGTCGAGGAGAGACGCCTGTTGAGTATCTTTGTTTTATCCCTGTGATTAGTACCCCAGGTCCTGTCCACGAGGCTAGGTCATGATTAAGCGATTGTTTGGTGTTGGAGAATCCGGGGTGTGAATCATTATATCATCAGCCAAGACTAATGCACATAATTATGGGGCTGGTTAGGCATAGCATTAAGTAATGGCTAATTGAATATGAACAGTGGTGGGACTGAGCACACCTCCCGTGGGGATTCTAATTCAAGTCTTAGTTACACTTGTGTCCCTGGAACAACACAGGACGATTTTTGTTTGGACAGGTAGCCTAAACTCCAGCGAGAAGCCATCCTCCAAAACTTCCATTCTGGCAGTTCACTAATGATTACAGTCGGTTGGCTACATCGAAAGCGGATTTAAGGTAGGAAGGTAGTGTAAGAGCTGTCAGTGTCAGGGTAAGAAAAGGTGGCTATCATTTGATGGCACGCTCCTTCACTTGACATGAAAACCATGGTAACCGGGGAGACAAAAATTGTTTGATTCTGTACTTGAGACGATTATAGAATCATTCTCTCAAATGTTTTACACAAGCAGCTAGTAAGAGATTTGGGAGAAAATGATTTTGTTGAATTGGGCTTAGGAATTGGAATGATGAGCTGTTGGTCCAGATTGAGGGAGCTCCCAAAAATTACATAGGCTCATGTTATTTAATTCAAGAATTAGAATTACCTGGTACTCGTGGACACAGCAATCTGAGTATGTTGTAAGTCAATACATCCTCACCAGGCGGAACTGGAGTTGCCTTAGTTAGTGCTGGCATCATGTTCATAATTAGTGAAAGGAATGTTGCAATCATCTGCGTCGGAGATTGATAGGAAGGCGGATCGCTTTAGTATTCAAGCCATGGTGCTACACATGGAGGATACCTAGTCCTGGCTATTAGAGCCCTCTTTGGGTAGGGGTGTCGGCATATGGATAGGAGGATGCCTCCCATTTTAGCAAAACCAGATGTGCTAAGGCTCCTTAATAGATATACAGCAGTATCTGGGTTCAACCAGCCAGTCACAAGGAAGCTGCCAAAATATGTGATGCAATGTGGGACACTCATGAAGCAGCTTTGTTAACTTACCTTTCTGCTCTGGACTAATCTTCTTTGCAAACCTTTGCCTTCCCCTTAATTTCTGACTTCTTGCCCAGGGTGTGGGTCCCATACTGATGTTTCATACTCCAATAAATGGCTGATGTGCACGGTGTACAGAGTCTTGAACGAATTCCCATGCTGCAGCAATTTATCTGTGTGATGTGCGCCTCAGGAGTTGTGCCTCGGTATTATACTCGCACAAGATCCTTTCCTAGATTGAGGTTTTCAGTTCATTGGTGTTTGTGTAGTATGTTTGTGTGCTCATATAAATTGTGTTGCAGGGTTCGAGTCATTTTCGCTTGGTCCGCCTCTTCACTGGTCGCTACTAGGTCCCTCCTTGCTCAATGAGCTTTATAATACCTCTCTTAAAGCTATGTCATGGGATCTTGCCTCCACTTTATCGCTCTCTAGACTGTTCCTTATGATCAACTCAATGATGAAGAATACTTTCCTTAACATCACATGACTCATCTGAGTTTTCAAATTAAAATTATGTCCCTTGTTGCTGTGTCCCATCTTTGAACATCCTGTTCCTATCTACACTTGTCAATCCTCCTCAGATATTTTATATGTCATTAACGATCCAATATCAATCCGTGTCCTCAGATGTTGTCAGGTCGATTTCCTTTATCCCCTCCTCGTAGGACCCCCAAAATGCCTTAGCTCCGGGAATAGTCTTCTGCAAACATTTGTACTTTCTCTAATTTTTTGACGTGCTTGAACCAGGTGTGGGTTCCAAAACTAGTGTTGCATATTCCAATATGGGGCTGACATGCGTGGTGTAAAAGGAGTCCTAATCGATTCCTTTCTGAGGTGTCTGAACCGCTATTTTAGGTTGCAGGCGCCCATATGCGGCAGCAGTTATTTAAATTGATGTGCACCTCAGGTAGATATGCTCGGTATATAACGCACCCAAAGATCATTTTCTTGAGTGAGGTTTGCAGTCGTTAGCATCATGGTTCGGTAGTCTGTCTATGTCTTTGCTTCCCCTATTCTTTATGACTTTGACTGTGTTGGGGGACTTTAAGGAGCCAGTTGCTGGACCAGGCTTGCTGCCGGTCCTGATATCTTGGTTGTCCTGCCTGATGTCTCATCTTTCACCTATTGAATTTCATTCCTTCACATCGGTTTGGATAAGGACACTTCGAGTCTAATCCCTTCCATCACGTCTCTTATTACAAGAAACAGACTCTAGTCCTTAGGAAACTGACCCCCTGTCGAAGCCCATCTTACAGGGTGCCCACTCTGACACTTATCAGTACCATGATTCGGGTTGCCTTCCCTTCAGGCATTCTATGATCGTAGCAGTGCCTTTCCTGTATACCTGCCTGATCTCTAGCTTATGCATTAGTTTCTTGTGTGGAAAAAAATAAACTGTGTCGAAAGCCTTCTTGCAATCTATGATAAAATTCAATCTACCACCGCTCTTCACTCCGTTACTTTGTCGTAAAACTCCGGGAGGTTTGTAGCACAGGATTTCCCTTCCCTGAAACCGTGTGGTTGTCTTGTATAGGTTTAGTTGAGTATGTTTTATTATGCACCCCATAGATCCTGTGGAGCGGTAGTCAAAAGATTACAGAGGTTCATGATTGGTCCAGGACTGGGCAGCAAAGTCATTACAATTGTGACCAGATATAAACTTGTAAAAAAAATAAAAAAAATTGTTTTTTTTTTCCTGGGGCATGATTGTGACCAGGATTGTCGTGTATTAGCTTATTACTTTCTAGGTGCTGCACAAATAAATAACTCATAAACAATTGTGGAAAACGAATTATTTACAAGTGTAAAATGTTCATGACACTGTAACTTACTCTACTATTCAAAAACTTCTTGTCTCAGTCCCTGGAGCGTACATCTGTTAATCCTTTGGACTGTGCCCATAGGATGGATTATTGGGTGCGTAATCCAAATCTGGCCCATTTCACCTAGCAGTAGTAGGTACATGGGTGCTAATCACCTTACATCATGATTCACTTAATTGTAGGTACCCGGTGTGTTAGTTGACTGGTGGTAGGACTCATCCGGGGAACAATTATTGAGGTTTTTTTACTTATCGTCTGTTTTTTGTCATTTTTGAATTGTTTGAATAGCATACTTGTCGTATGATCTAAAAGGTTAAATATCCCCCCCCCCCGCCATCAAACAAAAGAATAAAAATTCATTATTTTTATAATTTCTTTGAAACAGCCACATACATCAGAAACTATATATATATATATAAGATATTTATATATATATAATTTTATATAAATATATATATAATTTATGATATTTATATTTTAGTATTATTAATTATTATCTATCACACTGGGCCGATTCCCACCAAGGCAGGGTGGCCCGAAAAAAGAAAAACTTTCACCCCCCATCATCACTCATTCACTGTTTTGCAGAAAGGGTGCTTTACCACTTACAGTTTTTAAACTGCAACATTAACAACCCTCCTTCAGAGTGCAAGCACTGTACTTCCCCATCTCCAGACTCAAGTCCGCCTGCCGGTTTCCCTGTATCCCTTCATAAATGTTAACTTTGCTATACACTCCAACAGCACGTCCAAGTATAAAAACCATTTGTCTACATTCACTCCTATCAAACACGCTCATGCTTGCCTGCGGAAGCCAAGCCCCCTCGCACACAAACCTCCTTTACCCCTCCCTCAAACCTTCCTAGGCCGACCCCTACCCCGCCTTCCTTCCACTACCAGAGGATACACTCTTGAAGTCATTCTGGTTTCGCTCCATTCTCTCTACATGTACGAACCACTCAAACACCTTCCTCAGCCCTCTGGACAAACAGTTTTGGTAATCCTGCAACCTCCCCTAACTTCCAAACTACGAATTCTCTGCATTATATTCACACCACACATTGCCCTCTGACATGGACATTTCACTGCCTCCAGCCTTCTCCTCGCTGCCAAAACATTCATTCCAAAAACCCACGTTCACACCCATATAAGAGCTTTGTAAAACTATACTCTCATACATTCCCCTCTTTGCCTCCAAGGACAAAAGTTCTTTGTTCCACAGACTCCTAAGTGCACCACTCATCTTCTTTCCCCTCATCAATTCTATGATTCACCTCATCTTTTAGAGACCCATCGCTGGACACGTCCACTCCCAAATATCTGAATACGTTCACCTCCTCCCATACTCTCTCCTCCAATCTGATTATTCAATTTTTCATCACCTAATCTTTTTGTTATCCTCATAACGTTACTCTTTCCTGTATTCACTTTAATTTTTCTTCTTTTGCACACCATACAAATTTCACAAATCTCTGATCTTCTCTTCAGAATCTCCCAAGAGCACAGTGTCATCAGTGAATATATAATTATATCATTTATATATATATATATATATATTTATATATTATTTTTATATATATATTTATATATATATATATTTATATATAATTGTCGTGCCGAATAGGCAGGAACTTGCGATCTTGAGCTTAAATAGCAACGCTCATTTTGCCATATGGGGACAAGGAGAATTTGTGTATGCATAATTCGCCAAAATCATGTGAAACTAACCAAAAAATATATATTTGATTGTGTTTGTTTAGTACTATATATTGTACGTTTTTATAATATATTTAGTTGGGTTAGGCGAAAATAATAATGCGCTTGTTAATTATTTCCTACTTAGCATTAGGTCCCTACCACGATTACTCTCTCAATTGGTTCAACTGAGTCTATACATTTTGTGGAAAATACTGTATATATTTTCCAGAAATACAGTAGTTATATGTAAATAGATGGCCATACTGTATTTAAAAGAAGTATGTTATCGAAAATGGGAAACCCGGCGCCTGCGCAGAGGAGACTCGCCATTGTTGTTTGTTTTGAATTGAGACAACAGAACGTTAGTGTAATAATGGGAAGAATTTTTTGTGCTCTAGAGGTTGAAATTGGGCTGACACCTCTCAAATAGGAGACGAAATTGTTGGATGTGCATTCCTGCATAACTTGAGATATCAGACGACTGGACAAGACAGCTCCAGGAACCTCAGATAAGCTATTTAGATTTATGTTATAATTCTGGCCAGTATTTTCATAAATTTAGTTAGTGAGGTTTTCTGAGAACGATACACCTTAATCCCCAGTCAAATTGGTGAGTGATATTAAGATATTCTCCTTTTGTTATGTAAATGTGTATATATATAATCCTTTTTTAATTTTAATATACAGTCCACAAATTTACATATTTACCAGCATTCCTGGTGATACATATTTCATTTGTAATTAATAGGTCCAGGCCTGAGCTTGCTACCATCTGCAGCTCATAAGACTGCCATCCCCACGAGCCCCTTTGAGGCGGGGTAGATGGCAGACCAGAGGCCTAGCTTCTCCCTACGAGCCCCGTGAGGGCGGGGAATGTGGCTAGGCATGGGGACACTTGGTCCCGAAGATGAGGAGGTACTGTACCTCCTCCCATGGGAGACTTTAGTCTCGAGACACTCCCCAGATAGGGAGCCAAGGCCGGGTCACCACTACTTGGAAAAGACCCGGGCCGGGAGAATACCGGCGAATAAAAAAATAAAAAAAAAAAAATAGGTCCAGACATCGACACCATGCCTAACCCTTCTAGGGTAGGGTAGGTGCCTGAGCCCGAGCTTTTAGCTCATAAGACTGTCATTCCCATTAGCCCCCTTGCGGCGGGGATGGCAGACCAGAGAGGCCTAGCTTGTGGCTAGGCCTGGGGACAGTTGGTCCCAAAGATGAGGAGGTACTTGTGCCTCCTCCCATGGGAGACTTAGGTCTCAAACACTCCCTAAAGAGGGAGCCAAGGCCGGGCCACCACTTGGAAAAGGCCCGGGCTGGGAGAATACCGGCGAATCTTTAATAATAATAATAATAATAATAGGTCCAGAGCAACTTGTGGATATGACAGTGGTAGGTATCGAAGGGGGACATTTTTTGGGACCTAGGTGTCCCAAATTCCTACTTGTCTAACTGATAAATAATAATTATCTTTGTTCATTTACTGTTATGTACATGATGATACATTCAGATAAATGAAATTTTCCACACATTTGCTTAACATCTCCCAAAATCTCAATCTCTCTCTCTCTCTCTCTCTCTCTCTCTCTCTCTCTCTCTCTCTCTCTCTCTTCATTCGTCTCTTTTTGCATCCCACAATTATTTTAATCCACATAATCCTTGAATTTATATAGTATTCATATTCCTTCTTCTCCTTCCATAACTTATCCTTGAATATTATTGCTACCCCTTCCTTGGCTCTAACTTTCTCAGATACTCCTGACTTAATCCCATTTATTTCTCCCCACTGAAATTCGCCTACCCCCTTCAGCTTTGTTGCACTTAGGGGCAGGACATCGAACTTCTTGTCATTCATAACATCAGCAATCACCTCTTTCATATCAACCGCACTACATCCACGCACATTCAAGTATCCCAGTTTCACTAAGTGTTTCTTCTTCTCTTTTTTATTTTATTATTAAAGATTAGCCGGTATTCACCCAGCCCGGGCCTTTTCCAAGTGGTGGCCCGGCCTTGGCTCCCTCTTTAGGGAGTGTCTGAGACCTAAGTCTCCCATGGGAGGAGGCACAAGTACCTCCTCATCTTTGGGACCAACTGTCCCCAGGCCTAGCCACAAGCTAGGCCTCTCTGGTCTGCCATCCCCACCCCAAAGGGGCAAATGGGAATGACAGTCTTATGAGCTAAAGGTTCGGGCTCAGGCACCTACCCTACCCTAAAAGGGTTAGGCATGGTATCGATGCTCTTTTTTAGTAATGTATACAGGAGAAGGGGTTAATAGCCCATTGCTTCCACCATATTAGTCGCCTCACATGACATGTATGGCTTACGGAGGAAAGATTCTTTTCCACTTCCCCATGGAGAATAGAGGAAATAAAGAACATGTGCTACTAAGAAAAGAAGAGAAACCCAGATATTTGTATGTTGTAAAGCATGCCTGCGTTTGAGGGGACCTAAGTGTAAATAGAAGTAGCCAGATGTACCTGTTATCGAGCGTGTTTATGAGACAGAAAAAAGACATCAGCAATCCTACCATCAAAGTAAAACTGTTTACAGGTTTTTTGTTTCACACTCATTTGGCAGGACAGTAGTACCTCTCTGGGTGGTTGCTGTCTACCAGCCTACTACTTATAATAATAATGTAGGAATAATAATATATTTACTACAAGTACTACATGTACAAGGTATATAGAACATAGCTGACATCAGTGGGCATACTACCCGTACTGACAGTCTATTGATGCTTAGCATTTCGGGCAATTTAGGTGAGTTTTGTCCCAGGATGCGACCCACACCAATCGACTAACTCCCAGGTACCAATTTTACTGATGGGCGAACATAGACAACCGGTGTAAAGAAACCCCGCCAATGTTTTTACCCCCGCTGGGAATCGAACGTAGACCCTAGCCGTGTCTTTAGCGGGCCGGACATTACCTGTTTTAACTTTTAAATATAAATAATAATTATCGCAAGGACCCCAATGATATTTTGGGGTTTTCCCATGTAAAACTACAAATACGCTGCAATATATGAAAATTTATATAAAATATATTTATGTAAACTTTTTTTTTTTTTTTTATTTATTTAAAAAACCAATACATTTTTAACAAAAAATAAAGAAACAGTAGGAACCCTAATCAAATTAAAGAAAAGGATTGTATTTACACCCGCAAGATATTAAAAAAAAAAAACTTACATCAAGAACATAATAAAACAAAATTAATGTCCAGGGTCATGAATTGACATATTAAAAAACCTTGCTATATATAAATTGTACATATAAAATGACATCTGACAAAGGTTCAACACTTGAACTAAAATATACAAAAAATTATATCAGTTAAATCCATCCTTACTTTAATCAAAAAACCAAAACCAAACATCTAATGACTAGATAATCAAAATACTTATCCCAACAATACAGTGAACATATCCCAACATACAAATAAACAAAAAAAAGAATACAGTTAAAACACAATACAAGCTCTTACTGTTACAATACACCCAATAAAATTTTCAGACAAATGGACTACGTCAAAAAACTGTTGATATGTCTGTATACATACAGACAAAATTTAAACATAAAGGAATTTGATGAACACCAAAACCGGATCAGGGACAGACCTATTATAAACTTTAAAAAATCAATCATGCTTAAAATAAAGTTTACAACCGTCTGACCCATGACAAAGGCTCAATACAATAAAAAGGATTTTTTTTATATATACCATAAAAAACCCACACACCCACACCCACACCCCCCAAACACCCACCGTACAAAAAATTTCCAAAATCCTTAATCAATGCACTGTATGCACAATAAAAAACAGGATATAAGTATCTCTATCGTGCAAAAACCCGCACGAACATAAATACAAACAAAAACACACGCATGTCGCAAAAACTTATTTCTCAAAATCATGTTTACAAGCTGATACACTCATAATTATAAAAAAAAAATCTACTATATTATCCCTACATTTGAAAAGTTTTTTTAACTACCAAACGACCCCTTGAGCTCTACTCCCACTTGGATGCCAAAAAGTCCCAATGAAAACCGGGGAAACCTTTCCCAAAACCCACATTCACAACCTCTCACGCCCCCCCCCCCCCCCCAGGGGAGGCGAGCCCGCTTTTCCCCCCTGACTCCCCCAAACCCTATAAAAAAACCCTTTCATTCACTCATATCCAATCACAGTTTTTACGAGAATCCCTAACGTTGATTCTATCCCCCCTCTGAGAAACCCTGATCCCCCTCCTCCATAAAATCTCTGTTCGACACCTGTATAAGAACGTTACCGCAAGAACCTTTTTTCTCTCCTCACTTTTCCCCCCCCCCCCTCATCACCCAGAATTAATATAATCTCCCTGATAAAATCAAAAGCTTTTATGCACCCCTCAACCCCCCATATCTAGACTTAGAGCACCCCCAAAACCCGACCCCCCACGGCCCCCCACCCTCGTACCAACCTACTTAACCAGCACCTAACCTCCTCTGCCCTTCAAAAAAGTAAACTACATGGAACGCTGTCCACCCCCTCCACAGTACCACACCCCCCCCCCCTCTACCCTGTCTGTTTCGAAATATCTCACCAGACGGAAGGATCCCTGCAGAAAACGAAACATACCTACGCGCCGAGGTTTTAACTTCAATTTACTAACAAAACCCAAATACTTTCCACCATACATGGGGAAAAAACCCTAAACTGGGACACGCACCTACCTACAAGTAACCTCAAAAAACCCCTTTAACGAACCTTTCTCTTCCCAAACCCCAAACATAAAGCCCTCAAAAAATTTCACTTTCCCCCTAACTCCATTCCTCGATACCACATCCCCACCCGTCTTTGTACCCTTCCCAAACCCCGCTTCACACCCTCCGAAACACTTCCCTTTTAATAAACAAATTTAGCCCCCCGTCTAAAAATCCAAAAACCCCAACCCCCCTGATTAAGGTAACTTAAAACCTCCCTCCGAAACCCAAATCAAAACGTAAACCCCCAATAAAAATTTTACACCCTCTTAGACCCCCGCAATCGCTGCCCCGAAATTTGGGGAACACGCTGCAAATACCAACCTTACTATACAATAAAAGTTCACGCTACACCGCTGTACAGATTTGGGTGCGGGTCCAGAACCCCTAGACCCCCCACGTCCTTTCCAAAAAACCTACCCGAATTTTCCCCCGCGCCGCAACCATGTCTCCCTTAAAAAATCCAAAAATCTTTAAAGACACTCCCCTTCTTTAACAACATTACATCCCCCCCCCACACCCCCCCCCCCAAGAACCCAAACCCCCATGCTCCTTGACTTCGCATATTTACCGCTACCGGGCACTTCCAAATAATTGCACCACCTCGCCCAACCTCTCATTGACATCCCTGCACGAAAGAGAACGTGGTGGTCAACTTTCCCCAATTAACCCCGGGCCGGGCCCCTCCCACCCCCCACATTTCCCCGCACAAGCTACATAAGCTACGGTCACCCTTTTCTAAAAAGGGGGGCCCTGGAAACACGAAAAACAATTTTTGGGGGCAGGGGGCACCCCTGTCAAAGGGCCCCTTTTCCCCATTGCAATTTCCCTCCCATACACCCATTAATCTTATCCTCATTTTCCCCCCCTTGTACAACGTTTTACCCACTCGACTATTTCCCCCAAAAAACCCTGTCCCCTAAGTTAACCTGAAAAAGCTCCCCTTTCCACCTATCATATGCTCCCTGCCAGTCAGACCCAACAAAGCCGCCCCTCCCCCCACCCTTAGCTTCCACAAAACTTTCAGTACCATGCCCTTTCAACATCGACCTTCCCGAAACCCCGAAGAGATTTTGACACCCCCCTCTCCACACCATTTTGAACCTATTACCTAAAATTTTTGCAAACCCCTTATAGTCGCACAATCAGTGTATGGCCGGTACTTCCCAAAGGGTGGGCTGCCCCTTGACCTTGGGACCGCACTACACTGCGTTTCCTGCTTCTCCCCCAACTTACCCTTTTTCCTTTTACTATTAAATAACCAATATAAATTCCTTTATCAACGGCCCCAATGTTGTAAATAAAAATTTACCGGGAGCCACAATCCGGGAGCTTTCCCCTTCCCCATTCCCTTAAGCATTCTCTATTTCCTTTTCCTAATCGTCCCCCTTTAAAACTTTCGTCACTTTTCCAAATTACACGTCACATACGTACACCCTTTCCAAAACCCGTCCCCACCCCCCCCTGTTCCAGATTTTTTGTCCAAAACCTCCCCATACGCACACATCCCCTTTGTGGTTCGTATCCCTGCCCTACTCTATAATTCCCAACCCTCTCCGTTACCCCAAACCCGGTATAGCCGTCAGGCCTGCCTTTGCTTTTTATGCCCCAAAACCACGCTGACGGCTTTGCCCCAAAGCACTTCCCCACCCCTGCCCGCATCCTTACAGCTTGAAAACCTTTTATTTTGCAACACCCCCCAACCCCCCCTTTATTAGCTATTTCATCCTAGGGAAAAATTTTTCCCCCCCACCCCCTCCCTAGCAACCTCTTAACCTATCCTTAAATAGTTAGCCAGTCCATATTTTTAAAATTTTTAATACGTTTTTCCCTTTTTCACAAAAAACTTTTTTTAATCCCTTTCCCTTTTCGACACTATCCCCCCATGTACAATGTCATCCCTCCCTGTTTTTCCCACTAAGCTCCCTCCAAGGGTGAAAACCCCCCCAACCCTCCCATCTCCTAACCACTTATATTTTAATTTTTCCAAAAACTTCTAAATATGTCCGCGAGCGTCCCCCCCCAACCTCCACCCCACGCCCTTGATTGAATTGTAGTCTCAACAGTATGAAAGATTTCACGTTATCCCCGAGAAAAGGGACACTCTATCTGTCTCGCAGCATAACCACTCCCAACAAAGTATATTCAGCTCCCCCACCCCCTCCCCCAAAAGGCATCCCCGTAACCCAACTCCCTTTAAAAAATCCCTAAAAGGCCCAGAATATACCAGCTCCTTTTGGGCCACATCAGCCACCCTGATTACCATTTTTAGTCCCCACCAAAAATATCGCCCCCTCTGGCATGACTTAAGAAAAAAAACAAGATCCTCACAACCCCAAAATCATTCTTTCCTTTATGTTATTTTTGCCCGCTACACACCACAAAAGGGCAAAACGCTTACCCATCCACCACCCATCCCACGCAACACCCTCCCTCCCCCTCCTCCCCCGCTTCTCTGCAAAAAAAGGGGTCGTCCCTTTTTAAAAATTCCCCCACCACCTTTTTTGACGGGGGGATGGCAGGGTAAAAAACCCCAAATCCGCCCCCTCCAACACCCTACCTTCTTTGAAATTTTGCCCCGCAGGAACACAACCCACCTGATTTTTTTCAGAAAATTACGAAAAACCCAAACTCCTTTTATCCGCACATAACCCATTAAATTTTCAGAATACACCAAGGCCTATTAAATTTCCCCCTGTTCCCCTCATCACTCTTTACAACTCCAGAGTTTGAATTTACGTTCAACACCTTCAAGTGCTCTCTTTCCCTCCCCCCTTCTTTCCGTGCCTCCTTATGGGGTACCACCACCTAACCCCTTCCTTCAATTCACCCATCTTTTTTTCCCGGCCTTTGTGCAGGCGTAAGGACGTCATCAGAATTGAGTAGCCGCCCTCTTTCCCCGTGACAGTATGTTACACATATTTGATCAGTGTTACCCTCGATGAAACCCCCACCCCCCCTGAGAATGGTGAATGAGTCAATGGTGACTCCAAAAACCCCCATCACGTCCCCCAAAATTTCATTCTCAGATTTCTGGAAGCGCGTTCTCCAAAGAAACCCGCTCGATGTAACACCTCTCTGGTGGTGACAAAAAGTTTAACACCCCACCAATTTCCCCCTCAATCTCAAAAACCTTCTCTTGTACTTGCTGTCCTCCTTATCCCAGGAGACGACACCGATCGGCAGTTTGGGGGGGGGGACCCAACCACCACCACCTGGTGCCCGATCCCTTCTGCTCCCAAAAACACCACGCCCTTCCGATGTTTGTTTTTCACCTGCCCCTTTGAAGCAGGGGCTCGACGCCACCACAGGTCCAGGGCATGTCTTGCTTGTCAAGGTCGCCGCTATGTGTCAACTCACCACATAGGGGGCGACGCTTTGTCCTGGGTACATTCATTTTCCTGCGTCCTGAAATCTTGTAGGACACATAGGATGGTTTTTGGTGCCTCAAAATCATTTTTGGGTTGAAAAAGAACCTCGGAAAACCAGCATAGGCCCCGCCGCCCAGTTTCCCTGTTAGCAAATGCACCGTCCCCTACTTTTAAAAACTTTCCTTATATCTGCCTGTCCCCCTCAAAGGGGAAAGTTGGTAACTTGATCCACGTATAATACCGTGAAACCTATCATTTTTTACGTTTACAGCTGGTTGAGTTAAGATCACGTCCCGAAACCTGGTGATTTAAAGATTTAAAAACCGTTGCTGTAGCTTTTGACGAAAATTCGTTGTCCCCGTTAAAAGCTACCCATACAAGTCACTATTTGTACTCCATAAGTCTCCCGTATGATCTTTTGGCAATAAAACTTCGCAGAACTGGTCGTTATCGTTTCCCTTTTAAAAGCTCGTCTCAGTATTTATCCTTCGTCTCGATAACCGCCATCTTGACGATCACAGTGCACCCAAGTTTTAGCCGAGGTGTGACAGCACCACTTCACACCACTGCAGCCCGGTAAATATTTAGTAAACTAGTACCTGAATAAATCAATTATTCGCCCCCCGGATCCACATTTTCTGTAGTGTCGGAGACCAGAAAGTAATATTTTTAAACTAGAGGTTACTGCTGTATAGCGTCTTTACGCTCGACATGAAAAATATCTTTTTTTTTCATTGGGTTTTCTGTATTTGTTTATATGGTATTTTGCATGCCTACTATAATTTTGGAGGATTTGTGATAATAAATAAATGCATTTTCATTTTAATACCATAAAAAAATATTTTTTAGCGCCCCTGAGCAACTTTCGTCTTCCGTTGTGGTTTCTTCATTTTCATTTGTGGCTTCTCCTTGATTTACTTTCCTTCACCCACTTTGTAACGGTGTCTGAGACTTTCATATATTAAAAGGAAAAACAGTAAAAAAAAATCAAGTCATGAGCGGGGATGGGTGCATTGTGGTGTCATCACAAGAAATGTTGTGCGGTAGACAGTGAATAATTGTTGCAGGTCCACCAGTCTTACCCTGAATGATCAATGTGGGGCTCGTAATGTCAACACTCGAGAAACTTTCGGATTTTGGCTCCTCAAGGAAGGTTCCTTGATGTTGGTGAGGGGCTCTTGATTTAGGGAATTGGATCTGTGCTCCAGTTCCCCGAATTAAGCCTGAATGCCTTCCACATCCCACCCCCAGGCGCTGCATAATCCTCCGGGTTTAGCATTGTAAATTGTGAGTTCATTACCTTTGTAAATTGTGAGTTCATTACCTTTGTAAATTGTGAGTTCATTACCTCTGTAACCTGCTCAGCTATCAAAACTTTGGAGTCCAGTCCCTGGACCAATTATGTACCTCTGTAATCTTTTGACTACCGCCCACAGGATGGGTATGGGGTGCATAATAAACATATTAAACTAAACTTTAGCGCTTCCCCCTTGATTATAATAATAATAATAATAATAATTTCGGATTTTGGAATTTCGGATGAAGATTCTGTACTGTATCTGTACGTATTTGTTTTTTCCAGTGATCGTGTTGTTAAAGACAATATGTGTCAAGAGCCTTCAGTGATGACAGAATCATCCACAACACAAGGCACAAAAACTCTGCATCTCCTTTTTTTTTTTTTTTTTTTTTTTTTTTTTTTTTTTTTTTTTTTTTTTTTTTTTTTTTTTTTATTCCCCGGTATTCTCCTGTGTTCGTCTCACCTTATTCAAAAATGCAATGCACATAAAGAGCTCAAGATCTGAAATTCATTGCCGGAAATAGCGACAGGTTCAAAGGACCCCACTGGAAATAAGTCACCCTGTTTTTTTTTTTTTTAATTCGCCGGTATTCTCCCGGCCCGGGCCTTTTCCAAGTGGTGGCCCGGCCTTGGCTCCCTGTCTAGGGAGTGTCTGAGACCTAAGTCTCCCATGGGAGGAGGCACAAGTACCCTCTCATCTTTGGGACCAAGTGTCCTTAGGCCTAGCCACATTCCACGCCCTCACGGGGCTCGTAGGGAGAAGCTAGGCCTCTCCGGTCTGCCATCCCCGCCCCAAGAAGGCTAATGGGAATGGCAGGCTTGTGAGCTGCAAGCTCTGGCCCAGGCACCTACCCTGCCCTAGAAGGGCTGGGCATGGTGTCGATCGGGAGAGGAGTCACCCTGACTGTTTTGGATAATCCTAGGTACTTTCCACATACACTGCTATGTTTGATGATCTATGTAACTGTATTTGTGTATACATGAATAAACTTACTTCCTTGTCTGCCAATCAATTTATAGCTGTAATTAAAAATCACCTCATCTCCCTAACGTACCTAAACCAACACTTTGCTATAACAAATAAATCCAACTCATCCAGCTACTTCTTATTTCTTGGTCATTTCTTATAAGCTTTCCACAGCCTGAAATCATAGATCCAGTTTGAAACGACTTTAGAAATCTCAATATACTTAATTTCACTAAATAATTTTTAATTAAGTATTAATGCAAACCTAGAATTGTACTTTTTAAATTGTGCTAACTGTAATATTTTTTGCTAAATTGTAATAATGCACAAGTACAATTTACCACTCAGCAATCTGTCTAGTGTTAAGTAGTCTACATATTAGGTAAGATTACATAAAGTTACGTTTCATTACGTTAGGATACGTTGCGTTCGTCAGGAAACAGGACAAGTGTTTCCTGACGCAGGTCTTAGATGATGACCCGCCTTTGGAGCTTCTGGTTATGTGACCGAGGCCTTCCGCTGGCTCACCTACCGGGCCACTGATTTTTTTTTTATTCGCCGGTATGCTCCCGGTCCGGGTCTTTTCCGAGGAGTGGTGACCCGGCCTTGGCTCCCTGTCTGGGGAGTATCTCCAGACCTAAGTCTCCCATGGGAGGAGGCACAAGTACCCCCTCATCTTTGAGACCAACTGTCCCCAGGCCTAGCCACAGTCCCCACCCTCACGGGGCTCGTAGGGAGAAGCTAGGCCTGATTTTTCTTTGTACTCTATATTTTATTACATGTAATCTACATTTTGCATACTACACAAATAAACAAAATTGTTTGCTTGCTTTGGCTAAAATTTGTTGCATAAACATGATATTTACTCCAAAAGTGTTGCCAGATTGTAAATCTATTTTTTGTAAGCTTAACTTATTTTTATTTTCTATTTTTTTTTTTTTGCTCCCGAGTACCGAGCATCATCGACCACTCCTGACCTCCCCTAAGACAGTCTTGATGACGCAATGACTTCTGTGAAAATTTGTGTGGACTGCCTCCAAGTGAGCCGCCTACCCTGGCAAACTCTGTTGACACTGAGCTCTGAGGTGGGTACCTCAGCCTCACAAGTGGCTTATAGGACAGATTTTCACAAATGATTGATGTTGCAAGAAACTCGCCTGCATGCACGTATAACGGACTAACTTGGAGTTGCAGCATATATCTTGATCTTCAACCTTCCTAAGCTTAGCCCCTTTGGACTTCCCCTCAGAAACCATGTGCAACCGGGAGCCTTAATTCCTGCAATATTCAATCGATATTAGTGACCTGCCTGCACCTCAGAAATTCCTATATCCAAGAGGGTGTGCATCCCCTAGTATAACTATGCATATACGGACACTAGTGACAGGCGCGCATAACGGAGATAAAACACCTCAATTACTGGGAGCGCTTGAGGTTTCTAAACCTGTATTCCCTGGAACGCAGGAGGGAGAGATACATGATTATATACACCTGGAAAATCCTAGAGGGACTAGTACCGAACTTGCACACGAAAATCACTCACTACGAAAGCAAAAGACTTGGCAGACGATGCACCATCCCCCCAATGAAAAGCAGGGGTGTCACTAGCACGTTAAGAGACCATACAATAAGTGTCAGGGGACCGAGACTGTTCAACTGCCTCCCAGCACACATAAGGGGGATTTACCAACAGACCCCTGGCAGTCTTCAAGCTGGCACTGGACAAGCACCTAAAGTCAGTTCCTGATCAGCCGGGCTGTGGCTCGTACGTTGGTTTGCGTGCAGCCAGCAGCAACAGCCTGGTTGATCAGGCGCTGATCCACCAGGAGGCCTGGTCACAGACCGGGCCGCGGGGGCGTTGACCCCCGAAACTCTCTCCAGGTAAACTCCAGGTAAACACGAGTGCCACCGAGTTAATCTGTTCTAGGCATAAGTTGGGGTCTGTGTTGCTTAGTATATCTTCCTAACCGATATAAGCTGGGAAGATATACTAAGCAACACAGACCCCAACTTATGCCTAGAACAGATTAACTCGGTGGCACTCGATGTATGCACAAGGCTTATTCCTCTAAGAAAAAGGAGGAGTAGATGTAAAACAGAAAGAGACAGGCACTCCCTTTACAGGCGACGGAAAAGAATAACAGAGCGGCTAAAAGAGGTCAATATATCTGAAATGCGTAGGGAGACACTGGTCAGAGAAATAGCAAGCATCGAACTTAAGCTAAAAGAATCCTTTAGGAGTCAGGAATCGCGGGAAGAACTAAAAGCCATAAATGAAATCGAAAGAAACCCAAAGTATTTCTTCTCCTATGCCAAATCAAAATCGAGAACAACGTCCAGTATTGGGCCCCTACTTAAACAAGATGGGTCCTACACAGATGACAGCAAGGAAATGAGTGAGTTACTCAAGTCCCAATATGACTCAGTTTTTAGCAAGCCGCTAACCAGACTGAGAGTCGAAGATCAAAATGAATTTTTTATGAGAGAGCCACAAAATTTGATTAACACAAGCCTATCCGATGTTATCCTGACGCCAAATGACTTCGAACAGGCGATAAATGACATGCCCATGCACTCTGCCCCAGGGCCAGACTCATGGAACTCTGTGTTCATCAAGAACTGCAAGAAGCCCCTATCACGAGCCTTTTCCATCCTATGGAGAGGGAGCATGGACACGGGGGTCGTCCCACAGTTACTAAAAACAACAGACATAGCCCCACTCCACAAAGGGGGCAGTAAAGCAACAGCAAAGAACTACAGACCAATAGCACTAACATCCCATATCATAAAAATCTTTGAAAGGGTCCTAAGAAGCAAGATCACCACGCATCTAGAAACCCATCAGTTACACAACCCAGGGCAACATGGGTTTAGAACAGGTCGCTCCTGTCTGTCTCAACTATTGGACCACTACGACAAGGTCCTAAATGCACTAGAAGACAAAAAGAATGCAGATGTAATATATACAGACTTTGCAAAAGCCTTCGACAAGTGTGACCATGGCATAATAGCGCACAAAATGCGTGCTAAAGGAATAACAGGAAAAGTCGGTAGATGGATCTATAATTTCCTCACTAACAGAACACAGAGAGTAGTCGTCAACAGAGTAAAGTCCGAGGCAGCTACGGTGAAAAGCTCTGTTCCACAAGGCACAGTACTCGCTCCCATCTTGTTCCTCATCCTTATATCCGACATAGACAAGGATGTCAGCCACAGCACCGTGTCTTCCTTTGCAGATGACACCCGAATCTGCATGACAGTGTCTTCCATTGCAGACACTGCAAAGCTCCATGCAGACATCAACCAAATCTTTCAGTGGGCTGCAGAAAACAATATGAAGTTCAACGATGAGAAATTTCAATTACTCAGATATGGTAAACATGAGGAAATTAAATCTTCATCAGAGTACAAAACAAATTGTGGCCACAAAATAGAGCGAAACACCAACGTCAAAGACCTGGGAGTGATCATGTCGGAGGATCTCACCTTCAAGGACCATAACATTGTATCAATCGCATCTGCTAGAAAAATGACAGGATGGATAATGAGAACCTTCAAAACTAGGGAGGCGAAGCCCATGATGACACTCTTCAGGTCACTTGTTCTATCTAGGCTGGAATATTGCTGCACACTAACAGCACCTTTCAAGGCAGGTGAAATTGCCGACCTAGAAAATGTACAGAGAACTTTCACGGCGCGCATAACGGAGATAAAACACCTCAATTATTGGGAGCGCTTGAGGTTCCTAAACCTGTATTCCCTGGAACGCAGGAGGGAGAGATACATGATTATATACACCTGGAAAATCCTAGAGGGACTAGTACCGAACTTGCACACGAAAATCACTCACTACGAAAGCAAAAGACTTGGCAGACGATGCACCATCCCCCAATGAAAAGCAGGGGTGTCACTAGCACGTTAAGAGACCATACAATAAGTGTCAGGGGCCCGAGACTGTTCAACTGCCTCCCAGCACACATAAGGGGGATTACCAACAGACCCCTGGCAGTCTTCAAGCTGGCACTGGACAAGCACCTAAAGTCAGTTCCGGATCAGCCGGGCTGTAGCTCGTATGTTGGTTTGCGTGCAGCCAGCAGCAACAGCCTGGTTGATCAGGCTCTGATCCACCAGGAGGCCTGGTCTCAGACCGGGCCGCGGGGGCGTTGACCCCCGGAACTCTCTCCAGGTAAACTCCAGGTAAACTCCAGCTTCCAGACTAACAAAAGATGCTGGTACTTACTGGGCATGCACTGCCTGCTGCACAAAGGGCCTACAGATCAACTCACTCACAATTTTCCCCAGACACTGGCCAGAAATCTACGAGATAAAGTGGAGGTCTTGTCTTACTGTATGGGTCTGACGGAGGTCATCTACGGTACATTGAGGTGCCTCTACCAGATTTCCCCAGGTCTCAAAATTCAAATTCAAATTCAAGTTCAAAGTTTATTCTCTATATAGATTACAATGTTGAATTTACAGAATTTGGTTGTTGTGTGGTTTACATGTAGTTAAATAATGATTACAGAGTGTACCACTAGAACGCCTAGCATGGCTAGGCATTTCGGGCAGACTTAGTTTAATTCTTTATTTTAAAATATTACAAATTATGAGGTAAGTTGGTATTATGGCTAAGTGACTAAATACTAGTTTGTGAGTTTAGCAATGTGAATGCTTTTGTTTTGGCACAGTACATAGTTTCAGTATGGGAGTATCATAGGATTCATTATTTTAAGATTGAGATTAATATTTCTGTTTATGGTCAAATGGGTGAGTGAGTGTAAGTGTGAACCACCAGGTGGTATTCATGTAGTTAGTTGATGGGATGTATCAGGGAGATAAGGTGTTTTCTAATGGTAGTTTTGAAGGTGATGAATGTGTCTGCAGTTCTAGAGTTCTCAGGTAGGGTGTTCCAGATTTTAGGGCCTTTGACATACATTGAATTTTTGTAAAGGTTTAGTCGGACACGGGGAATGCCGTAGAGATGTTTGTGTCTGGTGTTATGCCTGTGGGTTCTGTCACAACTATCAAGAAAGCGTTTTAGGTCAAGGTTGATATTGGAGTTTAAGGTCTTGTAGATGTAGATTGCACAGTAGCAAGTGTGGATGTACTGAACAGGGAGTAAGTTTAGATCTATGAAGAATGGGGGGGTGTGTTGCCAGGGATGGGATTTAGTGATTATTCTTACTGCAGTTTTTGTTGGGTTATTATTGGCTTTAGGTGTGTTGCTGCAGTTGATCCCCAAGCACAAATAGCATAGGTGAGGTATGGATAAATAAGTGAGTGGTATAGTGTGAGAAGGGCATTTTGCGGCACGTAGTATCATATCTTGGAGAGGATCCCAACCGTTTTGGATACTTTTTTGGTTATGTGTTGGATAAGGGTGCTGAAATTCAGGTTGTTGTCAAGGTATAGGCCTAGGAATTTGCCCTCATTATGTCTGGTAATTAGAGTGTTGTCGATCTTAATGTTAATTTGTGCATCTCCTGCTCTGCTACCAAACATAATATAGTAGGTTTTGTCAGTGTTAAGCGTAAGTTTATTGGCTGTCATCCAAGTCGATATTTTGATCAGCTCCTCATTAACAATGGTGCTGAGGGTGGCAAGATTAGGGTGAGAGATGACATAAGTCGTGTCGTCAGCAAAGAGAATGGGTTTCAGGTGTTGAGATACGTTTGGAAGATCATTGATGTATATGAGGAAAAGCAGGGGACCAAGGACACTCCTGCGGAACTCCAGTATCAAGTGGTCTTGTTGTTGATGGTGTGTCTTTAATGGTGACATACTGATACCTATTAGTAAGGTAAGATTTGAAATAAGCAAGCGCATGGCCTCTTATACCGTAATGGTCAAGTTTGTGGAGTAGGATGTCGTGGTCTACTGTGTCAAAAGCTTTTCTTAGGTCAATAAAAATTCCTAGGTCAATAAAAATGCTGTGTAAAGCAGATCTAGCATTTTTATAATTGCATCATTAGTGCTTTTATTTTTCCTGAATCCAAATTGGCAGGGGTTGAGTATGTTTTGTGTTGTTATAAATGAATATAGTCTCCTGTGCACGAGTTTCTCAAAGATTTTGGATAGCAATGGTAAGTTTGATATTGGCCTATAGTTGTTTAAGTCTGTAGGGTCACCACCTTTATGTATTGGTGTAACCCTTGCCATCTTGAGTAGTTTCGGGAAGGTGCTAGTTTCTAGTGACTTGTTAAAAAGTAATGAAATAGCATGTGAAAGGATATGGGCCACTCACTTGTACAGTAATGGTGGGACATTAGACAGATTCCCTGAGTTGTTTTTA
Source organism: Cherax quadricarinatus (assembly GCF_026875155.1). NCBI lineage: Eukaryota > Metazoa > Arthropoda > Malacostraca > Decapoda > Parastacidae > Cherax > Cherax quadricarinatus. Next base: position 26,055,769 of record NC_069477.1, on the reverse strand, counting down.
AGTGACTTTATAATCTCGGTGACTTCCGAGGGCTCAGTTGGTGCAAAATAAAAGGAATTTGGGAAATTCCCATCTAGGTAGTCCCCGGCATGGGCATTGGTATGTGGGATTTTATTGGCGACATTAGATCCTATGGTTGGGAAGAAGTTGTTTATCTTGTTAGCTGTGTCAGTGGGATGTAGTGGTGTTTCATTAGGTTTAGTTAGGACAATATTCTTGGTTTTTTTCAGTTTGTGGGTCCCTAGAGTCTGAGAGAGTGTTTTCCAGGTCTTTTTTATATCTCCTCTAGTGTCTGTGAATCTACTGGAGTAGAATAGTTGTTTGGCTTTCTTTATTAATTTGGTGAGAACTGATGAATAGTGTTTAAGAATATCTTTGTGTATTAAGCCCTGTCTATGTTGCTTTTCATATTGGTGTTTCTTGTCAATGGATTTCAGAATGGTACTGGTTAGCCATGGGCAACCAAGCCGTTTGTTTGTGATCTGTTTCGTTTTTATAAGACAATGTTTGTTGTATAGTCTAAGTAATTTGTTAAGAAAAATGTCTGTCCAGTCATCAATACCATTGGCCTTGGGGGATTCTGTAGGATAGTCAACAATCTCTAGGTCAGCTGTAAAGACACGTGGGGGCGCCGTCTGCTGAGCACGGCACGTGTTGTCCAGTTGGTGTCTGTCTACAGAAGGGAGAGCTCGTGTCTTCCAGACCCGCGCCTCATCCTTCAAGCTAGGGCTGCCAGTTCTCCCTAGCTAACTTAACCTAGTGTTTGCCTACATTATCGGCCTATTACTACCTATGTTAAGGTCTTAGGTCTACATTATTATTATCTACAGTTGCCTCAATGATCCTAATATTAGTTTACTACCAGTAAAACTACCTACTCCTTCCCTGAAGGGTAAATCTATAACTTAAATAGTGCTTGCCAACCACGCCAACTTGGGGAGAACGCTTTTTGTTTGGGTGGGTTTAAGGGCCACCCAGCTCAGCCGTTCCATTATGGCCATTCTGGGACCCCCTTTGTACGCCGTATCTGTCCTGTGGAACTTTAGGGACCAAATAAATTTCCACAACTTCCCTGGGTTTCCTTAGTGGCTTTACCCTCCTCTGGGTTACCAAGGATTGCTTACCCCTCCCAGGGATATCCTGGGTTGCTAACCCTTCGGGTTAAAAATCCTAACAAATCATAACATGTTTCATCATTAACTAGTCTAACACTTCATGTATCAGATGCAATTAATGCAGAAGGTTAACGCAGAAAGGTTAATAATAATCAAGGATCTCAATGGCAATAAGTCACTCTGACTTTAGTTAGTTAGTTAAAGATTAGCCGGTATTCTCCCGGCCCGGGCCTTGTCCAAGTGGTGGCCCGGCCTTGGCTCCCTCTTTAGGGAGTGTCTGAGACCTAAGTCTCCCATGGGAGGAGGCACAAGTACCTCCTCATCTTTGGGACCAACTGTCCCCAGGCCTAGCCACAAGCTAGGCCTCTCTGGTCTGCCATCCCCACCCCAAGGGGGCTAATGGGAATGACAGTCTTGTGAGCTAAAGGCTCGGGCTCAGGCACCTACCCTACCCTAGAAGGGTTAGGCATGGTATCGATCTACTCTGACTTTTTTGGGTTATCCTGGGTAATCTATACATATGCTGCTATGTATTATAATCTATGTAACTATATTTATGTGTACCTGAACATAAATAAAAACGTACGTACGTACTTACTAAGGATAACTTAAGAAATGCAAGCAGCGTGGATTTTAAAAATCTTCATTCATTTATACAATTTTTTTTTATTATTTTAGTGCTATAGTAAATAAACATAAAAGTTTATTTAGGCACAGTTATACATAAGTACAATTATCATACATAGTGTAAATTACCAAGTATAACCCCGAAAAATAGTCAGCAGTGACTTATTTCCACTGGTGTCCTTGTAATATCTTATTATTTAAGATTTTAAATTTAAAACAGCTAAGTAACTCAACTGTGTGAAAATCATTTACAATAAAAGGAGATATAATGGGAATAAAGTAAATTGAGTCATTTATATTAACTTGTAATAGAAGATCAGCTGTAAAATAAATCACTCTCTTCCCTGTTTACGGAGAAGAGCTAAACGCGTAGGGGGTCATACGACTCTTGTAGTATGGAAGGCAATCGGATCTTATCAAAGGAAGGGGACATCAGGTCTTTTTCCTTGGAACAAGAGCTTCTCACTTTTAGATTGCTGCTGCAGCTTCCCTAAAGAAAATGAATGAAATAGTTTACCCTTAGTATACAGCCGAACTAACTATTAGTTAATATTATGTGATTTTAAATATAAAATTCATTAATAAAATACAATTTTTATTTACCATTTATTAGTATTGTTTCAGATCTTTTACAGACTTTGAAATCTTTGCAAAATTTAAAAAAAATATAAGAATTTTATATAAAATAAAAGTAAAATAAAATAAAACTTATTTTTAGGAGAATACCAGCGAAAAAAAAAAGAAAAAAAAGGGACTTGGCAAACCTTACTTTCAGTCATTGCACGTCACCCGCGTGTGTCCCCGCTGAAGTTGCTGCAAGGACCTGCTTTGGGCCTCCATTGCACTGCACACCAGCCACTGTTAGTGCACACTAAGGTTTGGTATGTCATCTGGCCATAGGGCCGGTGAGGTACTCCCCCCTTCCTGCTGAAGACCTGCCACGCAGGTGCAAGTAACGATAAACGTCACTTCCCTACCCGGGGAGCCAATGCCGGGTCACCAAAATGGAAGAGACCCGGGCCGGGATACCATACCGGCGAATCAAATAGAATAGAAAAAAAAACACACAAACATCAAATCCCTCTGTGTCATTCAGAACACAGCTGTACGGGCCATGCTGGGAGCTCCTAGGTGGGCCAATGCAGTGGCTCTGAACCTTGAGGTGCAGTTACAGCCTCCTGAAGACAGGATCCAACTGGTAGCTGCCAAGAGGATCGCACAGTATCTCCGACTCCCAGGGGCTGACAAACTGATGAGAGATTTACGGGTCCGCCAGGGACAGGTCATTCCACTGCATCCCGGCCGCCGATGGATGTGGTGGGTAGCAGATGCCACAGAGAAGCTCCTGCCCATGACATTGCTCCAGGCGAGAGGCTGCCACAGACTGGGCACCAGAGCTGTTTGCAGTGCACTGGACAACCTTACCAGACAGCAAGAGCCATTGCACCCAGGACATTCTGCAACGACTTGCCTCGGCTAGCACTGTGGGTGTGGAAGGCCCAGGGTGTGTGCCATATTACACCGATAGCTCCTGAGACCCAGTGGCAAGCCGCACAGCTGCTGGGATATTCCACAGCAATCTGACAGCAGGTTGGCGCCTCCCAGACCATTGCACCATCCTCCAGGCCAAACTCTTTGCCATCCAACAAGCTCTGCAGCATGCTCTTGCAGACCATCAGCATCCCCTCATCATCCACATTGATCCAAGCGCTTATGCACAGAGAGCCAAAGGACAACATACACTTAATCACATCCATCCGGGGTGACCTGCAGACTCTCATGGCCCAGGGATGCAGGGCTACCATCAACTGGATACCGAGCCATGTGGGTATCCCTGGCAATGATGCTGCAGATGAGGCAGCTAGGACTGCAACCCTCGAGGCACAGCCATGTGCTGCACTCTCCATCAGCCTCAGCCAGATTGTGCTGTGGGCTGCCGGTGCAGCAAGGCACCCATTCCCTGACCCTAGGAATTCACGGAGCCTCTGTTGGTATGTCAGGGCGACCCACAGGGCGCCGCCTCCAAGTATTCGGACACAGTCCAGAAAACTGAGGGTGCATATCCACCACCTACGCTTAGGGTATCCCACCACTGAGAGGATTGTTGAACGGGCACTAGAGGAGCTCTGTGCCCATTGTGACCGAATGGTTCCAAAGCCCTTAGTGCACTACCTGTTAGACTGCCCAGCTACGATGCCCCTTCACCGTAGACACTTCCCAATGACCCCAGTGGGGCAGGCCCGAGAGGATGAGGCAGCACATCTTGTGTACTTAGCTGTCAGGGGCTTGGAAACCTTACTTCCAGTCATTGCACGTCATCTGCCCCCCCCGCTGAAGTTGCTGGGAGGGCCTGCTTTGGGCCTCCATTGCACTGCACACCAGCTGCTGTTAGTGCACACTAACGTCATCTGGCCATAGAGCCGGTGAGGTACCCCCCTTCCTGCTGAAGATCTGCCATGCAGGTGCAAGTAAAGATAAACAACACTTCCCTACCCAGGGAGCCAATGCCGGGTCACCAAAATGGAAGAGACCCGGGCCGGGATACCATACCGGCGAATCAAATAGAATAGAATAGAATAGAAAAAAAAATTCCAAGGCAGCGATCCAAGCGCTTATGCATAGAGAGCCAAAGGACAACATACACTTAATCACATCCATCCGGGGTGACCTGCAGACTCTCATGGCCCAGGGTTGCAGGGCTACCATCAACTGGATCCTGAGCCATGTGGGTATCCCTGGCAATGATGCTGCAGATGAGGCTGCTAGGACCGCAACCCTCGAGGCACAGCCATGTGCTGCAATCTCCATCAGCCTCAGCCAGATTGTGCTGTGGGCTGCTGGTGCGGCCAGGCGCCCATTCCCTGACCCTGGGGATTCACGGAGCCTCTGTTGGTATGTCAGGGCGACCCACAGGGCGCCCCCTCCAAGTATTCAGACACAGTCCAGAGAACTGAGGGTGCATATCCACCGCCTACACTTAGGGTATCCCACCACTGTGCGGATTGTTGAACGGGCACGAGAGGAGCTCTGTGCCCATTGTGACCGAATGATTCTGAAGTCCTTGGTGCACTACCTGTTAGGCTGCCTGGCTACGATGCCCCTTCGCCGTAGACACTTCCCAATGACCCCAGTGGGGCAGGCCTGAGAGGATGAGACAGCACATCTTGTGTACTTAGCTGTCAGGGACTTGGAAACCTTACTTCCAGTCATTGCACGTTATCCGCTCCCCCCCCCCCCCCCGCTGAAGTTGCTGCTGCTGCGAGGGCCTGCTTTGGGCCTCCATTGCACTGCACACCAGCCGCTGTTAGTGCACACTAATGTTTGGTACGTCATCTGGCCATAGAGCCGGTGAGGTACCCCCCTTTCCTGCTGAAGACCTGCCACGCAGGTGCAAGTAAAGATAAAATGACACCTCCCTAACCGGGGAGCCAATGCCGGGTCACCAAAATGGAAGAGACCCGGGCCGGGATACCATACCAGCGAATCAAATAGAATAGAATAAAAAAAATATGGGAGCAAATAAGAAGAAAAAAAAATATCCCTGGAACTGCATCACTAACCAATGCACAACCCACCGCCAACAAGGCTGACCCACAGGACAAACCTGATCCCACCACCACCCCATGAGAGACACCCACTGAACAACACATTCAATATCAGCACATGTTCTCCCTTACCCAATGCCCAGTATCCCCCATGTCGGCAACGTCAACTTCCGAGGCGACCGACGACCTACCCTCACAGCTTAACTCCAAACCTGACATGCCCTTCACATCAGACGATGAGTCAGACTCGTCATCAGATGGCACCATTGCCAACAGCACAGACAACAACCAACTCCTCACTCAGAAGTCCACCCAAGACTATAACCCCACTCCTTCCTGCACTCCCAACAGAAAGCGCACCCAACCACCACGAGACTGCAGCTACTAAACACCCATCCTCTGTCCACAGCAACCTCGCCAAACACGTAAAATAACGGGGATCACAATTCTACAAATTAACATCCGACACTTCTTCAACAACAGCTACCTCCTTGAACTAGAACTCTGTAATCACAACCCAGACATTATCCTCTTAAATGAAACATCAGCCAGACCTGACCAGCACATAAAGATACGTGGGTACTCAACTCTCAAGAAATCCAGGGGGCCCAACAGTGGGGTGGCCATCTTAGTGAAGCAGGGACATGAATTCCGCAATCTACATGTTGACGAGGACAATGTCCTAGCGGTCAAAGTACCAACATCACACGGGCGACTCCAAGTAGGCAGAGGTTACTTCCCTCCCAGACAACAGTATATTGAATCCATTCCCTTACACCACCTTCTCAATAGAAATATCCCTACTGTCCTAGCAGGGGACTTCAATGCCCACCACCCTGCTCTCTTCAATTGTGGAGCCACCCAGCCCCAAGGTGACCACAAGGGAAAACAACTATACCACATAATGGCTGTGAAAGACCTTACATTCCAAGGCCCATTCTTCAAGTCGTTCATGGGCCCCCACCCAGGCACCCCAGACGTAGTCCTCACCAGCAGAGACTGCGACCTGTTCCACTGCAGAGTCTCCCCAGGCAGCAACGTCGGGTCAGATCACATCCCAGTGGTAATCAAGCTACAGTCCACTCTGTTCCATACACCCACCTTCCCTAAACCCACCCAACCTGAAGACATTAGGCTTTGACCCCTATAGAGCCTTCCTAGGAAATGACCAAACCATTTCTCTCGAAGACCAGCCCTCCAATGCAATAGACGGAGCAATTAACTCTCTCCACGCCAGAATCAATGAGGCCACGCAATCCTGCTACACACTAACATCGTCCAAGATCTACCAACAATGCAAACCAACCAGGGAAATCAAGGACAGAATGAACATGTACCAATCAGAGTGCAGCAGTCACTTCCTCACAGGGCAACCCTCCCGGGAAGTCCTACAAAGATTGAGAAGAGAGCTAATCGCCCTTATAACCCAACATAAAAGAGATCTTTGGGATTATCTGGTGCAGCAAGCAAACCAGTATAAACGCCACCCAGACAAATTCTGGAACAAGATCCACAGACTCCTAGGAGCCAAACACACTCCCACTCAACACCTTACTCACTCCTTCACCGACGAAGACGGCGAGGTAGTGACTACCCTACTTGATGACCCACCGGACCAAGCCAAGCTGATGGGCGAAGTATGGGAGAACATTCTCTCACACAATGACAGCAGAAGATTTAACAATATCCACTACCAGTTGGTCAACCAATGGCATGATGATAACCTAGAAGACTTCCATCCCATACCAACAATTGACACATCTTCCCTGGAAGACGAACACCCTCTTACCAGGCCAATCACACTCAGAGAAGTGTCTCAAGTCATAGGACGACTGAGAAACACTGCTCCTGGCCCATCAGGCATAACAGCTAAACAACTAAAATACCTTCCCTGTAACTGCAAGATGTCACTGGTGAATATCTACAATGCCATCTTGGCATCTGGTCACTTCCCAGTGGCCTTCAGGACAGTTAAGATAATCTTCATTGCCAAACCTAACAAGGACAATCGCATCCCCGAGAACTACAGACCTATCTCCCTACTCGCAGTCACAGGCAAAGTCTTCGAAAGAATAATCTCCAGCAGACTAAATTACTACATGGAGTTCAACCACCTATTCTCTGAAAAGCAGTTCAGCTTCAGGTACCACCGTAGCACTCAGCATGCCATAAACATCTTTGATGCCTTGGCCAGCCTGAAGAAGGAAGGGAATCTGGCCCTTATCACCAGGGACGTGCAAATGGCCTTTGACAGCCTTTGGCATGACAGCCTCAATTACAAACTCGTAGACCTCCCTGATCACAACTGGACCTTCCTCAGGCTATCTACAACTTCTTAACAGGAAGAAGAATCATCCCCACATTCCATGGAATGGAATCAAATCCCTTCACACCAACAGCAGGAGTACCCCAAGGCTCTTGTCTCAGCCCTATCCTCTTCAACATATACGTCAACGACCTCCCCCAACCTGAACATACCGACACCATCATCACTCAATTTGGAGACGATGTCATCCATGTTGTCCCCTCCACCCCTACAGCTGGTGCAAATAAACATAGGAGAGCAATCGAGAAAATGAATGAAGAACTAAATAGAACAGCCAGGTGGGAGAAGAAATGGAGAATCACAACCAACCCAGACAAAGTCCACATCAGTATCATCGGATGCTTGCCATCAACCATAGAAGACAAAGGGGGCATCTCCATCAGGGGCACCCGAATTACTATTAGGAATCCAAACAAGATCCTAGGATATGAGATCGACAGATTACTCAACTCTACATCCCACACAACCAAAAAAGTAAACTTAGCTAAAGCCCGCCTTGGCCAAGTTTATCGATTCAAAGCAGCTCCTCCCCACATCAAACTACACCAATACAAGATGATCAGACCTCTGCTGGAATACCCCTGTGCACCCTTGTAGCTCACAACCAAAACCAACATGCTAAAATTCCAAAGAGTCCAAAACAAAGCCCTCCGTTTCATCACTGGCACCAGACTCAGAGACAGAATCAGGACCGAGGACCTCCACATACAGCAGAGAATCCCGGCAATCAATGTCCGGTTAGATAAACTCACGAAGAGACAACTATATGACATGCAGGAACTCTATGTGCCTGACAGAGAGAACCCCCCCCCCCTACCAGTGAACACGACCGACTATACCATTACCACCCCTCCCCACAGAGCCCAAAGAATGACCCTCCAACAAAGAGTTCGACGCTTCATCCACAAGGAGAACTTCCCTCGACCGAAAATCTTAAGATACCTCCCTGCAGAAGAAGAATGGATACCACCGGAACCATTCTACGTCCAGTAACACGACTAACGCTCCCCATCTCCTGGTGACCCACTTCTATCAATCTACACCTCACAACAAATCTTGTTGCACTACAAATACGCTCCTGCAGGACACCACCTCAGTCACTGCTTAGCCAGCCAACCCCAGGTGAGCAACCAACCACCATCAAACAACCTGCAACTTCCATCTGCAGCTTCGGCCTTCTGACCAACCTCTTAAAAAAAAAAAAAAAAAAAAAAAAAAAAAAAGCAATTGCACGCCAAAAAAATGCAATTGTTATACGCCAATTCGGTGGCATATAACAACAATATAGCAGTGTGCAATTGATGGGCAGGAGGCATATCCCACTCATAAAACCAACTTCTCCATAAATTACTCAATATGCTTAACGGCATATTCAAAATACACCAAAGTGGATAGGCCACTACCCTTTTACAACCCCACCTCCCCCTCCTCCCCCCAACCTTTCCTACATTCCATCCTGACCCATCCTTCTTCCTCCCTCCCATCTTACCAAAGCTCTGGCTAGAACCTCACCTCACCTCACCACCACTACTTGGAAAAGACCCGGGCCGGGAGAATACCAGCGAATAAAAAAAAATGAAAAAAAAAAAAAAAAGTTGGTCAAAAAACCAGGACCTGGAAGATTTCCTCCCCATATCATCAATTGACACATCTTTCGAAAACCAACATCCATTGACTAGACCAATCACTCAGGGAAGTGTCCCAAGTCATCAGCCGAATGAGTAACACAGCACCTGTCCCTTTAGGCATAACAGCTCAAGTACCTTCCCCACAACTACAAGATGTTGCTGGTGAATGTCTACAATGCCGTCTTGGCATCGGGACATGATTTTCATCGTAAAAGACAAGGGAAACCCAGAAAACTACAGGCTCATCTCCTTACTCCAAGTCATGGGCAAAGACTTCGAGAAAATAATCTCAAACAGACTAAACTACTACATGGAATTCAACCACCTTTTCACCAAAAAGCAGTTCGGCTTCAGATCCCACCGTAGCACACAACGATATATACCGTGGCCAGCCTGAGGAAGCAAGGGAACCTGGCCCTGATTGCAACTAGGGATGTACACAAGGCCTTCGACAGCCTGTGGCACAACGGACTCATCTTCAAACCTGCAGACCTCCCAGATCACAACTGGACCTTTCTCAGGCTCATATACAACTTAACAGGTAGAAGTATCATTCCCACCTTCCATGGAACGGCACTTACACCCTTCACGCCAACAGCTAGCATACCACAAGGCTCATGCCTCAGCCCTATACTCTTCAACATATATGTTAACGACCTCCCCCAACCTGAACACAACGATACCATCTTCACCCAATTTGCAGATGATGTCATCCATGTGGTCTCTTCAGCCCCCATCTCTGGCGCAAACAAACATAGAGCAATAGAGAAAATGAAGGAACTGCGAAGAACAGCCATGTGGGAGAAAAAATGGAGAATCACCATCAACCCAGATAAAGTCCTCATCAGCACCGTCGGTTGCTTAGCATCAACCATTGAAGACAAAAGGGGCATTTTCATCAGAGGTACACGAATTGGCATCAGAAATCCAAACAAGATCCTAGGGTATGAGATCGACAGATTACTCATTTCCACCTCCCACATAACCAAAAGTGAGCCTAGCAAAATCCTGCCTCAGTCAACTTTTCCGATTTAACGTAGCCCCCCCCCCTCCCCACATCAAGAAACACCTCTACAAGATGATGATCAGACCTCTGCTAGAATACCCTTGCATACCTATGTCTCTAACAACTAAAATCAATATGCTAAAACTCCAAAGAGTCCAAAACAAAGCACTCCACTTCATCACTGGCACCAGATTCAGAGATAGAATCCGGACTGAAGACCTGCACATGCAACAGAGAATCACTGCAATTAATGTCAGGCTTGATAAACTAAAGAAGAGACAACTATATGACATGCAGGAACTCTATGTGCCTGACAGAGAGAACCCTCCCCAACCAACGAACACAACCGACTACACCTTCAGCACCCCCCCCCCACTCAGATCCCAAAGAATGACCCCTCCAACAAAGAGTCCGATGCTTCATCCACAAGGAGAACTTCCCTCGACCACGAATCCTCAGTGACCTCCCTGAAGAAGTAGAAGAATGGATACCACCAGAACCATTCTACACCCAGTAACACGGGTTAATGCTCCCCAATCTTGGGTGACCCACTCCTGTCAATCAACACCTTGCAACTAACCTTGTACCATCTACAAGCATCCTAGAGCAGGACACCGCCCCAGGAAGGGCTTAGCCGACCAACTCCAGGAACGCAACCAACCTCCATCAAATTACCTGCAACTACCACCTGCAGTTGCAGCCTTACCTGGAGTTTACCTGGAGAGAGTTCCGGGGGTCAACGCCCCCGCGGCCCGGTCTGTAACAAGGCCTCCTGGTGGATCAGAGCCTGATCAACCAGGCTGTTGCTACTGGCTGCACGCAAACCAACGTACGAGCCACAGCCCGGCTGATCAGGAACTGACTTTAGGTGCTTGTCCAATGCCAGCTTGAAGACTGCCAGGGGTCTGTTGGTAATCCCCCTTATGTGTGCTGGGAGGCAGTTGAACGGTCTCGGGCCCCTGACACTTATTGTATGGTCTCTTAACGTGCTAGTGACACCCCTGCTTTTCATTGGGGGAATGGTGCATCGTCTGCCAAGTCTTTTGCTTTCGTAGTGAGTGATTTTCGTGTGCAAGTTCGGTACTAGTCCCTCGAGGATTTTCCAGGTGTATATAATCATGTATCTCTCCCTCCTGCTTTCCAGGGAATACAGGTTTAGGAACCTCAAGCGCTCCCAGTAATTGAGGTGTTTTATCTCCGTTATGCGCGCCATGAAAGTTCTCTGTACATTTTCTAGGTCGGCAATTTCACCTGCCTTGAAAGGTGCTGTTAGTGTGCAGCAATATTCCAGCCTAGATAGAACAAGTGACCTGAAGAGTGTCATCATGGGCTTGGCCTCCCTAGTTTTGAAGGTTCTCATTATCCATCCTGTCATTTTTCTAGCAGATGCGATTGATACAATGTTATGGTCCTTGAAGGTGAGATCCTCCGACATGATCACTCCCAGGTCTTTGACGTTGGTGTTTCGCTCTATTTTGTGGCCAGAATTTGTTTTGTACTCTGATGAAGATTTAATTTCCTCATGTTTACCATATCTGAGTAATTGAAATTTCTCATCGTTGAACTTCATACTGTTTTCTGCAGCCCACTGAAAGATTTGGTTGATGTCCGCCTGGAGCCTTGCAGTGTCTGCAATGGAAGACACTGTCATGCAGATTCGGGTGTCATCTGCAAAGGAAGACACGGTGCTGTGGCTGACATCCTTGTCTATGTCGGATATGAGGATGAGGAACAAGATGGGAGTGAGTACTGTGCCTTGTGGAACAGAGCTTTTCACCGTAGCTGCCTCGGACTTTACTCTGTTGACGACTACTCTCTGTGTTCTGTTAGTGAGGAAATTATAGATCCATCGACCGACTTTTCCTGTTATTCCTTTAGCACGCATTTTGTGCGCTATTACGCCATGGTCACACTTGTCGAAGGCTTTTGCAAAGTCTGTATATATTACATCTGCATTCTTCTTGTCTTCTAGTGCATTTAGGACCTTGTCGTAGTGATCCAATAGTTGAGACAGACAGGAGCGACCTGTTCTAAACCCATGTTGCCCTGGGATGTGTAACTGATGGGTTTCTAGATGGGTGGTGATCTTGCTTCTTAGGACCCTTTCAAGATTTTTATGATATGGGATGTTAGTGCTATTGGTCTGTAGTTCTTTGCTGTTGCTTTACTGCCCCCTTTGTGGAGTGGGGCTATGTCTGTTGTTTTTAGTAACTGTGGGACGACCCCTGTGTCCATGCTCCCTCTCCATAGGATGGAAAAGGCTCGTGATAGGGGCTTCTTGCAGTTCTTGATGAACACAGAGTTCCATGAGTCTGGCCCTGGGGCTGAGTGCATGGGCATGTCATTTATCGCCTGTTCGAAGTCATTTGGCATCAGGATAACATCGGATAGGCTTGTGTTAATCAAATTTTGTGGCTCTCTCATAAAAAATTCATTTTGATCTTCGACTCTCAGTCTGGTTAGCGGCTTGCTAAAAACTGAGTCATACTGGGACTTGAGTAGCTCACTCATTTCCTTGCTGTCATCTGTGTAGGACCCATCTTGTTTAAGTAGGGGCCCAATACTGGACGTTGTTCTCGATTTTGATTTGGCATAGAAGAAATACTTTGGGTTTCTTTCGATTTCATTTATGGCTTTTAGTTCTTCCCGCGATTCCTGACTCCTAAAGGATTCTTTTAGCTTAAGTTCGATGCTTGCTATTTCTCTGACCAGTGTCTCCCTATGCATTTCAGATATATTGACCTCTTTTAGCCGCTCTGTTACTCTTTTCCGTCGCCTGTAAAGGGAGCGCCTGTCTCTTTCTATTTTACATCTACTCCTCCTTTTTCTTAGAGGAATAAGCCTTGTGCATACATCGAGTGCCACCGAGTTAATCTGTTCTAGGCATAAGTTGGGGTCTGTGTTGCTTAGTATATCTTCCCAGCTTATATCGGTTAGGACTTGGTTTACTTGGTCCCACTTTATGTTTTTGTTATTGAAGTTGAATTTGGTGAATGCTCCCTCGTGACTAGTCTCATTATGTCGGTCTGGGGCTCCACGCATACATGTCTGAACCTCAATTATGTTGTGATCTGAGTATATTGTTTTTGATGTGGTGACATTTCTTATCAGATCATCATTGTTAGTGAAGATGAGGTCTAGTGTATTCTCCAGTCTAGTAGGCTCTATTATTTGCTGGTTTAAATTTAATTTTGTGCAGAGATTTAAAAGCTCGTCTTCTTGCGCAAAAAAAAATGGAAATTGCAAACAGTATGCATCCTTCCAATTCAGTGGCACACCGGTATACAGATGATATAGCAGTGTGCAATTGATGGGCAGGAGGTATACCTATCTCATGAATTCAACTTTTCTACGAATTACACAACATGCACACACGCATATTTAAATTGCACCAAAGGGGATAGGCCACTTACCTTTATAGATGAATGGTTCGGAGAACCGACATGTTGATAAATTAGACACATGTGCAACTCTTGGGAATCTTTATTGAGGAAACGTTTCGCCACACAGTGGCTTCATCAGTCCATACATAGGAGAAACTTGAAGAACAGGAGGAGAATGAGGTAATCAGTCCCTCAACCTTGAGTCGATGTGTTCAGTCCATCAATCTTGAGTAGAATACGATATTCTACTCAAGATTGATGGACTGAACACATCGACTCAAGGTTGAGGGACTGATTACCTCATTCTCCTCCTGTTCTTCAAGTTTCTCCTATGTATGGACTGATGAAGCCACTGTGTGGCGAAACGTTTCCTCAATAAAGATTCCCAAGAGTTGCACATGTGTCTAATTTATCAACACTTACCTTTAAAACCCCACCTACTCCATCACCCTCCCAAACCTTTCCAACATCCCATCCTTACCCATCCTTCTTAATCCCCCATCTTACCAAAGTTCTTGTCAGAACCTCGCACCTCACATAACATTGACATCATGCCCAGCTCTTTCAGAGTAGGTGCCTGAGCCAGAGCTTGCTGTTAACAAGACTACTATTCCCATTATCCCTCTTGCGGTGGGGATGACAGACAAGAGAGGCCTAGCTTCTCCCTACGAGCCCCGTGAGGGTGGGGAATGTGGCTAGGCCTGGTTCTTCCATGGCAGACATTAGTCTGAAATACTCCCGAGAGAAGGAGCCAAGGCCGGCCCACCACTTGGAAAAGGCCCAGGCCAGGAGAATACAGGTGAATCAATAAGAAGGTTGGATAACTATAAATTGCCGTAACGGCAGTAATCTAATTGTTTACTAGTTGCTGCTTCCCTAATATAAGAATTATCTTAAGTCACAGTAGGTTGCAGGACTCTCACTCCCTCGATGCCTACTTCCTACCATTCTCACATTACATTCTTACATTAAATTAATAACTGCAATATTAAAAAGTTGTTGACTGCATATTATTAGGCTTGCTGGATACACAAAAGAAATTCATATTATCACTTACCACTTATTTTTTTATATATTTTATTTAAAAAGATGCCATTACAATTATATAATAATATATATATATATATATATATATATATATATATATATATATATATATATATATATATATATATATATATATATATAAAGAGTCACATGACAGCTTCTGACAGTGTTCTTCCCACGCTACCTAAATATGCCGCCGACTACACAACTGCTGGACGACAAACAAAACCCCACCCCCCATCCCCTCACCCTACACTAAAGGAACATGATGTGTAACACATCACAATGTTATGCCTGATACTAAAGACAAAACGGAAGGACTCGTGAACATCCGCAGCCAGACCAGTCATCCCTTTGCTCGGCCAACCCTCCCCACCCCCTTGACAGTGTTTACCTGGAGTTTACCTGGAGAGAGTTCCGGGGGTCAACGCCCCCGCGGCCCGGTCTGTGACCAGGCCTCCTGGTGGATCAGAGCCTGATCAACCAGGCTGTTGCTGCTGGCTGCACGCAAACCAACGTACGAGCCACAGCCCGGCTGATCAGGAACCGACTTTAGGTGCTTGTCCAGTGCCAGCTTGAAGACTGCCAGGGGTCTGTTGGTAATCCCCCTTATGTATGCTGGGAGGCAGTTGAACAGTCTCGGCCCCCTGACACTTATTGTATGGTCTCTTAACGTGCTAGTGACACCCCTGTGCCCTAACCTGAGAAATACTTTATTAATGTACATATAATGAAAGCATGAGCCATTACAAATGGCCACACAGTGTGTCAATATCGTCAATATCGGCAGGACATGCTTACAAAATCTAACAAACCTTACATGACAGTATACACTGTGCCATTAAAAT
>NC_069477.1:25870244-26037744 GCF_026875155.1 Cherax quadricarinatus | reverse complement strand
GAGTGGGAGTGGATGGTGAGGTATGGAAGTAGGTTGGTTGGAGTGGGAGTGGATGGTGAGGTATGGAAGTGGGTGGTGGAGTGGGAGTGGATAGTGAGTATGGAAGTGGGTGGTGGATTTGGGAGTGGATGGTGAGGTATGGAAGTGGGTGGTGGAGTGGGTGTGGATGGTGAGGTATGGAAGTGGGTGGTGGAGTGGGAGCGGAAGGTGAGGTATGGAAGTGGGTGGTGGAGTGGGAGTGGATGGTGAGGTATGGGAAGTGGGTGGTGGAGTGGGAGTGGATGGTGAGGTATGGAAGTGGGTGGTGGAGTAGGAGTGAGTGGTGAGGTATGGAAGTGGGTGGTGGAGTAGGAGTGGATGGTGAGGTATGGAAGTGGGAGGTGGAGTGGGAGTGGATGGTGAGGTATGGAAGTGGGTGGTGGAGTGGGAGTGGATGGTGAGGTATGGAAGTGGGTGGTGGAGTGGGAGTGGATGGTGAGTTATAGAAGTGGGGTGGTGGAAGTGGGATGGGATGGTGAGGTATGGAAGTGGGTGGTGGAGTGGGAGTGGATGGTGAGGTATGGAAGTGGGTGGTGGAGTGGGAGTGGATGGTGAGGTATGGAAGTGGGTGGTGGAGTGGGAGTGGGATGGTAAGGTATGGAAGTGGGTGGTGGAGTGGGAGTGGATGGTGAGGTATGGAAGTGGGTGGTGGAGTGGGAGTGGTGGTGAGGTATGGAAGTGGGTGGTGGAGTGGGAGTGGATGGTGAGGTATGGAAGTGGGTGATGGAGTGGGAGTGGATGGTGAGGTATGGAAGTGGGTGGTGGAGTGGGTGTGGATGGTAAGGTATGGAAGTGGGTGGTGGAGTAGGAGTTAATGGTGAGGTATGGAAGGGGTGGTGGAGTGGGAGTGAATGGTGAGGTATGGAAGTGGGTGGTGGAGTTGGGTGGATGGTGAGGTATGGAAGTGGGTGGTTGAGTGGGAGTGGATGGTGAGATATGGAAGTGGGTGGTGGAGTGGGAGTGAATGGTGAGGTATGGAAGTGGGTGGTGGAGTGGGAGTGGATGGTGAGGTATGGAAGTGGGTGGTGGAGTGGGAGTGGATGGTGAGGTATGGAAGAGG
This sequence comes from Cherax quadricarinatus, assembly GCF_026875155.1. NCBI lineage: Eukaryota > Metazoa > Arthropoda > Malacostraca > Decapoda > Parastacidae > Cherax > Cherax quadricarinatus. The sequence goes on along the minus strand of NC_069477.1, from coordinate 26,036,645 downwards.
GTGGTGGAGTGGGAGTGGAGGGGTTGAGGTATGGAAGTGGGTGGTGGAGTGGGAGTGGATGGTGAGGTATGGAAGTGGGTGGTGGAGTTGGTAGTGTGTGGTGAGGTATGGAAGTGGGTGGTGGAGTAGGAGTGGATGGTGAGGTATGGAAGTGGGAGGTGGAGTGGGAGTGGATGGTGAGGAATGGAAGTGGGTGGTGGTGGGAGTGGATGGTGAGGTATGGAAGTGGGTGGTGGAGTGGGAGTGGATGGTAAGGTATGGAAGTGGGTGGTGGAGTGGGAGTGGATGGTGAGGTTGGAAGTGGGTGGTGGAGTGGGAGTGGAGGTGAGGTATGGAAGTGGGTGGTGGATGTGGGAGTGGATGGTGAGGTATGGAAGTGGGTGGTGGAGTGGGAGTGGATGGTGTGGTATGGAAGTGGGTGGTGGAGTGGGAGCGGTTGGTGAGGTATGGAAGTGGGTGGTGGAGTGGGAGTGGATGGTGAGGATGGAAGTGGGTGGTGGAGTGGGAGTGGATGGTGAGGTATGGAAGTGGGTGGGTGGAGTGGGAGTGGATGGTAAGGTAGGAAGTGGGGTGGTGGAGTGGGGTGGATGGTGAGGTATGGAGGGTGGGGGGGTGGAGTGGGAGTGGATGGTGAGGTATGGAAGTGGGTGGTGGTGAGTGGGAGTGGATGGTGAGGTATGGAAGTGGGTGGTGGAGTGGGAGTGGATGGTGTGGTATGGAAGTGGGTGGTGGAGTGGGAGCGGATGGTGAGGTATGGAAGTGGGTGGTGGATTGGGAGTGGATGGTGAGGTATGGAAGTGGGTGGTGGAGTGGGATTTGGATGGTAAGGTATGGAAGTGGTGTGTGGAGTGGGAGTGGATGGTGAGGTATGGAAGTGGGTGGTGGAGTGGGAGTGGATGGTGAGGTATGGAAGTGGGTTGTGGAGTGGAGTGGATGGTGAGGTATGGAAGTGGGTGGTGGAGTGGGATTTGGATGGTGAGGTATGGAAGTGGGTGGTGGAGTGGGAGTGGATGGTGAGGTATGGAAGTGGGTGGTGGAGTATGGAGTCAGTGGGTGAGGTATGGAAGTGGGTGGTGGAGTAGGAGTGGATGGTGAGGTATGGAAGTGGGAGGTGGAGTGGGAGTGGGATGGTGGGAATGGAATTGGGTGGTGGAGTGGGAGTGGATGGTGAGGTATGGAAGTGGGTGGTGGAGTGGGAGTGGATGGTGAGGTATGAATTTGGGTGGGGGAGTGGGGTGGATGGTGAGGAATGGAAGTGGGTGGTGGAGGGGAGTGGATGGTGTGGTATGGAAGTGGGTTGGTGAGTGGGAGCGGATGGTGAGGTATGGAAGTGGGTGGTGGAGTGGGAGTGGATGGTGAGGAATGGAAGTGGGTGGTGGATGGGAGTGGGAGGGGTGAGGTATGGAAGTGGGTGGTGGAGTGGGAGTGGATGGTAAGGTATGGAAGTGGGTGGTGGAGTGGGAGTGGATGGTGAGGTTGGAAGTGGGTGGTGGAGTGGGAGTGGATGGTGAGGTATGGAAGTGGGTGGTGGAGTGGGAGTGGATGGTGTGGTATGGAAGTGGGTGGTGGAGTGGGAGCGGATGGTGAGGTATGGAAGTGGGTGGTGGAGTGGGAGTGGATGGTGAGGAATGGAAGTGGGTGGTGGAGTGGGAGTGGATGGTGAGGTATGGAAGTGGGTGGTGGAGTGGCAGTGGATGGAAAGGGTTTATGGATGTGGTGGTGGAGTGGGAGTGGATTGGTGAGGTATGGAAGTGGGTGGTGGAGTGGGAGTGGATGGTGAGGTATGGAAGTGGGTGGTGGAGGGGAGTGGATGGTGAGGTATGGAAGTGGGTGGTGGAGTGGGAGTGGATGGTGTGGTATGGAAGTGGGTGGTGGAGTGGGAGCGGATGGTGAGGTATGGAAGTGGGTGGTGGAGTGGGAGGGGGATGGTAAGGTATGGAAGTGGGTGGTGGAGTGGGAGTGGATGGTGAGGTATGGAAGTGGGTGGTGGAGTGGGAGTGGATGGTGAGGTTATGGAAGTGGGTGGTGGAGTGGGAGTGGATGGTGAGGTATGGAAGTGGGTGATGGAGTGGGAGTGGATGGTGAGGTATGGAAGTGGGTGGGGTGGATGGGTGTGGATGGTGAGGTATGGAAGTGGGTGGTGGAGTGGGAGTTAATGGTGATGTATGGAAGTGGGTGGTGGAGTGGGAGTGAAATGGTGAGGAATGGAAGTGGGTGGTGGAGTTGGAGTGGATGGTGAGGTAGGAAGTGGGTTGGTGGAGTGGGAGTGGATGGTGAGATATGGAAGTGGGTGGTGGAGTGGGAGTGGATGGTGAGGTATGGAAGTGGGTGGTGGAGTGGGAGTGGATGGTGAGGTATGGAAGTGGGTGGTGGAGTGGGAGTGGATGGTGAGGTATGGAAGTGGGTGGTGGAGTGGGAGTGGATGGTGAGATATGGAAGTGGGTGGTGGAGTGGGAGTGGATGGTGAGGTATGGAAGTGGGTTGTGGAGTGGGAGTGGATGGTGAGGTATGGAAGTGGGTGGTGGAGTGGGAGTGGATGTGAGGTATGGAAGTGGGTGGTGGAGTGGGAGTGGATGGTGAGGTATGGAAGTGGGTGGTGGAGTAGGATGTGAGTGGTGAGGTATGGAAGTGGGTGGTGTAGGAGTGGATGGGGGAGGTTGGAAGTGGGAGGTGGAGTGGGAGTGGATGGTGAGGAATGGAATTGGGTGGTGGAGTGGGAGTGGATGGTGAGGTATGGAAGTGGGTGGTGGAGTGGGAGTGGATGGTGAGGTATGGAAGTGGGTGGGGGAGTGGGAGTGGATGGTGAGGTATGGAAGTGGGGGGTGGAGTGGGAGTGGATGGTGAGGTATGGAAGTGGGTGGTGGAGTGGGAGTGGATGGTGAGGTATGGAAGTGGGTGGTGGAGTGGGAGTGGATGGTGAGGTTTATGGAAGTGGGTGGTGGAGTGGGAGCGGATGGTGAGGTATGGAAGTGGGTGGTGGATTGGGAGTGGATGGTGAGGTATGGAAGTGGGTGGTGGAGTGGGAGTGGATGGTGAGGTATGGAAGTGGGTGGTGGAGTGGGAGTGGATGGTGAGGTATGGAAGTGGTTGGTGGAGTGGGAGTGGATGGTGAGGTTGGAAGTGGGTGGTGGAGGGGGAGTGGATGGTGAGGTATGGAAGTGGGTGATGGAGTGGGAGTGGATGGTGAGGTATTGAAGTGGGTGGTGGAGTGGGTGTGGATGGTGAGGTATGGAAGTGGGTGGTGGAGTGGGAGTTAATGGTGAGGTATGGAAGTGGGTGGTGGAGTGGGAGTGAATGGTGAGGTATGGAAGTGGGGGGGTGGAGTTGGAGTGGATGGTGAGGTATGAAAGTGGGTGGTGGAGTGGGAGTGGATGGTGAGATATGGAAGTGGGTGGTGGAGTGGGAGTGGATGGTGTGGTATGGAAGTGGGTGGTGGAGTGGGAGTGGATGGTGAGGTATGGAAGTGGGTAGTGGAGTGGGAGTGGATGGTGAGGTATGGAAGTGGGTGGTGGGTGGGAGTGGATGGTGAGGTATGGAAGTGGGTGGTGGAGTGGGAGTGGATGGTGAGGTATGGAAGTGGGTGGTGGAGTGGGAGTGGATGGTGTGGTATGGAAGTGGGTGGTGGAGTGGGAGTGGATGGTGAGGTATGGAAGTGGGTAGTGGAGTGGGAGTGGATGGTGAGGTATGGAAGTGGGTGGTGGAGTGGGAGTGGTGGTGAGGTATGGAAGTGGGTGGTGGAGTGGGAGTGGATGGTGAGGTATGGAAGTGGGTGGTGGAGTGGGAGTGGATGGTGAGGTATGGAAGTGGGTGGTGGAGTGGGAGTGGATGGTGAGGTATGGAAGTGGGTGGTGGAGTGGGAGTGGATGGTGAGGTATGGAAGTGGGTGGTGGAGTGGGAGTGGATGGTGAGGTATCGAAGTGGTGGTGGAGTGGGAGTGGATGGTGAGGTATGGAAGTGGGTGGTGGAGTGGGAGTGGATGGTGAGGTATGGAAGTGGTGGTGGAGTGGGAGTGGATGGTGAGGTATGGAAGTGGGTGGTGGAGTGGGAGTGGATGGTGAGGTATGGAAGTGGTTGGTGGAGTGGGTGTGGATGGTGATGTATGGAAGTGGGGTGGTGGAGTGGGAGTGAGTGGTGAGGTATGGAAGTGGGTGGTGGAGTGGGAGTGGATGGTGAGGTATGGAAGTGGGTGGTGGAGTGGGAGTGGATGGTGAGGTATGGAAGTGGTTGGTGGAGTGGGTGTGGATGGTGATGTATGGAAGTGGGTGGTGGAGTGGGAGTGAGTGGTGAGGTATGGAAGTGGGTGGTGGAGTGGGAGTGAGTGGTTCTACTGCTACTTTAGTTGCTGTTAGTTCAGCTACTACTTTTGCTACTGACATCACTACTTATACCACTTCTACTGCTCTTGCTATTACTATTGACATCACTACTTATACCACTACTACTGCTCATGCTATTACTACTGACATCACTACTTATACCACTACTACTGCTCATGCTATTACTACTGACATCACTGCTTATACCACTACTACTGCTCATGCTATTACTACTGACATCACTGCTTATACCACTACTACTGCTCATGCTATTACTACTGACATCACTGCTTATACCACTACTACTGCTCATGCTATTACTACTGACATCACTGCTTATACCACTACTATTGCTTATGCTATTGCTACTGACATCACTGCTTATACCACTACTATTGCTTATGCTATTACTACTGACATCACTGCTAGTTCTGCAGGTGTTGCATCCTCTTTTACCGGTATTTCAGGTGCGGCTGCTTCTGTTGCTCTTATTGCTGCTCCTGTTGTATGTGCTGCTGTTGTTTTTATACGCCTGTTATTGCTGATGCTACTGTTGATGTCGTTATTGTTGACTGTGGCAATATATTTTCCGCTTTTGTTGTTGTTTATGAGTGTTATTTAGCTTGTGCTGCAGCAGCCAGTGCTGATGCTGCTGTTATTGCTGCCTTTGATGGTAACATTGCTGGTAGTATTGCTTTTGCTGCTATAACCACTAGTGGTGTGAAGTAAAGGTTGCCTCACCTGCCACATCTCCCCAGGAAGTGAAAAAAATCTCATTACTTCGTCCATTATTGGGAGAAGTTTATAGCAGCAGCGTTGAAAGTAATCTTCCTTTCTCATACACTCTTCTTTCTGAAATTAGTTTCATTTATTGCTGTTAAAGGAAAAATTTTTAATATTGTTTTTATCGTTTTAATAAATTCAGTAAGTATTATCATTATTTTCCACATGATGGGAGTAATTTGTTACATTTGAGTTATTAAGTTATTACGATGTCCAACTCTGATTTCGACTTAACAATAATAAGCGACTTCCTGTCTTAATACGTGTATCAAATTAAATATATTTTATTTTATCTCTGAAGTCCTTCCACTTGTATCACTAGTGTTTCACCGATAGTGCTCAGTCTAATTATTTATCGCTGTTTTCCTACCATACACATATTCGTGAATGTATCTTCCATAATCACTTTTAGGTTTTTCCGACTCATGACGGTGATATAACAACTCTGACACATTAATATAAATTTTGGATTAAGATGTCTCTCTCTCCTTGCTGGATCGCCAGTTTCTCTCCCATCATCAGAGAATAGTTTTCTTTTATTTATAGTTGATTTTGTTAGTGTCTGCATTTGTTGTAATAGGATTAAACTGCTATGTAAATGTACACATGAGCAAATAAGCATACCATAACAGCTTCGTTTAGTTCATTGTCGGGCCCGGTGGTCTGGTGGCTAAAACTCCCGCTTCACACACGGAGGGCCCGGGTTCGATTCCCGGCGGGTGGAAATTCCGACACGTTTCCAATTACATCTATTGTCCTGTTCACCTAGCAGCAAATAGGTACCTGGGTGTTAGTCGACTGGTGTGGGTCGCATCCTGGGGGACAAGATTAAGGACCCCAATGGAAATAAGTTAGACAGTCCTCGATGACGCACTGACTTTCTTGGGTTATCCTGGGTGGCTAACCCTCCGGGGTTAAAAATCCGAACAAAATCTTAACTGGGTAATTTAAGTTTACCTAACCTAACCTACCTTAACATAACCGAACCTAACCTAATTTAAACTGGCCTAACTTAATCTAACCTGCCTAAAGCTAACCAAACCTAACCTAATGTAATGTAATCGTGTGTCGTGTTTAAAAATGGAATAGATGGCGACAAGAAAAAAAGTGGACAACAGGAAATCCCTTGTTCATACCGAGGCTATGTATCTACATCCCTGATATTACTATAGTATAGTAAAAGGTTCTTTTCCAGATCTCTTGATTACAATGATGGTCATTGTTGCACGACCCTATGAAAAGTATGTATATCAAATTACTAAGAGAGGTGGAAGCAAAGTTTTATGTCTTCAGCTATATTTTTTGCTGTTATAACGATGTACTAACTCCGCTTTCAAGAAAGCTTTAATTCTTCCCAACAGCCAAGTTACCTTTAACGTCTCTAAAGTACTCGAACAAGTCAAGACTTAGAGTCGCCAACGTAACCAGAACATCCAAGAAGACCTAACCCTGAGCAAAGTGAAAAACCCTGAACCAGTCAATGCAGGGGCTAACAGTCCCCTATGGAGACTGTGACGAGGTATACCTCTGTGGAGCAGCACGAGGACAGGAACACATCAATGCACGCAGGAACAACAACTTGAACAACGCATTTGTACAACACAGTGACGCCCGCCTAGTGAATAAAGAACCAAATTTCCGCACATGAAGTATTAAAACTAGTTCGTTCGTTCTTAAAAGAATGAATCCCGCCATCACATAGCAACAAGGAGTTATCTGTTATCTTTACTATCACCACCACCACCACCACCACCACAATAACTAATATTATGGCCCACTAGGCTTAGTGTAGTGGTTATGCTCTTTCACCTCACTTTGTTACCTATATATACCCTTTGTGTCCTTGTATTTATCGTCTTGGCTTGACAAAACTCCTGGAGAACGAACGTTGCCGCAATAAAATGTTACATTAGATGCACATGTGTCTTTTTACCTAACATAGTATTGTCGGTAATTTTGCCAACATAGACAAGAAGAGCTTTTAACCCCCTAACTGGATGCTCAATTTATTTAATATCACGTATCTCAAAGCTCCTCCCAAGACACTCAAGATATAATTCTTTTGTTAAATCATTTGCAACGCAACTGCCAAAGAAAAAATTTCTCGCTCTAATGTTAGTACGAGGATATGATAAATTACATACACTGATCGATCAAATCAAAAGTCTGCTGGCCGGGATGCATCTGTTCTTAATGCTACCTCCCTAAATAGGAATTATAGCAACCATGTTGAGTTGGTCATACGATTAAACTGAGTATCTACATTACAAATTTAATTGCTTTCCAGTCTTATGACAATTAACTAATGGCAAAAGAGTTGATCCCTTGATCATTACTGATTCTGTCAATACTTATAGAACTTTACTCAATTGCTTACTCTAATAACATGCTAAATTCAGTAGCCTGGTATAGATATTTAAAAAACTGACGTAAAGCAAATGCTATGTAATCTTATGGAATCCATCACATGAAGAAATACTTAAATTTTATTAAGTTGATAAATAAACAGTTTCTTGGAAAAAATGTTGAATATAATTTTGAAATGTCGGTGGCCACAGAAATAAAATATATCGAGTTTAAGCTTAAGGAATCATACAAGTGCTACGAAACACAGGAAGAACATTAAACAATAATTGAAATTGAAAGAAACAAAAAATATTTATTTTCTTCAGCCAAATCTATGGTAAATACCACATCGAGTATTGGACCCCTGATTAACACGACGTGGGACAAGAAAGAAATAAGTGAGATACTGAAATCCGAGTAAAACTTAGCGTTTAGTGAACCGTTAATCAGACTAACGGTCGACAATCTCAATGAATTTCTTACGACCGTGACTCGGAATATGGTTAATTAGAGAATTTCGGACTCGGAAGAAAAAATGAATGACATGCCCATGCATTCTGTCCCAGGCACAGGCCCGTGTACCTCCTTGTTCGTCAAAAACTGCAAGAAACTCCTTTCACGTGTCTTAAATATTCTACAGAGAGGAAGAATAGACATAGGGGTCATCTCACAGTATCTAAAAAGAACGGATGTAGCCCCACTCCAGAAAGGTCGCAATACAGCAATTGCAAAGAACTACAGAACGATGGCGTTACGGCCAACATCACAAAAATTTGTGAAAGGGTTCTAAGAAGCAAGATAGCCAACCACCTGGACACCCAACAATTACACAGCCCAGGGCAGCATGGGTTTAGAGTAGGTTGCTCCTGCCTCTCACAACTACTGGACCACTATGACATGGTCATGGATGCGCTGGAGGGCAAACAAAATGCAGATATAGTATACACGGAATTTGTGTAAGCCTTCGACAAGTGCGATCATGGTGTAATAGTACGCAAAATGCGTGATAAAGGAATAAGAGGGAAAGTGGGTAGATGGATCAATAACTTCCTTACAAATGTAACATAAAGAATAATAAAAAAAAGAGTGAAGTCAGTGGCGGATACAGTGAAAAGCTCTGTTCCACAAGGTGCAACACTCGCTCCTGTCGTTTTCCTCATCCTCGCATCTGACATAGAGATGTAAGCCACAGAACCGTGTCCTCCTTTGCTGACGATACCAGAATCTGCACAACAGTGTCATCCACTGAGGACACTGCAGATCTCCAAGCGGACATTAATCAAGGTTTTAAATGGGCCAAAGAAATCAATATGAAGTTCATCAAGAACAAATTTCAATTACTCCGTTATGGAAAATCCGAGGAAATAAACACTGAATCGGAGTATAAAACAAATTCCAACCACAACAGAGTGAAAAACTAATGTTAAGGACCTGGGAGTGATAATGTCATAGAAACTCACTTTCAAAGATCACAACAATGTCTCTGACACATCTCCTAGGACAATTATAGGATGGATAATGAAAACCTTCAAAACTAGGGACCCGAAGCCAATGATGATTCTCTTCAAATCGCTTGTTCTCTCTAGGCTTGATACTGCTGTACACTAATTGCCCCCTTCAAGGCAGGCGAAAATGCTGGCCCGGAGAGTGTACAAAGAACTTTCACGACACACACAAGTACGACAAAGCACCTAATTTACTGGGAACGGTTAAAGTCCCTTGATCTGTATTCCCTGGAATGCGAGAAAGATACACGATAATATACACTTGTTAAATCCTAGAGGGATTAGTACCAAACCTGCACACGAAAATCACTCCCTTTGTAAGCAAAAGATTCGGCAGAAGATTTAAGCCAATTGAAGAGATTGCTCCCAACTGGGCCCCGAGCCTAATGGGTCCTGCGCTAGAATGTAATCTACTCTCGGCTTCTCAAGTACACACAACAACACTGTGAAGGCTTACTCAGCTCTGAAATAACTTCAGACAGTATTACCAAAGCTGGCTCCTCCTCAGGAAAATTAATGAATAGAAAACGAAATAATAATTAACAAAGATACACTTTATTATTTATTAAAGCAAACATAAAACAATAAAACATGACAGGTACATCCTATTTGAAAGAAAAATGAAAAATGAAATGAATAAAATAACATTTGAACTCAACGCTAATATATATATTGGGGTGTCTGGTGTTGGTGACACTTCGTGTTGTTGAAATCTTAGCCGTTGCTGATGTGTGGGGGGGGGGTCGTAGGTGTTGGTGACCACCACCGGCTAGTTCTTCACAAAGTATCGCCGTGAGTATTCTATCCCGATGACAGGAAAGCAGGTTCTTTACCGCTGCAATGATGTGAGGTTACGTCCTGCAATTTCATACAGGTGCGCAGGTAATTAAATCCAAAATGGGACGTCTCCAGGACGTTAGTCCGTCTCCATCAGTTTTTCTCGTTGATTGACAGGTGACCCTCTCTGTCATCCAAGCTGAAAAGATAGGTTACCCACTGCTTAAATAATCACTCTCCATAAGTACAATACCTAAAAGACGTGGTGATTATTACAACAGTCAACTCAGAGCAAGGCTGAAAAGACTAAGTTTATTATTGGTCAAAAGTGAAGCTTTCAACCAATAAATCCACTAGAATACAAGGCAGGCATGTACTTACAGTAGTGTTGGGAGCTGTGAGTCGGGTGATTTACTGTTTGACCAGAGCCCCACACGTCACCTTTCGGGGGGGAAAGGAGGGGAAGGGATAGCGGGAGCTAGACTAACCCTACCTTAACAAGCAGCCAGCAGTCAAACTATCACTTTCGGGGTGGGGGAAAAAGGCGGGAATAGCGGGAGCTGGACTTACCCTACCTTAACAAGTAGCCGGCAATGAAACTATTGTTAATATATACTCCCTCGCTACTCCTATCTATTGAACTTTTCCCTCACACTCACAGAATAGGCGAGGAAAAAATTCTAACAAAAAGAAGTCATGTAAGGCAAGAAATCTTCTACTGACTGTCAGGACTTAACCAGTCAGAGAAATAATTGGATGAACCATTGATATACACAATATGGAACTTAAAAGCCTGGAGTGCCAATGTCCACCTCAAGAGGCGACTGTTGGTTCCCTTGAAGGTTTCTAGGTATATCAAAGGTTTGTGGTCCGTTTCTAAAATGAATTCTTTTCCCAGCAAATAAAATTTAAGTTTGGAGATACCCCACACAAGGGCTAAACATTCCTTTTCTATGGTGGAGTATCTCGCTTCTGCGGGAAGGAGTTTCCGGCTTAGGAAGCATACAGGGAAGGGAGTACTATCATGGTATTGTAGTAACACCGCACCTAAGCCAGTATTGGAGGCATCAGTTCTCAAACAAAATGTTTTATTAATATCTGGAAACTTAAGTATAGGGTCTTTCGAAAAGATACTTTTAATCTCATTAAACTTTTCCCGAGCTACGTCGGAAAGTTCAAGAGGTTCCTTCACAGACTTTTTAAGGAAGTCGGATAAGATGCCTGTAAGATCAGTAAGGTTCGGGATAAACCGTGCATAAAAATTTACAGAACCAAGAAAGCTACGCATGAGCTTTTTGGTTTTGGGGAATTTAAATTCTAATAAAGCTTTGATCTTACTGAGGAGAGGCTGCAGAAAGTTATTAGAAAGTATCAGTCCAAGATATCTAATTTTGTTATACCCAAGGAAGCATTTCTTCAGCTTGGCAGTGAGGCCATGTGAGCATAACCTACATAAAACTGATGCTAATGTTTGGATATGCTCGCCCCATGTGGATGTCATTACGTAAATGTTATCAAAATAAACTGAAACATTTGGCATATTACCCAAGACCTTTCTCATCAGTCTCACGTAGGTAGCACAGGCAGTTACCAAACCGAAGGGCATAGTTCTATATTGCATCAGTCCTTGGTGTGTAGGAAAAGCAGTGTACTGCTTTGAAGAAGGATCTAACATTACTTGATGATATGCCTGCCAAATATCAATCTCTGAAAAGAAGGAAGAGTCATAAAATTTGTGTAGATCGCTATCTATTAAGGGCATAGGCTCAGCATCCCACCGAGTTATAGCATTAAGGCCTCTGAAGTCAATAGCAAGTCTATATGAATTATCCTCCTTCTTAACCATGACTACTGGTGAACAATATGAAGATACTGAAGGTTCAGTGATCTTTAGTTTTAATAATTTGTCTACCTCTCGGTCAAATGCATCCCTAAGGTGAACTGGAACTGGGTATAATTTTCGTTTGATAGGATTGTCAGTCACTAAGTCAATCTTATGGACTACCGTGGAGGTAACACCTGGAATATCAGTAAAGACGTCTGAAAAGTTACTCACACATTGAAGTAGTTCATGTCTCTTATGGTCATCCAAAGATTCATTAATATTAATGTTGGTTGCGCCCAAACCATACCCCCGGCCGGGATTGAACCCGCGGTCATAGAGTCTCAAAACTCCAGCCCGTCGCGTTAGCCACTAGACCAGCTAGCTAACGCGACGGGCTGGAGTTTTGAGACTATGACCGCGGGTTCAATCCCGGCCGGGGGTATGGTTTGTTTGCAATCGTGTCATTACGATTTCTTGAGTTTGGTTGCGCCCGAGTGGTCAAGAGTCACCAAGTCATGTAGTTCTTCATCATAGTCTGAGTTAGTGTCAATTATGCACACCTTACATTCTTCAGTTGTCTTATCAAGTTCGTGAGGAAAACTAAGTCAAAGTTATTAAGGCAGTTAACCGAATTTCTTCGGTAATATTTCTTAAGGATGTTGATATGATAAAGCTTAGGTTTCCCCTTGACTTCTATGAGGTAGTCAACTTTCCCACAAATTTTTAATACTTTATATGGACCTTTCCATGCTACTAATAATTTATTTGACTTGATCGGCAAAAGTACAAGAACTTCATCCCCTACTTTAAAACTTCTCCTCTGACTTTTGGAGTCAAATTAGGTTTTGTACTGGTCCATTGACAAGCTTAGGTTTTTCGAAACTATGTCAGAGGTCTCCTCAAGTTTAGATCCAAGATCAAGTAGAAACTGGTAAGAAGACTGAACCTCAGCATTTACCTCCTCATTAGTCCATAAGTCATGAAGGAAGGACAATGGGCCTCTGGCCTGTCTACCATAGAGAAGTTCAAAAGGTGAAAACCCCAAAGAGTCACTGGGAACTTCCCTCATGGCAAACAAAGCACAGGGTAGGTAACGATACCACTCCTTAGGTTTAAGGGAGCAAAGTTTCCTTAAAATGGACTTGAGAATCGAATGCTGGTGCTCAATCCTCCCATTACTGATGGGATGATAGGGTGTGGTGAAGAGAGGCTTCACTCCCAGAAGTTGGTATAGATGTTGCATTAAGTCAGATGTGAATTGTGTCCCACGGTCAGACAAAATTTCTCTAGGGATGCCCACTCTGGAGAAGATGGACAATAGGGCTTCAGCCACCTCTGTAGTGGTTATGGTTTTAAGGGTATGGCTTCAGGGAAACTCGAAGCATAATCAACTAATGTTAATATATATCTATGTCCCCCAGATGAAAGTGGAGATAAAGGACCAACGATGTCAATAGCTGCTTTTTCAAACGGTACCATAAAGATAGGCATTTTGACTATAGGTACTCGCCTGGTACCTCGGGAGGATGACAGTTGGCAAACTACACGATCTAGTGGCTAACGCGACGGGCTGGAGTTTTGAGACTCTATGACCGCGGGTTCAATCCCGGCCGGGGGTATGGTTTATTTGCAATCGTGTCATTACGATTTCTTAAGTCATGGTGACGGCAGTGAAGGGACTTGAGCTAGAGTTCGTCACGGCCACGCTAGCTGGAGATTCGTCTGTAAAAACTTGCATTTGTGGTCACAGAGGTGCCTGTGCTAACCTTCCTATGGTGTAGAAATATACCTAGTTGGATGAATCTTATTGTGGCTAGCTGGTCTAGTGGCTAACGCGACGGGCTGGAGTTTTGAGACTCTATGACCGCGGGTTCAATCCCGGCCGGGGGTATGGTTTACAATAGGTAGTGACATCTGAGGACATTTTTGGCCAAAAATAGGTTTCCCTAATTTTATTTAAGGTTTTACGATGCGAGAAATGTCCGGCCACTGGCAGGTCATGAGCCATTTTAAGAACAATCTCTCTGCATTGACTTGGAACAACTAAGAAGGAATAGTCTATCTCATCTGAATTTAATTTGAATACTGACCTGTAAAAGATACCTTTTATATATTCAAATTTATTTGAAAAGTTTTTCCTTTGGATAACTAGATTTTGTTTAGCGGCATTATGGCAACTCTGAAGAGAAGGGCAATTATGTTGTAAATTGACAAAGGAGTCCTTCGATATATCTAAAGGCTTAAAGTCAGGGAAAATCAAAGGATGGACAGTAGGAGAAGCCTGGGCTTTGGTCTGAGCCCTAGTCAAGACATTTATGGTATCGGAGGTGATATCTTCACTTTCATCTAACAAGTGAACCGGTGATCCTACTTCCTCGCTTTCGAGAGTAGCATCACTGGTTTTTAATCCCACATGAATATCGCGAGACATTGTCTCATCTGAACTTTCGAGGGGCTTCTCCGACTCTACAGGAAGAGGATCTGAAACACTTATATCCATCTTTGGTGATGAAAGGTCAACCTCAGAAGGAAGAATGGCACCTTTTACATTACCTATTTGTACGGAGCAGGAAGTGATGGGAGCTGGTACGGTTTCAGACCAACCTGTGAACCATTTAGACCTAATGTAACAACGGATGGTAGGAAGTGTCCGTACGGCCCAAGTAGTCTGAAAGTATAGTAGAGGAATGAGTTTCTTTAAGGTTAGGGAACAGCTTATCAGAAATGACTATACATGTGCATCCAGTGTCTCGTAAAATGGTAGATACATTAAGTCCATTAACTGTTCCTGAACAGAAGGGTGCTTGGTCATTACAGTCTTTAAAACATCTTCCAACTTTATGGACCTTCTTAGAAGGACAATCTGGACGTTTATGTCCCTTATCACCACACAAATGACAAACAGGAATAAAAGAAGTCATTTTACTTTCCACTAGAGGCTTTGATTTCTTAAGGTCTGATGAACCCTTGCCCTCAGGGTTTGATCCCTTTAGGTCTTTATAGGAATTGTGAGCCTCAGCATACAGGTCAGCAGCCTCAGCAACTTCCTCAGCTTTAATCAGGTTACGTTCTCTGATGAATGTTCTTATCTGGTGGGGAAGAGCTTTCAGGAACTGGTCAGCAACCATGAAGTCTCTAAGAGATTCATAACTGTGATCAATTCCTGAAAATCTCTATCCAAAAGTCGAACAAACGAAAGAGTGTTACCTGTAACTGCTGAAAGTTCTGGCCAGGCTGTAAGGTGGCATACCTGAAATATTTCCTGTAAGAATTAGTGGTTTTTTGATATGCTTTAAGGATTGCCTTCTTCAGTAGGTTATAATTACATATGATATCCTGCGACAAAGTTGCATAGATATTCAAAGCTGTACCAGAAAATAACATTCCTAACCTGGTAGCCCATGTGTCAGCAGGCCATTCACAGAGGGTAGCGGTATTTTCAAACCTGATAATGTAAGAAGTTATGTCTTCCCCCTCTTTGAAGGGAGGTAAATTAGGTGTTGGAATATGTGTACTAGCTGCACGTTGTTCCATTACTCCTTCATCTAATTGCTGTTGTGAGAAAGTTATCTTTTTATTCTCTAATTCAAGGCGAGCTTGTTCGAGCTCGCGATCCTTTTCTCTCTCCCTTAACTCATATTCTCTATCCTTTGCTCTTTCCTCAAGTTCCCTTAATTTAACTTGTTCCTCACGTACTTTAGCTCTTTCCTCACGATCAAGTCTATCACGCTCTTTTTGGTCATCTCGCTCTCTTTCTAACTGTCTTTCTCGGATTTCTCTCTCAATTCTTTCTCTCTCCTTTTGCTCTTGTCTTTCAAGGTTCTCTTTCTCCTTTTTCTCTTCTCTTTCAATTCTCCCTCTCTCCTTATTCTCTTCTCTTTCCCTTTCTAGCTGTCTTTCTTCTCTCTCAATTCTCTCTCTTTCAAGTCTTTCCTGGATCTTAGCATTAATGAAAGTTTCTAAAATTTTCCCTGTTATTCCTAACTTACTTCCAGCGTTCATCCAAAACTGGTATTCCTCCATATTTGCAAGAATAACTTAAACTATCAGGGGAAATGAAACGGGTATCAAAGAAAATGGAGGGTTCAATTCCTGCTCCGCTCAAACTGTAAATAAATCAGAGGGCTCGATCCCTACTTCAATTAAACAATATGTATTAATGAAAACGAAGCGTTCTATGCCGGCTCCGGGCAAACAGTAAGTAGAATGGGGTCACTTGACCATCCATTCTTCTCACCAACAAATCAAGAGTGTCCTACAACAGTTCCCTTGATATAATAAAGAGCTCAATGAAACAAATTGTCACTGGAAAATCTCGGGTTCCTAGAGTCTGTAATAAAGTTGGTAGAATTACCGACAATATGTAAAGTAAAAGGACACAAGTGCAACTAATGTGACATTTATTGTGGCAACGTTTCTCTCTCAAGGAGCTTTATCAAGCCATTACAAACAATACATGGACACAGAGGGTATATAAAGGCTCTGAGTGAGGTGCAATACTAGTGAGGTACCATTTCGATGTTCACTAGTGGTAGTAGTAGTAGAAGTAGTAGTAGTAGTAACAAAAATAATACAATATGGAAGAGCAAATAATTCGTACATGAGTAAAAGGAATATAAAAGCTATTACTTGGGTAACATAAAAATAGGTTGGACAAATATAGACTGGAAAGAGGCAGGTTTTTCTCGGTGTTCACTCTCTGTAATGTGCTTGTGTAGTATAACAGGAGAGACTATGTCATGGCAGGGTTTACTGTTTTCAGGAGGATTCTTGCTAAGACTTCGGAGATGGTGAAGTGCCGTTGTTTTGTTTTAATTGTATTCGGAAACAGCGATCAGTGCTGATTCAAGGCACTTGCGTGTGCGGAAATTATTTTCTTTGATCACTAATTGGGCGTCTCTGAATTTCATGAGATGATTGGTGGAATTTCGGTGTTGTACACAGGCGTTGTTTAAGTTGTCGTTCCTACATGCGTAAATGTGTTCATTGATGGGGTGTCGAGGTTTCTTGCTGTTTCACCTACATAGATCTTGTCACAGCCTCCACAGGGTATAGTGTAAACTCCTGCATTGACTGGCTCGTGGTGCTTGGGTTTTGTCCTGGTTAGATCCTTTATTGAAGTGGTAGAAGCGATGGCGACTCTGGTGTTAGCTTGTGAAAGTACTTTTGAGACGTTTAGTGCAACCTGGCTGTTGGGAAGAATTATAACTTTGTTGGGAGCGGTGTTGATGGGTGGAGAATTGATGATCTGAAGAGCTCTTTTCTTGCAGTCTTTGTTGAAAAAAGAAGGAAATTGTAACTCAGTGAATGTTTGGTGAATATAAGTACATTCCTCGTCAAGAAACTCAGGACTACAAATTCGGTATGCTCATAGGAAAAACCAGATGATGATGCCTCTTTTGGTCTTGGTATCTTGACTGGAATAGAAGTGTGTGAGATCATTTTTATTGGTGGGTTCCGATAAACTTGAATCTTAGGTTGTTGTCTTACTTTGTGAATGAGGACGTCGAGGAAGGTAGCTTGTCATTGGACTCTTCTTCTAGTGTAAACTGAATCGCTGGTTCAACTGCGTTGAGCTTGCCTGAAGATCCGTACATCAAAACGTTTGGAGTTATTACGAGGACATCGTCCACGTAACGGTAACCAAGTGACGCTTGAAGGGATGATGTTGGCGAAGTGTTCGGACTCTAGGTGTTCCATGTATAAGTTGGCTAGGACGGCACTTATTGGGGACCCATTCCCATGCCGTAGGTTTGTTTGTAGAGCTTGTTATTGAAAGAAAAACAGTTGAAGTTAACACAGAGTTCAATCAAGTCAACAAAATCTCCGGGAGGTAAAGGAAGATTAAGGTCCTGGTTGACTTTACGTCGTAGAACCTCGATGGCTTTTTTGGTAGGTACTTTTGTGAAGAGGGAAGTCACATCCAAACTGCTTAGTTTCTTGTTATGGATGGAGAGGTTACGGATGCGGTTGAGAAGGTCGCCTGAGTGTTTAAGATGAGCGGGGCTGATGGTCCCCAGAAGGCAGGAAAGATGTTTGGCAAGAACTCCGGCTAGTTTGGATGTGACT
The DNA here is from genome assembly GCF_026875155.1 of Cherax quadricarinatus. Taxonomy (NCBI): domain Eukaryota; kingdom Metazoa; phylum Arthropoda; class Malacostraca; order Decapoda; family Parastacidae; genus Cherax; species Cherax quadricarinatus. The sequence goes on along the minus strand of NC_069477.1, from coordinate 26,019,024 downwards.
TCCCTCTTCACAAAAGTACCTACCAAAAAAGCCATCGAGGTTCTACGACGTAAAGTCAACCAGGACCTTAATCTTCCTTTACCTCCCGGAGATTTTGTTGACTTGATTGAACTCTGTGTTAACTTCAACTGTTTTTCTTTCAATAACAAGCTCTACAAACAAACCTACGGCATGGGAATGGGGTCCCCAATAAGTGCCGTCCTAGCCAACTTATACATGGAACACCTAGAGTCCGAACACTTCGCCAACATCATCCCTTCAAGCGTCACTTGGTTACGTTACGTGGACGATGTCCTCGTAATAACTCCAAAACGTTTTGATGTACGGGATCTTCAGGCAAGGCTCAACCGCAGTTGAACCAGCGATTCAGTTTACACTAGAAGAAGAGTCCAATGACAAGCTACCTTTCCTCGACGTCCTCATCACAAAGTAGACAACAACCTAAGATTTCAAGTTTATCGGAAAACCCACCAATAAAAATGATCTCACACACTTCTATTCCAGTCAAGATACCAAGACCAAAAGAGGCATCATCATCGGGTTTTTCCTAAGAGCATACCGAATTTGTAGTCCTGAGTTTCTTGACGAGGAATGTACTTACATTCACCAAACTTTCACTGAGTTACAATTTCCTTCTTTTTTTCATCAAAGACTGCAAGAAAAGAGCTCTTCAGATCATCAATTCTCCACCCATCAACACCGCTCCCAACAAAGTTATAATTCTTCCCAGCAGCCAGGTTGCACTAAACGTCTCAAAAGTACTTTCACAAGCTAACACCAGAGTCGCCATCGCTTCTAGAACTTCAATAAAGGATCTAACCAGGACAAAACCCCAAACACCACGAACCCGTCAATGCAGGAGTTTACACTATACCCTGTGGAGGCTGTGACAAGATCTACGTAGGTGAAACAGCAAGAAACCTCGACACCCGCCTCAATGAACACATTTACGCATGTAGGAACGACAACTTAAACAACGCCTGTGTACAACACCGAAATTCCACCAATCATCTCATGAAATTCAGAGACGCCCAATTAGTGATCAAAGAAAATAATTTCCGCACACGCAAGTGCCTTGAATCAGCACTGAAACGCTGTTTCGAATACAATTAAACAAAACAACGGCAGCTTCACCATCTCCGAAGTCTTAGCAAGAATCCTCCTGAAAACAGTAAACCCTGCCATCACATAGTCTCTCCTGTTATACTACACAAGCACATTACAGAGAGTTGAACACCCGAAAAAAACCTGCCTCTTTCCAGTCTATATTTGTCCAACCTATTTTTATGTTACCCAAGTAATAGCTTTTATATCCGTTTAGTCATGTACGAATTATTTGCTCTTCCATATTGTATTATTTTTGTTACTACTACTACTACTACTACTACTACTGCCACTAGTGAACATCGAAATGGTACCTCACTAGTATTGCACCTCACTCAGAGCCTTTATATACCCTCTGTGTCCATGTATTGTTTGTAATGGCTTGATAAAGCTCCTGGAGAGCGAAACTTTGCCACAATAAATGTCACATTAGTTGCACTTGTGTCCTTTTACTTTCCTAGAGTCTAATCCTCCAAAGTGTTTCAAGCTCACAAGAAAGGTGGCAGAATTAAATATTATCCTGCCTGACTTGACTTACAATAAATTGAGACTATAACAATCACCAAATCTTTCAAATACCTGTACTGTAGTCCTACCATAGAGAATGATTACTCATGGCTGGTGGTAACCGTCTGTGGTATGCAGCGTTGAAGTTCCAATGGTAGATTCGAGATGGAATTGAATCTTGATTCTGTCGAGTTGTATCCTGGCAAGGTCGCCACTTGTGAAGGCTTACTCAGCTCTGTAATAACTTCAGACAGTATTACCAAAGCTGGCTCCTCCTCAGGAAAATTAATGAATAGAAAACGAAATAATTAGCAAAGATAAACACTTTATTATTTATTAAAGCAAACATAAAACAATAAAACATGACAGGTACATCTTATTTGAAAGAAAAATGAAAAATGAAATGAATAAAATAACATTTGAACTCAACGCTAATATATATATTGGAGTGTCTGGTGTTGGTGACACTTCGTGTTGTTGAAATCTTAGCCGTTGCTGATGTGGGGGGGGGGGTCGTAGGTGTTGGTGACCACCACCGGCTATTTCTTCACAGAGTATCGCCGTGAGTATTCTATCCCGATGACAGGAAAGCAGGTTCTTTACCGCTGCAATGATGTGGGGTTACATCCTGCAATTTCATACAGGTGCACAGGTAATTAAATCCAAAATGGGACATCTCCAGGACGTTAGTCCGTCTCTATCAGTTTTTCTCGTTGATTGACAGGTGACCCTCTCTGTCATCCAAGCTGAAAAGATAGACAGGTTACCCACTGCTTAAATAATCACTCTCCATAAGTACAATACCTAAAAGACGTAGTGATTATTACAACAGTCAACTTAGAGCAAGGCTGAAAAGACTAAGTTTATTATTGGTCCAAAGTGAAGCTTTCAACCAATAAATCCACTAGAATACAAGGCAGGCATGTACTTACAGTAGTGTTGGGAGCTGTGAGTCGAGTGATTTACTGTTTGACCAGAGCCCCACACGTCACCTTTCGGGGGGGGGGGAGGGGAAGGGATAGCGGGAGCTAGACTGACCCTACCTTAACAAGCAGCCGGCAGTCAAACTATCATTTTCAGGGTGGGGGAAAAAGGCAGGAATAGCGGGAGCTAGACTTACCCTACCTTAACAAGTAGCCGGCAATGAAACTATTGTTAATATATACTCCCTCGCTACTCCTATCTATTGAACTTTTCCCTCACAAACACGAAGTAAAAAAAAAAGTTTTGAATATAATATGTTGCAGAATTTCCCGGAAAGCGGTGGCGAAGTTGCCTGATGGAGTGGCGAATGTACCCGACATCGGACATCAAGAACAGTATACTGTTTTTTTTTTTTTTTTTTTTTTTTTTTTTTTTTTGTCCTGCAATGGATGCCACTTTTATATTTTTATCATTTTTTTTCTTTAGGATCTGTAGTTTCTGTAACTATCTACTCCTACCTTATCTCCCAAAACATACTCAACCCCTGCCAATTTGGATTCAGGCCTAATAAAAATACTAATGATGCTATTATACACATGCTAGAACAAATATACACTGCAATAGAGAAAAAAGAAGTCCCACTGGGGATCTTCATTGACTTACGTAAAGCTTTTGATACAGTTGACCATGACTTGCTCCACGTAAAATTGTCACACTATGGTATAAGAGGGCACTCCCTCAATTACCTCAAGTCATACCTCAGCAACAGAAGCCAATATGTGTACGCAAATGGGGCAAACTCTTCTGCGCAACCAATTACAGTTGGTGTCCCACAGGGAAGTGTCCTTGGCCCTCTTCTCTTTCTCCTATACATAAATGACCTTCCAAATGCTTCGCAATTGCTCAAAGACTCACACTATTTGCAGATGACACTACATACGTCTTCTCTCACCCGAGCCCAGTCACGCTAGCCAATACTGTAAATACCGAATTACAGAAAATATCTACCTGGATGAGGACTAACAAACTTACACTAAACATTGACAAAACCTACTTCATTCAGTTTGGTAACAGAGCTACAGATGTCCCTCTTAACATAATGATAAACGGATCACTATCACAAAGCTAACAGAGGGAAAATTCTTAGGAATCCACCTTGATAATAGACTCAAATTTCATACACATATACAACAAATTTCTAAGAAAATTTCCAAGACTGTAGGCATACTATCGAAGATACGGTACTATGTTCCACAGTCAGCCCTCCTGGCCCTATATCACTCTCTTATTTACCCCTATCTCACCTATGGAATTTGTGCATGGGGCTCAACAACAATTAACCATCTCAGACCATAATTACCCAACAAAAGGCTGCAGTTAGAATGACAACAAATTCTCACTACAGGCAGCACACTCCACCAATATTCAATACACTAAACCTACTCACCATACAAAACATCCATACTTATTACTGCACCTATTACATACATAGAACACTTAACTCTGATATTAACCCTCCCCTCAAACATCTCCTTGCCAACCTCAACAGAACACATGACCATAACACAAGGCACAGATCACTCTTTGATGTTCCTCGTGTCCATCTCACACTATGCAAAAACTCAATGCACATAAAAGGCCCTAAAATCTGGAATTCATTACCTGTAAATATAAAAGAAACACTACCTGTTTATAAATTCAAGTCTCTTCTCAAAGATCACTTACTCACCCAAAACCAAATAAATACTGAATAACTGAACCTTATAAATTGTATATCTTAAATGTTTCTCACAATTATATCACATAAATGTTAACCTAAAACCCAATCTAACTTTATTATTTTTTAAATACACTACCTAACAGAATACTCCATACGACTGAATGTACAACAATGCAAGCAACCATATGACCTGTCTTTGTAATACTCACTTGTGCTTTATAGTTATCTGTTTACAATAATGTATTATCACTGATTTCATCATTGCTTAGTTAATTTTAAGCCAGCCCGTAATGCTATGCATAGTATAAGTGGCTTTGGCATGCTGCTCTTATCTGTATTTTTTTGTACCTCTGTATGTATGCTCAAATTGTTAATAAATAAATAAATACATAAATAAAATAAATAAATAAATAAAGACCAAGAGACATGAGCAGAAAATATTTCAGTGGCAGTCAGAGGAGGGTTGTAGAGTCACAACACAGTGAAGACGACACTCTTGTCAGTCGCAGCGACTGTGACATCTGGAGAAAGGAGTTTTTCCAAGCTGAAACTGATCAAAACTTGAGATCATCAGTTCAATAAGAACGTTTGAACAGTTTGGCGATAATGTCCATTGAATCTGAAATTAGCAGGAATTTAAACTTTGACAAAATTTTAAAAGATTTTGCAGAGAAAAATGCCAGGAAAATAACTTTCTCCTAATACAAGTAATAATAATAATATAACTCACTTAGAGTTTATGAAAGTTAAGTGATTTTTAGAAGTCAAAAAAAGCCCATTAAATTCCCAAAAAAGCCCCACGAAATTTCCCTTCGTTTTTTTCCTGAACAAAAAAAATTTAAAAAATTTTGAAAAAAATTCTTTTTCCACAGTAAAAACAGCAAGTGGTGTTTTTAACTATGAAATTTTTCCGAGGTGATATACAATTTTTTATTTGTTATTTTTTTAGACTTACCATTTTACAGTTTTATTTTAAAAACCTTCCCAGTTTCCCATCTGTTTGGTTAGTAATTCGAAATTGATTTTTTAAGCGCACAGTTTAAAGGGCTCTCCTCCCCAAGGGGGGGCCCCCAAAACTTTTCCCCAAATTTGGCCCCGAAACCCTTTCCCCCCTAACCGGCTCGGGTAGGGGGGGCCACGAAAACCAAAGAGAGAACACAGTGGTGTCAGGGGCCCAAGATTGTTAAATTTGCCCCCCAAGCATGCTAAGGGGGATTACCAAAACCCCTGGCTTCTTGGGAAAAAGGGCCTGGACAAGCCCCTAAAATCAGTACCGGGATCAGCCGGGCTGTTGTTCGTGCGTGGGTTTTAAAGGTGGACCGCACCAAAGGGCCTTTGGGTTTATCGACCATGATCCACCATGAAAGGGCCCCGGTCTCGACCGGGCCAAGGGGGGGTTGACCCCCGAAACCCCCCCCTCCTGGTATAACCCCTTTACCACCACCACCGCACCCCCACCTCAAAACCCCCATCACCACCACTATTCTTTTAACCCCCCTCACCACCCCCACCACCCCTCCCTCACCCCACCTCCTTTCCATCCGTATGTTCCCCCCAAAAACCTTCCCCCCACCATACCCCCCCACCTCCCCCAAATTCCCCACCCTTCAAATAAGCACAAATCCAACCGAAAATTACCATAATTGGCCCCCTTTTCTCCACCACTTTTTCCCCCTCCCCCCTCCCTTTCACCCACTCCCCCTTTCCCCCTCTCTCCAAACCCCCCTCTCCACTACTCACTCCACCCCCTTTCTCTACCCCCTCTCTCCACTTTCTTTTTCCCACCCCCCCTTTTCAAACTCTCTTCCCCTACTCTCTCCCCCTACTTTCTCCACCCCCCTCTCCACTACTCTCTCCACTACTTTCTCTACCCCTCTCTCAAAAACTTTTTCCACCCCCCTCTCCACTACTCTCTCCACTACTTTCTCTACCCCTCTCTCCCACTACTTTCTCGACCCCTCTCTCAACTACTTTCTCCACCCTCTATCCACTACTCTCTCCACTACTTTCTCCACCCCTCTCTCCACTACTCTCTCCACTCTTTCTCTACCCTCTCTCAATACTTTCCTCCACCCCTCTCTCCACTACTCTCTCAACTACTTTCTCCACCCCTCTCTCCACTACTCTCTCCACTACTTTCTCTACCCCTCTCTCAACTACTTTCTCTACCCCTCTCTCTACTACTCTCTCCACCCCTCCACTACTCTCTCCACCACTTTCCCTACCTCTTCTCCACTACTTTCTCTACCCTCTCTCCACTACTTTCTACCCCTCTCTCAACTACTTTCTCTACCCTCTCTCTACTACTCTCTCCACCCCTCCACTACTCTCTCCACCACTTTCCCTACCCCTCTCTCCACTACTCTCTCCACAACTCCAGTTCTCGTGTCAAGAAAGCACTTCATCACTGACTGACTCTCGCTTGAGTGCCTCACTCTGCCTGCAACAGCAGCTGCTTCACCTCTATCAGTTCATTGGGTAATTTAGTGACGATTCGTTTTTTTTGAAGTAGGGAGAGTGGCTTTCCCCATTTTTTCTTACTGTCAAAACGTTTTTCTCTCGGTATAATAATAATAATAATAATAATAATAATTATAATTTCTATTAACAAGCTATGTCTTACTTAGAAATTGTGTTTGAACTTCTGTGGTATTTTCGGGTTTTTAATTTTACTGCGTGCAAAACTCTGAATCTTTGTATTATTTTGGACCTGTGTTACTTTGAAGTTGTGTGTTATTTTAAAGTTTTTAAATTTTGTAGTTCCCATGTTACTTTACAAATGTGTACTCAGTGAAAAGTTTAGGTATTAGCTATTTTAGCTTCAAACTGATTAACATTTAGGCCGTCCAATTTATTCTAATGGGGACATTAGAGCACTCCGGGATGTTTTGAATAGACTGATGCATGGTCGGAGAAGTGCAGATGCAGTTTAATATTGACAAATGCAAAGTTCTAAATGTTGGCAGGTAAATAACCATGCCACATATAAACTAAATAATGTAGATCTTAATATTACGGATTGCAAACAGGATTTAGGATTCTGGTTAGCAGTAATCTGAAACCCAAAACGACAGTAACACAAGTGGTTTTGCAATAAAGCTAACAGAATCCTTTGGGTTTTATATCAAGAAGAATATAATAGAATCCTCAGGTTGTTCTTCAACTCAAAATATCCTTGGTTAGGGCCTCATTTAGACTATGCGCTCAGTTTCTGGTCACCGTATTACAGAATGGATTAAATGCCTGGAAAAAAGTACAGAGGGATGACAAAGATGATCCCATGTATCAGAAATGTTCCCTATGAGGATAGACTGAGGGGCCCGAATCTGCACTCTCTCGAAAGGCGTAGAATTTTAAAGGGGGTAGATTTAGGGGTATAAGTGGAAAACAGAATAATATAAAGGGATGTGAATAGCGTACTAAAAATATCTAGCCTAGACAGGACTCGCAGCAATGGCTTTAAATTGGAAAAATTCAGATTCAAGAAGGATATAGGAAAGCACTGGTTTCGTAATAGAGTTGTGGATGAGTGGAATAAATTCCCGAATACCATTATAGAAGCTAAGACGTTGTGTAGTTTTAAAAATAGGTTAGATAAATGCATGAGTGGGTGTTGGTGGGTGTGAGTTGGACCTGATTAGTTTGTGCTACTAGGTCAGATGCCGCACTCCTTCCTTAAGTGAATGTGACCTTACCTGTCTAGGTTAGGGCATTGGCTAAAGCCGGTAGGAGACTTGAACCTGCCTCGCATGGGCCAGTAGGCCTGCTGCAGTGTTCCTTCTTTCTCATGTTCTTATGTTCTTAAGTAAGATATTCAGTTCATTCCACTTATTTACTAACCTAAAACTGAATAAGATTTCTTAATATCCATCAGAGATATCTGTCTTTATTATTCACTTATGTTTTCACACTTCAGTGACTCGCAGTGCAAACAGTCTGGCCCCGTCTGATGTATCTAATTATTTTGCGCATTCTGCAGAACTTTAATTTCTCTGTCTTGGTCCTTTCTTATTCTTGGTTATTAGGTTTATTATCCTGAGCGTTTCCTTACTGAGCAACAATCTGAGTTCTAAAACTCATCTTGTTGCAAGAATCTGTAAGTAAGTTCATTCAAGTATAAACAAATACAGTTGCACTGATTTTCATACATAGCAGCATATGTGTTCAGAACTTAGGATAACCCGGAAAAGTCAGACAAAGTGACGTATTTCCACTGGGCACTCCCTAAGGACTCAACATACGTATTTTCTCTGGTGTGAACTCTGTGGTGGTGCTGCGAGTTCTCAAACATGTCTAATATAAGTCGTGTACAGTTAACTTTCCTTTTTAAAATGAAGTATTTATGTTTTGGTGGAATTTCAGCTCTTAGTCGGACCAAAAGCTTTCGATGAAATGGCACCTGCTATACCTTTTCACCTAGCAGTAAGTAGGTACCTGGTTGTTAGTCTACTGGTGTGGGTAGCATCCTGGGGACAAAATTAACCTAATTTTCCCGAAATGCTTTGTATATTAAGTGACTTTCTATATAGTATGACTAAGGTAACAATACAGGTTACGGCGTCAGTCGAACTGCCAATTTACACATCGCGGTTCGTCCTTTTCTTTATTCATTGACAGGTGTTTATCATATCTTAATTGTAGCTAATGTTTTATTTTGATGAAGTAAGAGATGGGGTTTGCAAAGTGTTTCGTATGGTTCAGAAAAGTGTCGCCGTTGTTTTACCTAAAATAGATCATTTGTCCGATTTATTTGGGAGTCAGCTCTAATTTTATGATCCAGATGGAGTGCTGACCAGTGAAAAAATATTTTCATTACTTCTGTGCAAGCACTTGGGTGGATTTGCCTGAGAATTTTAGTATCAGTCTTGACATTTGTTTCAGTTACACGATCTCTGGTGCTTGGAATATTTATTTTTTTATGCATGTTTAGAATTTTGGTAGTACGTAAACACCTTGAATGATCTTCGTCTCTTCGATCTGCAATTTTTCAAGCACTACAAGCTTCTCGTCTGACACAAGAATAATTATTGTCGCCGCATAGTAAAGCAGTGATCTATGTATGCAAAATACATCATTCTCACAATTTTTACATTAGCATCATCCCTGGGATGAAAACCTGTCACCGTTCTAAGTGCTCTCAGTATCTCTCTGTATTAGCTGTAAAGTCTTGTTACAACAGGTCCAAGTAGTGTGACCTAAAAGCCTGGATACCTGTATCTGGATACATACTCCACTCGAGACCCATCATGCAATTGGATTGTGCGAACTGCGCCTCTCTGTCTGGGAAGACGCCTGTTAAGTATTTTCGCTTTCTCGGCAGAGATAATAAAGTCCTGATACGAGGGTAGTACATGGTTCAAATTTTGTTGATGTTAGAGAATCCGGTGGTGTGAATCATTATATGATCAAAGTCGATCATAAAATAAGTGAGCTGACTAGGCGTAGAATTAATAAAGAATTAGTCAGAATAGTGAATAACGTGGGAGTGAGAGGTCAGTGGTCAAGTGTGGTCATACCTGCCTAAGCTCTTGGGAGTTAGCGTGGGCTGTTACCAAGCACCATGGCTTGTTGTAGTGTTTTAGAATCTATGGTTAAAGTGTTGAAGAAGGAGGTGCTACTTCTTCAGGAGGACAATAGGAGGCTGAAGCTTCGCCTAGATGGGTCTGGGAGTGAGTGTGAGATGGTGGGAGCTGGTAAAGAGGAAATGGTCACCAGCAATGAGAATGGCAGCCATTTCAAGTGGCAAATGGTTCACAGTTCAAGAAGAAGGACGATAAGGACGATTAATAGAGAAGATGTGAAGGTAGGAAATTGATTCTCTGTTCTCCAGGACGAGTGTACTTCAGTGGTTAGTGAGATTGAAAGTACCACTGATTCCCCTGCTAATCAAGATAACAATATTCTAATTGTAGGAGATTTTCAGGTAAGATATATGGACCGTGCATTTTGTAACAGAGAAAGAGAGGTCAGAGGGTGTGCCTCCCAGGAGCTGGTGTTGGTGACATAGGCAGCAGGTTGAATAATAGTATGTCAGGTAATGGGAACAAACCCATTATCTGTCTTAGTGCTGGGGGTAATGGCATTGGGAAGGGCAGGAGACAGGAGCTGCTGGAAAAGTATAGATCAGCCATAGAAGTAGTCAGGTCTAAGGGAGGGATCCCAGTCATATGTAGCATCTTGCCTAGAAAGGGAGTGGGCAATAAATGGATGTCTAGGGCAATTGGTATAAATTTCTGGCTAGACAGGTTCTGCAAGGAACTTGCAATCCCGTTCATTGATAACTGTGACAAATTCTCTGGCAAACGAGATATATATGCAAGGGATGGGGTTCATCTCTCTGGGGCTGGAGTGGTTGCATTAACCAATTCGATTGAGGGGGTCATTGATGACTTGTCTAGGACTTTAAACTGATAGATTATAGAGGTGTGGTTGTTTGTAGGAAACAGTCAGGCTGCAGTTTTAGGGTTCAAAACAGCAGATATTACCGGGATACCTCAGGGATATGTTTAAAAGACAATATTCAAAACACAGTTGCTAGTAAAGGCAAATGAAATGATCAACAAACAAAGAGATATAGTAGAGGGCAACGAGTAACTACTTAAGGTTTACTATACAAAGAGTAACAGTCTAAGAAATAAGATAGATGAGCTAAGATTACTTGCAACTGCAGGTAATATAGATATTATTCGTATAACAGAGACCTGGTTCAACCTGAAAGATAAAGAAATGCCTTATGAATGCAACATACAGGGTTATAAACTATTCCACACTGATAGGGTCAACAGGAAGGGTGATGGAGTGGCGATGTAAGTCAGATAAAATTTAAATTGTCTTAGACATGATATAAGATTAGAAACATCGGACACAGAATCTGTTTGGCTACAGTTTCTCGAGGGCCGTGACAAATTAATTTTGAGAGTGAATTATAGGCCCCTGAACCTTGATAGGGAGTGCACTAAGCTGTTATGGGAAGAAATTCATAAGACATCTAGATATGAAAATGTTGTGTTAATGGGAGATTTTAACTTCAGACAAATTGATTGGAAAAAAATGACAGGAAATCTTGAGTCTAGTGACTTTCTTGATACGGTTCAGGCTGGTTTTTAGAACGGTTTGTGACAGAACCAACTAGAGGAAACAATCTGTGACTTGGTTCTTGCCAACAAAGAATTACTAATTAATAATCTTGAGGTTAATAATGAGCTTGGAGAAAGTGATCACAAATCACTTAGTTTCAATATATCATAGAATTACCCAGATAACTGCAATCAAATCTCTGTCCCAGACTTTCACTTGGCTGATTTCATTGGACTGAGAAATTACTTGGACTGGCTAAATTGGGATAACCTGACTATGGGCCAGGGAGGTGATCTTGGTTGCCAATATGACGTTTTTCAGAACATAGTTCTGAAAAAACATCTCACCAGTGAAAAGAGAGGCATATATAGGCGTATCAAAAGAGGGGATGGGCAATTAAGAAATCAATATATTCAATTAAAGAGAGAAATAAAAATAAGGAATAAGAAAAGCAAAACGGGATTATGAGGCTAAGGTCGCAAGGGACTCGAAGACTAACCCAAAAGGGTTCTTTCAGGTATACAGAAGTAAGATTAGGGACAAGATTGACCCACTTAAGAGTAACTCTGGTCAGATCACTGACAGTGATAAGGATATGTGTGAAACTTTCAATACATACTTACTCCCTCTCAGTTTTTACCCAGGAAATTACTAGCAAAATTCCTGAAATAATGAATTATGTAGAACAGGACGATAATAAACTATGTACGATTGCTGTAACTGGTGACATGGTCCTCAGACAAATAGAGAAATTAAAACCTAACAAATCCCCAGGTCCTGATGAACTGTTTGCAAGGGTGTTAAAGGAATGTAAAGAGGAACTTAACATACCTTTGGCTAATCTTTTCAACATATCACTACAAACTGGCACAGTGCCTGACAGGTGGAAAATGGCAAATGTAATACCTATTTACAAGGCAGGTGACAGGTCCTCAGCTTGGAATTATAGACCAATAAGCTTTACCTCCATAGTAGGAAAATTTTTGGAATCAACAATTGTCGAAGCAATTCGTAGCCATCTTGATAGGCATAAATTGATTAATGAATCTCAACATGGTTTTACAAAGGAGCGTTCGTGTCTTACGAATTTACAACATTTTTTACTAAGGTGTTTGAGGAGGTAGATCATGGTAATGAATATGATATTGTGTATATGGACTTCAGTAAGGCTTTCAGTAGAGTTCCATATCAGAGGCTATTGAGGAAACTTAAAGCACACGGAATAGGAGGAAAAATTTTTTCCTGGATAGACGCATGGCTGGTGGCCTGGTGGTTAACGCTCTCGCTTCACACGGTGAGGGCCTGGGTTCGTTTCCCAGCCAGAGTAGAAACATTGGACGTGTTTCTTTCCACCTGTTGTCTATGTTCCCCATCAGTAAAATGGGTACCTGGGTGTTAGTCGACTGGTGTGGGTCGCATCCTGGGACACTGACCTAAGGAGGCCTGGTCACAGACCGGGCCGCGGGGGCGTTGACCCCCGGAACTCTCTCCAGATAAACTCCAGATGGCTGACAAATGGCATAAATGGGGAGAAATCGGAATGGGAGCACGTCACAAGGGGTGTTCCGCAGGGGTCAGTGTTGGGCCCGTTGTTGTTCACAATTTACATAAACGACATAGCGACATAAGCAAATTAGCTGATGACACCAAAATAGGCCGGCCAGTTCATTCTAATGAGGACACTAGAGCACTCCAGGAAGATTTGGTTAGACTGATGCAATGGTCGGAGAAGTAGCAGATGCAGTTTAATGTAGACAAATGCAAAGTTCTAAATGTTTGACAGGAAAATAACCATACAACATATAAACTAAATAATGTAGATCTTAATACTACTGATTGCAAACATGATTTAGGAGTTCTGGTTAGCAGTAATCTAAAACCAAGACAACAGTGCATAAGTGTTCGCAATAATGCTAACAGAATCCTTTGCTTCATATCAAGAAGCATAAATAATAGGAGTCCTCAGGTTGTTCTCCAACTCTATACATCCTTGGTTAGGCCTCATTTAGATTATGCTGCACAGTTCTGGTTACCGTATTACAGAATGGATATAAATGCACTGGGAAACGTACAAAGGAGAATGACAAAGTTGATCCCATGTATCAGAAATCTACCCTGTGAGGCGTAGAATTAGGGGGGATATGACTGAGGTGTATAAATGGAAAACAGGAATAAATAAAGGGGATATAAATAGCGTGCTGAAAATTTCCAGCCAAGACAGGACTCGCAGCAATGGTTTCAAGTTGGAAAAATTCAGATTCAGGAAGGATATAGGGAAGCACTGGTTTGGTAATTGAGTTGTGGATGAGTGGAACAAACTCCCGAGTACAGTTATAGAGGCTAAAACATTTTGCAGTTTTAAAAATAGGCTAGATAAATACATGAGTAAGTGTGGGCGGGTGTGAGTTGGATCTGACTAGCTTGCGCTACTAGGTCTGATGCCTTGCTCCTTCCTTAAGTGGAAGTGACCTGGCTAGGTGGGTCATTGGGCTACTCAGGGGGGAACATGGACCTGCTTCGCATGGGCCAGTAGGCCTTCTGCAGTGTTCCTTCTTTCTTATGTTCTTCTCGTGTTCTAATGCAGTCTTCAGGTTCACTTCTTTTCCCCTGGAACAGCACGGAAGACTTTCCATTGGATATGTAGCATTTAATCCAGCAGAGAAGCCAGCCTCATACAACCATTCTGGTAGTTCCTTTTATGAGTACATGTCGGTTTGCTGTATCAAAAAACATTTAAGGGCAATGAAGGTAACGTAGAAGCTGACAGTGTGCAGGGTGAAAAATGATACTAACTCATTCCATGCATGAAACCATATAGGTGGGGGGGGGAGAAATTACTTGACTCGATGCATACCACGGGCGGGGATAGATTCAGAAAACTCCAGACCGATGTGTTAGCCACTGAGCCAGCTGACTCCATGCACGGGACGATTCAAGATCATCCTTTCCAATATTTTACACAGGCAGCTATTAAGAGACACTAAGTGAAACGCATTATTTTGATTGTGTTTTGGTATAGGAATTTTGCTTCCTTAAAATATTCACTTTTGAATTCCTGCAAGTCATGACACAGAGATCACTAACAGAATGTGTTAGTGATCTTATGTATGTTCTTATATTCTTAATAAAGTCTTGAGGATATCTCTCCAAGAGAGAACCCGCAGTAATGGGTTCAAACTAGACAAGTTTAGATTTAGAAAGGATACAGGAAAGTATTAGTTTGGAAATAGGGAACAGTCTGCCTAGTAGGGTTATCGAGGCTAAAACCTTCGGTAGTTTCAAATATAGGTTGAATAAGTACATGAGTGAGAGGGGTTGGATTTAAGTGAGACTTGGACATAGGTAAATAGAATCATCAAAACTTATTTCTTTGGTAGCACTGAAAATTGGGTTGGGCAAATATTTTGTTAGTGGGATGGATTGTGAAGGACCTGCCTAGTGTGGGCCAACAGGCCTCCTGCAGTGTTCCTCCTTTCTTATGTTCTTCTTATGTTCTTATGTTCTTTATGTTCTTCTTATGTTCTTATATGTAATGTTCTTTAGGGACATTACATATTCTGTAATAAAGTTGGTAGAATTACTGACAATATGTAAAGTAAAAGGACACAAGTGCAACTAATGTGACATTTTATTGTGGCAACGTTTCGCTCCCCAGGAGCTTTGTCAAACCGATCATCGGCTTGACAAAGCTCCTGGATAGCGATACGTTGCCACAATAAAATGTCACATTAGTTGCACTTGTGTCCTTTTACTTTACATTACATATTCTGTTTTCCTCGGCCTTTGTTGCGTGTGTGACTGTACTCAACTAACTGTGGCTGCAGGGGTCGATTCATATCTCCTGGCCCTGCCTTTTCACTCGTCGCTACTAGGTCACTCTCTCCATTCTCCATGAGCTTCATCATACCTCTTCTTATAGCTATGTATGGATCATGCCTGCACTACATCACTTTCCAGACTCTTCCACTTCTTGACAATTCTATGACTGAAGTAGTTCCTAACATCCCTGTGATTCATCTGAATCCTTAACTTCCAATTATGACCCATTGTTACTGTGCCCCATCTCTGGAACATGCTGTCTCTGTCCACCTTGTCGTTATCATATCTCCCAATCTCTCCTGTCCTCCAGTGTCTTCAGATCGATTTTCCTTAATTAACTACTCCTCGTAGGACATGCCCCTCACCTCAGGGACTAGTCTCGTTACAAACCTTTGCACTTTCTCTAATTTCCCGACGTGCTTGGCCAGGAGTGGGTTCCAAACTAGCGCTGCATACCTTAATATGGGCCTGACTTACACGGTGTAGAGTCCTGAATGGTTCCTTACTGAGGAGTCGGAATTCTATTCTAGGTTTGCTAGGCGTCCATATGTTGCAACAGTTATTTGGGAGATGTGCGCCTCTGGATATGTGCTCGGTATTTACTCACCTAAAGAACATTGTCCTTGAGTAAGATTTCTATTTCTTGGCTCCCTAGACTGTAATCTGTCTCCGGTCTTCTTTGCTATCCCCAATCTTCATGGCTTTGCACTTTTTGGGGTTGAACTCCAGGACCCAGTTTCTGCACTACGCCTGCAGCCGGTCCAGATCCCTTTGTAGTCCTGCTTGGTTATCTTCCGATTGAATTCTACAAATTAACTTCACATCGTCTGCAAACAGGGACACTTCTGAATCTATTTCTTCCGTCATGTCATTCACATATACCAGAAACAGCACTGGTCCTAGAACTGACCCCTGTGGAGCCTCATTCATCACAGGCGCCCACTCTGACACCTTGTCACGTACCATGACTCGCTGATGCCTTTCCGTCAGGTATTCCCTGATCCACTGTAATGCCTTTCCTGTTATCCCTGCCTGGTCCTCCAGCTTTCGCACTAATCTCCTATGTTGAACTATGTCAAAAGCCTTCTTACAGTCCAAGAAAACGCAGTCTACCATTCCATCCTCTCTCTCTCTCTTCTCTCTCTCCTCTCTCTCTCTCTCTCTCTCTCTCTCTCTCTCTCTCTCGTCTTACTGCTTTCACCCTGTTATAGAACTCGAATAGGTTTATGACACAGGAATTCCCGTCTGAATCCGTGGGGGTTGTCGTTGATGAGCTCATTCCTTTCTAGGTGCTCCACCATTCTCCTCCTGTTAATCTTCTCCTGATAATCTTCTCCATGGAAATAGACACTTCGTGTCTGTCTCCATTTTTAAAAATTGGAACTACATTTGCTGTTCTATACCTCAGGTAGTCCCCTATTTCAAAAGATGTGTTGAAGATTGTTGTTAGTGGTACACAGAGTGCCTCTGCTTCCTCTCTCAGGATCCATGGAGATGTTATCCGGCCTCATCGCTTTTGGGGCATCTAGTTCACTTAGCAGCCTCTTAACCTCCTCCTCCTTGATTGTATGTATTGTGTCCAGCACCTGATGGTGTACTCCACCACACTATCTGGGGTCCTTTCTGACTCCTCTTTGGAAACTTCTTTGAATTTCATGTTGAGCTCCTCACATACTTCTCGGTCGTTTGTTGTGATCTCCCCTCCTTCCTTCCTCAGCCTGATTACCTAGTCCTTGACTGTTGTTTTCCTCCTGATGTGACTATACAACAGCTTCGGGTCGGACTTAGCCTTCGTTGCTATGTCATTCATGTATTGTCGTTGGGCCTCCCTCCTTACCTGAGCATATTCATTTCTGGCTCCTCGACTACTCTGCTTATTCTCCTAGGTCCTTTGCCTTCTATTTTTTTTTTCATTTTCTTCCACACTTGGTTTTGGCTCTCTACCCATTTGCATGAACCAAGGGCTCGTCCTGGCATTCCCATTATATCTGTTGCAATTGGGCACAAACTTCTTCTCTGCTTCCTTGCATATCGTTGTCACATATTCTATCATCTCATTTACTGATCTCCCTGCCAGTTCTCTGTCCCACTAAACCTCGTGCAGGAAATTCCTCATGCCTGTGTAGTCCCCTCTTTCGCAGTTTGGCTTCCCTCTCCACTTGTGACTCTACTATGTATTCGAAGCTCAGAACCACATGATCACTAGCTCAGAGGGGTCTTTCATATGTGATGTCCTCAATATCTGTACTACTCAAAGTGAATACTAGGTCCAGTTTTGCTGGTTCGTCCTCTCCTCTCTCTCTGATACTATCCTTAATGCTTTGATGCATGAGGTTTTCCAGTACCACCTCCATCATCTTAGCCCTAAATGTTTCTGGGCCCCCATGTGGCTCCAGGTTTTCCCAGTCATTTTCTTTGTAATTAAAGTCACCCCACAAACAGCAGCTTTGCCTTGCTCGCATGAGCTCTTCTGGCCACTTCAGCCAGTGTGTCAACCATCGCTCTAGTACTCTCATCATATTCTTGTCTTGGCCCCCTGCTTTTCTGTGGTGGATTATACATCACTGCATTTACCTCACTGCAATGACCTCCAGTGTGCTTGTGTGTGAGTACTAATCTAATTGTACTCACCTAATTGTAGTTGCAGGGGTCGATTCATAGTTCCTGGCCCCGCCTGTTCTTTGGTGGCTAGAAGGTCCACTCTCTCCCTGCTCCATGAGCTTTATCATATCTCTTCTTATAGCTATTTATAGATCCTGCCTCCACTACATCCCTTCTCAGACTATTCCACTTCCTGACAACTCTGTGACTGAACAAATACTTCCTAGCATCCCTGTGTCTCATCAGAGTTTCTAATTTCCAATTATGACCTTTCTTGCAGTGTCCCATCTCTGGAGCATCCTGTCTCTGTCCACCTTGTTAATACCTCTCAGTACTTTATATGTCATTATCATGTTCCCCCCCCTCTCTCTCTCTCCTGCCCTCCAGTGTCGTTTGGTCGATTTCCCTTAACATCTCCTCGTAGGACATGCCCCTTAGCTCCGTAACCAGTCTTGTTGCAAACCTCTGCACTCTCTCTAATTTCTTGCGGTGATCCATCAGGTGTGGGTTCCAAACTGTTGCTGCACACTCAAGTATGGGCCTGACGTACATTATTATTATAATCAAGGGGGAAGCGCTAAACCTGGAGGATTATACAGCGCCTGCGGGGGGGGGATGTGGAAGGCATTCAGGCTTAATTCGGGGAACTGGAGCACAGATCCAATTCCCTAAATCAAGAGCCCCTCACCAACATCAAGGAACCTTCCTTGAGGGGGCCTGACGTACAATATGTACAGAATCCTGAAAGATTCCTTAATGAGGTGTCGGAACACTATTCTTAAGTTTGCAAGTCGCCCATATGCTGCGGCAGTTATTTTGTTGTTGTGTGCCTCAGAAGATGTGCTCGGTATTATGTTCACCCCAAGATCCTTTTCCTTGACTAAGATTTACAGTCTTTAGCCCCCCTGGTGCCCTTTCTGCGGTCTTCTTTGCCCATCTCCAATCCTCATGACTATGCACTGAGCATCCTTTTCATTTCAAGTGTCCAGCACTTGATGGTGTACCCCACCGCTCCGGACATCTGGGGTCCTTTCGGTCTCCACTGTAAATACTTCATTAAATCACATGTTGAGGACTTCACATACTTCTTGGTCGTTTCTTGTGAACTCTCCTCCTTAATTTTTCAGCCTGTTTATAATCAATCTAAGAGCAGCTAATTACCTGGTCTCTGACTGTTATTTTTCCTCATGATGTGCACCTAAACACTGTTATCGTTGGGGTCTGGAAGTTTCTGAACTCAGATTTTTCTTTAGATTTTCCACCGAAGTGGCTAGTTTATTGTGCACTCCATATTTATTATGTGGATGGTAGAGCAAGAGCATATGGATACACAAAAGGCCTAGGAACTAGGCCCCAAAACGGTTAACAGGAGTTCTTCTGGGATCTTAATATTTGGGAATTCTTCACTTGCCTAACATTTGGGCACGACCTACTTCCACGTTGGACAAATGTGACACCACCTACCGCTGCTGCACCTCTCCTGCCTATGGTATATAAGCCACTTCTCCGCTCATATGCTGTATTCTATTCAAGTTTGATGGACTGACCACATCGACTCTAGGTTGAGGGACTGATCACCTCATTCTCATTCTCTTCACGATTCTCCTTTGTATGGACTGATGAAGCCACTGTGTGGCGAAACGTTTCCTCAGTAAAGATACCCAAGAGTTGCACATGTGTCTTATTAACAGACTGTACTTCAGAATCAGATACCAACTTTTCCCTCATCTCTATGGGTTTATGAAAGGTACAAGTGTGCAGAACTGTATTTCCACCTTTCTCACTGCACACACCTCTACTAGTTTTACTACATTTCTTGATCTAAAATCTGCATTTGATATCGCGAACAGAACCGTTATACTACATGAACTAGCCAAATTGAATTTTGGTGGTAGCTTACTCTGCTGGATAATAGGATACTTGTCAAACAGAGCATCCTCTGTCCTCTACCAAGGCTTTAGAAGCGAGTCTGAAGAAATGTCTCTAAGTACACCCCAGGGAGTAGTTCTCAGTCCCATGCTATTTAATATTCTGATTAATGCTCTCATAAATACTCTACCTGCCTCATCTAAGCATATAGCTATAAGCTATGCTGGTGACATCATGATCCATACAACAGGGTATAAGAAGATAAGTTCAAACAATTTGTAATCGATTAGGCTCAGCATATCTCCCTCTAAAACAAAGACATTGACAAGAAAACGACACCCCCCACCCATCTATTTGCAGGGTGAGTGTAAAATGGAACTTTGTGAACCACTGACTAATATTTCTAATATTTCTCTTCAAACAGGTGTAGTGTCTGATATGTGGAAGACGACTAATGTAATTCCTATTTTTAAAGCAATAAGCCTAACCTCAATTGTAGGCAAATTACTAGAGTCAATTATAGCTGATAATATAAGAAGCCATCTGGATAAGCACAGCTTGATTAATGATACTCAACATGGATTCACGAGAGACCGTTCCTGCCTAACTAATTTATTAACCTTCTTCAGTAAAGCTTTTGAGGCCGTTGATCATGATAAAGAATTCGATATTGTTTATTTAGATTTTAGTAAGGCTTTTGATAGAGTACCGCACCAGAGACTGTTAAAAAAAAGTGGCGGCTCATGGTATTGGGGGAAAAGTGCTGTCGTGGATCGAGTCATGGCTCACTAATAGGAAGCAGAGATTGTGCATAAATGGGGTTAAATCCGAGTGGGGATCTGTAACAAGCTCGGGAGTGTCCATAACCCTAGCACTTATAAGTAAAATAATGTAGAATTTAGCCATACAGATTGTGAAAAGAACTTGGGGGTTATGGTGAGAAGCAACCTTAAACCAAGACAGCAATGCCTAAGCGAACGTAATAAGGCAAATAGATTACTGAGAATTATATAAAGACATGTAAGGAACAGAAGTCCAAAGGTTATACTGCAGCTTTATACATCATTAGTAAGGCCTTACTTAGATTATGCAGCTCAGTTCTGGTCTCCATATTACAGAATGGACATAAATTCGATAGAAAACATTCAGCTTAGAATGACTAAATTAATACATAGCATTAGAAATCTTCCTTATGAAGAAAGATTAAAGACTCTTAAATTACATTCACTTGTTAGACGAAGAATGAGGGGAGACCTGATCGAAGTGTATAAGTGGATGATGGGTAATAATAAAGAGGATATTAATAAGGTCTTGAGGATATCTCTCCAAGAGAGAACCCCCAGTAATGAATTTAAATTAGACAAGTTTAGATTTAGAAAGGACATAGGAAAGTATTGGTTTGGAAATTGGGAGTTGATGAGTGGAACAGTCTACCTTGTTGGGTTATTGAGGCTAGGACTTTGGGTAGTTTCAAATTTAAGTTAGATAAATATATGAGTGGGAGGGGTTGGATTTTAGTGTGACTTGCAAATGAGTGGATAGAGTTATCAGAGCTTATTTCTTGGGTAGCATTGAAAATTGGGCTGGGCAAATGTTTTGTTAGTGGGATGGAAGACCTGGTTTTGTGCTCTCTGTGATTTTGAACCAGGATGCCCTCTCTTGAGCAACTTTACCAGCAGCTGAAAGAAGAGCTTAGGGTTGCTAAGCAGAAGATACTGCGATTAACGGAGAAAAACAAGAGGATTCGAAGTAATCCTCCTGTTGTGAGTCCCCAGGTTAAGAGGGGAACTTGGTCAGTGGCCGGGCAACATGGAACCAAGCTGAGGATCAAGAAGACTGTTGGAGAGGCAGAAACAACGAACAACCAGAAGACTACTGTGGAAACTTCCAACCCATTTTCGGTGCTACCTGACGAATGTGGGTGTTCTACTGGGAATGTCACAACGACCTAAGCAAGATTGGCTGATGTTTGAGAACCCCTAAAAACCCCCAACAAAAACCATCGAGAACGTCTTACAAATTACAAGTAATGGAAATGCCCCCCAAAAGAATGTGAGTCGATACGGGGAGCATCACGAGGGGACACCCCAAGGAAGGAAAAAACTTGTTGTTTTTGGGGTTTTAAGGGCTTACCACTCTGTAATAACTCAGAATATTCCCAAGGGCGGTCCCCTCGGGAAAATTAGTGAATAGAAAAAGAAAAAATAACAAAAAACATAAACATTTTTTTATATAAAAAATTTTAAAAAAACACAAAATATGAAAAATTAATCCACATTAAAAAAAAATGAAAAATGAAAAATATAAATGATAACTGAATTAACCAAATAATTGGGGGTGTTGGTTTTGGGTACACTGAGTGTTTGAAATCGTAGCCGTTCCCGATGAGGGGGGGGGGGGGTCGCGGGTTTTGGTTACAACCCCTGGCTAGTTCTTCAAGTAACCCTTTGGGGTATTCTACCCCGATGACAGGAAAGGGGTTCTTTACGCGAATGATGAGGGGTTACTCCGAAATTTCATCATTTTACGGAAATTTAAATCAAAAAAGGGGAATCCAGGCGTTATCCTTCTCCATGTTCTACTCTTTGATTGGGCAGGTGACCCTCTCGTCATCCAACTGGAAAGAAAAAACAGGACCCACCGCTTAAGAAATCCTCTCCATGAAATACAATCCCAAAAAGATGGGGTGATTATTACAACGTCAATAGACAAGACTGAAAGGACAAGTTTTTTAAATTGGGCAAAAGGAACTTTTAACCAATAAAAACCCCAAAAACAAGGCAGGATGTACTTCAGAGTGCTGGGAGCTGTGAGTCAGTGATTATGGTTTGGCCCGGGAACCCCCAAAAGTCCCTTTGGGGGGGGGGGGAAAGGGGGGGAAGGGGTAGGGGAGCTAGGCTACCCTCCCCTTTAACAACAGCCGGCAGTCAACTTCCTTTCGGGGTGGGGGGAAAAAAGGGAGGAAAAAGTGGGAGTTGACTTAACCCCACCTTTAAAAAGTAGCCAGCATGAAATATTGTTACATTTTACTCCCTCTCTACCCTATTTTTAAATTTTCCCACACCCCCCTACCAAGCTTATAGTCAAGGGGTATAAGAAGAAAGGCGAGGAAAAAATTTAAAAAAATGAAGTGCATAAGGCAAGAAATCTTTACTGACGTCAGGCTTAACCAGTAGAAAATAATTGGTAACCCTTGATATACACAATATGGCTTAAAAGCCTGGGGGTCCAATGTCCCCCTCAAAAGGGGATGTTGGGTTTCCCCGAAAATTTTGGTATATCAAAGGTTTGTGGTCCGTTTTAAAAAAGAATCCCTTTTCCCAAAAATTAAAAATTTTGTTTGGAGATTCCCCCCACAAGGGCCCCATCCTTTCAGGGAGTATCTCGTTTCTGCGGGGGGAGTTTCCGACTTTGGAAGCATAAGGGAAGGGGGTACCCTCACGATTTGTGTAGCCCACCCTAAGCGTATTGGGGGCTTTAGTTCTTAAAAAAAAATTTTTTTTTAAAATTTTTATATTGGAATCTTAAGAATAGGGCTTTGGGAAAAGGGATATTTTTAAATTCCTTTTAAATTTTTCCCCGGTTTAAGTGGGAAAAGTTCAAAAGGTTCCTTCAAAAGATTTTTAAAGGAAGTCGGATAATCCCTGTAAGATCGGGAAGGGGTTCGGGAAAAAAACCGTGCATAAAAATTTACAGAACCAAAAAAGTACACATGAGCTTTTTGGGTTTTTGGGGGAATTTAAATTTAAAAATTTAAAGTTTTTGATCTTACGGGGGGAGAGGTGCGGGAGTTTTTTTGGAAAAGTTTCAGCCCAAGATATCTAATCTTGTTATTCCCCAAGGAAGCATTCTTTGGGCCCCTTGGAGGAGCCCATGGAAAGGAAAACCTACGAAAAAACTGTTGTTAAATTTTTTTTGGGAAATATTTCCGCCCCCCCGTGGTGTTCTTTACGAAAAATTTTTTAAAAAAATAAATTTTGAAAACTTTTGGGGGAAATTTTTACCCACGCCCTTTTATCTTTAGTTTCAAGGCAGTTCCCAAACCAAAGGGCTTTGTTTATACTGAT
Organism: Cherax quadricarinatus; assembly: GCF_026875155.1. Taxonomy (NCBI): domain Eukaryota; kingdom Metazoa; phylum Arthropoda; class Malacostraca; order Decapoda; family Parastacidae; genus Cherax; species Cherax quadricarinatus. The sequence goes on along the minus strand of NC_069477.1, from coordinate 25,995,336 downwards.
TTTTCCTTGGTGTGTGGGAAAAATGGGGTTTAATGATTTGAAAAAGGGAAAAAATTTTATTGAGGGATTGCCTGCACAAAAAATCAATCTCTGAAAAAAAGGGAAAAGGTCTTTAAAATTTTGTTTTGGATTGCTATATTTAAGGGCATAGGTCAGCATCCCCCCCGGTTATAGCTTAAAGGGCCCTTTCGAAGTAAATTTGAAAAGTTATTTTGAATTATCCTCCCTTAACCATGAACTAAGGGTTTGAACTTTGGGAAGAAAGGGAAAGGTTCAATGATTTTTAAATTTTTAAATTTTTTTTGTCATTTCTCTTTCAAATGTTCCCCAAAAGGGGTGAAGGGAACTGGGTTTTTAATTTTTTTTGATGGGGCTGTCCGTCATTTAAGTAAATTCTTAGGGGCCCCTCCCGTGGAGGTAACACTGGAATATCAGTAAAAACGTCGGGAAAGTTACTCATACATTGAAGTAAACATGTCTCTTAGGGGCTTCCAAAGATTCTTTAATTTTTAAATGTTGTAAAAAAAGGGTTTGGTTTAGAATTCCCGGACAATATGAAAAAGTAAAAGGAAAAAGTGCTTTTAAAAGGTGCCCTTTTTCCTTGTGGAAACGTTTCGTCCCCCGGGAAACCCCTTTTACCCCAAACCTTACCTCCGGGAAAGACCCGAAACGGTTGGCCACAAAAAAAAGGGTCCATTAGTTGCCCCTTGGGGGTCCTTTTACTTTAAATTTTTAAATGTTGGTTCCCCCGGCCCCCCCGAGTGGTCAAGAGTCACCAAGCCCTGAAAGTTTTCTTTCATGGTCTAAGCGGGTGCCCCAATTACGCACCCCCTTACTTCCCTTCATTTGTCGTTTAAAGGGTTGTGTGGAAAAACAAAGGCCCAAAGTTTTTAAGGGCAGTTAACCGAATTTTTTCGGTAATTTTTTAAAAAGGTGTTGATTGATAAAGCTTAGGCCCCCCCCCTTTGACTTCTATGAGGTAGTCAATTTTCCCCCAAAAATTTTTTAATACTTTTTTTGGCCTTTCCTTGTACTAATAATTTATTTGACTTGATCGGCTAAGGTACAAGAATTTTAAACCCCCTATTTTTAAAACTTCCCCTTTCCGGATTTTTTGGTTTCCCAAAATAGGTTTTTTAGGGGTCCATTGACAAGCTTAGTTTTCGAAATAGGGTCGAGGTTCCTAAAATTTTGGATCTAAGGCCCCAAGGGGGGAAACGGGTAAAAAGATTAAAACCTCAGAATCACCTCTCTTTAGTCCAAAAAGTCATGAAGGATGGACAATGGGCCTTGGGCCTGTTTTCCCCATAGAGAAGTTCAAGAGGTGAAAACCCCAAAGAGTCCTGGGAATTCCCTCATGGCAAACTTTGCACATGAAAACGAAAACGATGCCCCCCTTGGGTTTTAAGGGAGAAAAATTTTCCTTTAAAAATTTTTTTTAGCCCCGAATGGGGCCCACTAAACCCCCCATTCCCGGGGTAAAAGGGGGTTTGTGGGGAAAGAGGGGGCTTAAAATCCCCAGAATTTGGAAAGATTGTTGCATTAACCCCAGATGTGAATTGTGTCCCAGGTCAAAAAAATTTTCCCTTTTGGGATGCCCATTTGGGAGAAGTTGGAAAAAAGGGCTTCAGCCACCTCTGTGTATTTATTTTTTTAAAAGGGTATGGCTTCGGGAAAAATTTGAAGCAAAATTTAAAAACAATTTTAATTTTATCTATGCCCCCCAGATAAAAGTGGAGATAAAGGCCCAACGATGTAAATTTGTTTACTCTTTCAAAGGGTACGTAAAGAGGGGGCTTTTTGGGCATTTTGGGTACTCCCCTTTTCCCTCGGGGGATGCCCAATTTTGGCAAACTTTCACGATTACAATAGGTGGTGATATCTGAGGACATTTTTGGAAAAAAAAAGGGTTTCCCCAAATTTTTTAAGGTTTTCCCGATGCGAAAAATTGTCCGGCCACGGGCAGGCCCATGAGCCTTTTTTAAAAAACAGTCTTCTGCATTGATTTGGAAAAACCCAAAACATTTTAATTTTAAACTCATTGTTTTAAATTTTGAATATGACTTGTACAAGAAAACCTTTTATATATTTCAAATTTTTTTGAAAAGTTTTTTTTTTTGGAAAAAATTTTTTTTTTTGGGTTTAGGGGCCCATTATGTCAATTTGAAGAAAAAGGGGGAAATTTACTTTAAAAAAAATTTGGAAAAAGGGGAGTCCTTCGATATATCAAAAAGGCTTAGTCAGGGAAAAATCAAAGGAAAGGATAGTAAGAAAAGCCGGGGGCTTTGGCCCTGAGCCCTAGTAAAGGACATTTTTTGGAATGGGAAAGGTGAACCCTTCCCACTTTCATCTAAAAAAGGGGAACGGTGGCCCTTACTACCTCGCTTTCGGGAGTAGCATCAGGGTTTTTTTAATCCCCCATGAATTACGAGACATTGTCTCATCTGAATTTTCGGGGGGCCCTTCTTTTGACTCTTCAGAAAGAGGATCTGAAACATTTTTTGGTCCATTTTTGGGGTGATAAAAGGTCAACCCCCAGAAGGAAGGATGGCAACCCTTTTTCATTGCCTTTTTAGTACGGAGCAAGAAGGATGGGGGCTAGTACGGTTCAGACCAACCTGTGAACCATTTTGACCCCAAAGTAAAAATGGATTTGGGAGGGAAAAATGTCAGTACGGCCCCAAATGTCTGGAAAAATATGGAGAGGAATGAGTTTCTTTAAGGTTTTGGGGAAAAGTTACAGAAATGACTATAATGTGCATCCCGGTCTCGTAAAAGGGGGATACATTAAGTCCAAATTAAATGTTTCCCGAACAGAAGGGTGCTTGGTCTTTTCAGTCTTTTTAAAACCCTCTTCCAACTTTTTGGACCCTTTTTAGAAGGACAATCTGGAGTTTTTTGTCCCTTAACACCCCACAAATGAAAATAAAAAGGGGAAAAAAAAGAAGTTTTATTTACTTTTACTAGAGGTTTTTATTTCTTAAAGGGCTGATGAAAACCCCCGCCCTTTGGGGGTTTGATCCCTTTAGGTTTTTTTATAGGAAAAAGGGGAGCCTCCCGCATACAGGTCAGCAGCCTCCCGCAACTTCTCAGCTTTAAAACGGTTTTCTTTTGCTGATGATGGGGTATTTTGATGGGGGAAAAAGCTGTCAGGAACTGGTTTACAAAACCCTGAAATACTAAGGTTTTATAACTGGATTTAATTTCCCGAACTCTCTATCCAAAAAGTCGAACAAACCCAAAGAGTGTTACCTGTAAAATGCTGAAAGTTTTTGGCCCGGCTTTAAGGGGGGCATACCTGAAATCTTTCCTGTTAGAATTAGTGGTTTTTTTTATATTTCTTTTAAAGGGTTGCCTTTTCAGTTGGTTTAAATTTAAAATGATATTTCCCGCGACAAAGTTTCAAGATTTTTTAAGGCCTTTTACTAGAAAATAACATTCCTAAATTGGTTTTTGCCCAGGGGCAGCAAAACCCTTCACAGAGGGTAGCGGGAAATTTTTAAACCCGATAATGTATGAAATTATGTCTTTCCCTCTGTGAAGGGAGGAAAAATTTGGTTTTTGGAAAATGGGCACCGAATGGGAAGTTGTTCCTTTTTCTCCTTCCTCTAATTTTTTGTTGTGTAAAAGTTAACTTTTTATTTCCAAAATTTAAAGGGCGAAAATTTTTCGAGCTCACGTCCTTTTCTCCCCTTATTAAATCATGTTCTCTAGTTTTTCCTCAACTTTTCTATCCTTTGCTCTTTCCTCAAGTTTCTTAAATTTTAAATTGTTCCCTTTACGTGCTCTAGCTTTTTCCTCCGATCAAGGGCTTTTTACGCTCCTTTTAGTTTTCTCTCTCTCGTTTTTTCTGTTTTCTTGGATTTCTCTCTCAATTCTCTCTCTTCCTTTTTTCTTTTTCCCCCTTTTTTATTCTCTCTCTTTCCTTTTCTTCTTTTTCTTTCCCTTTCTGCTTTCTTCTCTCTCAATTCTCTTCTTTCAATCTTTCCCGGAAACTTAGCACTAATGAAAGATTCTAAATTTTTCCCGTTTTTCCTAACTTACTTCCAGCGTTCTTCCCAAAAATGGTATTCAATCCATACTTGCAAAAAAAATAACTTAACCCTTTTTGGGGGGAAAAAAAAGGGTTTTAAAGAAAACGGGGGTTCAAATTCCCTTATTTTTCCCCAAAATTAAAAACCGAAGGGCTCAAACCCCATTCAATTAAACAATATGTATTAATTAAAACGAAGGGTTCTATGCCGGCTCCGAGCAAACAGTAAGTAGAATGGGGTCACTTGACCATCCAATCTTCTCACCAACAAATCAAGAGTGCCCTATGACAGTTCCCTTGATATAATAAAGAGCTCAATGAAACAAATTGTCACTCGAAAATCTCGGGTCCCTAGAGTCTAATCAAATTCAAATTCAAATTCAAAGTTTATTCTCTATAAGGATTACAATGCTGAGTTTACAGAAATTTGGTTATTGTTTGGTTTACATGTAGTAAAATTGAGATTACAGAGTGTACCACTAGAACGCTTAGCATGGCTAGGCATTTCGGGCATACTTAGTTTTATTCTTAAATGTAAAATATTACAAATTATGAGGTAAGTTGGTATTATGGCTAAGTGACTAAATACTATTTTGTGAGTTTAGCAATGTGAATGCTTTTGTTTTGGCACAGTATATAGTTTCAGTATTGGAGTATCACAGGATTCATTTTTTTAAGACTGAGATTAATATTTCTGTTTATGGTCAAATGAGTAAAGCGATTGGGTAAGTGTGAACCACCAGGTGGTATTCGTGAAGTTATTTGGGACGGGGTGTATCAGGGAGATAAGATGTTTTCTAATGGTAGTTTTGAAGGTGATGAATGTGTCTGCAGTTCTAGAGTTCTCAGGTAGGGTATTCCAGATTTTAGGGCCTTTGACATACATTGAATTTTTGTAAAGGTTTAGTCGGACACGGGGAATGTCGTAGAGATGTTTGTTTCTGGTGTTATGCCTGTGGGTTCTGTCACAACTATCAAGAAAGCGTTTTAGGTCAAGGTTGATATTAGAGTTTAAGGCCCTGTAGATATAGATTGCACAGTAGTAAGTGTGGATGTACTGAACTGGGAGAATTAACTAGTATTCCTGCCTTGACTTGACTTACAATAAATTGAGACTAACAATCACCAAATCTTTTAAATACCTGTACTGTAGTCCTACCATAGAGAATGATTACTCATGGCTGGTGGTAACCGTCTGTGGTATGCGGCATTGAAGTTCCAATGGTAGATTCGAGATGGAGTTGAATCTTGATTCAGTCGAGTTGATCCTGGCAAGGTCACCACTTGTGAAGGCTTACTCAGCCCTGTAACAACTTCAGACAGTATTACCAAGGCTGGCTCCTCCTCAGGAAAATTAGTGAATAGAAAAAGAAATAACAGACAAACATAAACACTTTATTATATAGAAAATATAAAACACTTAAATATGAAATATTAATCCTACATTAAAGAAAATGAAAAATGAAAAATATAAATGATAACTGAATTCAACGCTAATATATATTGGGGTGTCTGGTGTTGGTGACACTGAGTGTTGAAATCGTAGCCGTTGCCGATGATGGGGGGGGGGTCGCAGGTGTTGGTTACAATCCACTGGCTAGTTCTTCACAGTATAGCCTTGAGTATTCTATCCCAATGACAGGAAAGCAGGTTTTTATGTGCAATGATGATGGGGTTACGTACTGCAATTTCATTACAGTTGCACAGGTATTAATCCAAAAAGGGAAGTCCAGGGACTCGTTAGTCCATTCTCTCAGTTCTGCTCGTGATTGGCAGTGACCCTCTCTGTATCCAAGCTGGAAAGATAGACAGGTTACCACTTGCTTAAGAAATCACTCTCCATGGATAAGTACATACATTAAAAGAGGTGGTGATTTTTACAACAGTCAACTTGTAGAGCAAAAGACTGAAAGACTAGTTTATTATTGGTACAAAAGTGAAGCTTTCAACCAATAAATCCACTAGAATACAAGACAGGCTGTACTTACAGTTAGTGGTGGGAGCTGTGAGTTAGTGATTTTTTACTGCTTGGACCGGAGCCCACTGTCACTTTCGGCGCGGGGGGGAAAGAAGGAGGGAAGGGATGCAGGAGCTAGAATGACCCTACCTGAACAAGCCAGGCCGGCAGTCAAACTTATCACTTTCGGGGTGGGGAAAAAAAGGCAGAAACACGCAATAGTTGGTGTAGCTTCGACTTAACCTACCTAACAAGTAGCAGCAATGAACTATTGTTACTATATGATATCCCTCTCTACTCTCCTATATTTGAAATTTCCCTCACATTGGGGATAGCCAGATTAGGTCAATTGGATAGGGCATTTCGCTGAAGGTCAGGAGGTAGGATCGGCAAGAGATGTGTTTTTCCTGGCGCTGGATGACGGATATTGTTAGCCATTCTGGATGACTTCATGAGAGGAAACAGGAGCAATCTGTTATTCTATCTCAGTGCCTGGAGGCAGGATGTTGGCAGAGTAGGAGTGAGGACTGATTGCAGGTATAGGTCAGCAATAGAGATAATTAGGAGAAGGGTGGGAACCTGTCATATGTGGCTTTGCCAAGGAGACAGGATGTGAGAAATGAATGGTTGGTCAGGGCAATTGTGTAATTGTTCGCTGCGAAATAATTACTAGTAAGCGAAAAATGCAATAAACATTCATTGGACACCTGGGAACCATCTTCCTATGGCAGAAATGACTGTATGCAGGATGGGGTTACTTATCTAGCGTCGGGGGTATCGGGCGAGAGCCACTAGGCACCAATGCAGTTGAGGGAGCCGTTAGGTCTTTTAAAACTAGAATAGATAGTGTATGGGTTGCGCAGTGGAAAATCAACTGCATTTTCCACGCTGAGTGCTAGCCGTCTAGTGAGAGTTTTAAGGAACCAGTTATAGCCTCGTATGAGGAGGTTATTGATGGTCACATCGGAAAGTAAATGGCATTAGGTTATAAGGAGTGTAATAGAGCAAAGTGGAGGAACAGAAATCAGGAAGAAAAACAGTTAATGGAGGGGTCTTGCAATATATTTTACACAAATAGTCGTAGTGCTGGCATAGATGGACGAGTTGAGACTAGTTGTAGTGCAGGTTAACACTTGATTTATATTGCTTAACTGTGAACGTGGTTCCATACGAAAAATCGGGACATGCCTGCAGAATGGTCACATTCAGGTTTTAAATTGTTCCAGTAGACAGAAGTATCGGGAAGGGGAAGGGGTGCATGTATGTCGAGAGCGCTTGCAACTCTTGCATAAAATGGGTATTAAAGTCTGAAGAAAACCCACATACAAAGTCTGGATAGGAATTTTCAGTGGAGCGAAAAAATTGATTTTAGGTGTACATATACCGTCCCCCGACTTAGATTGGGACCAGGGGTGACTATATGGGAGGAAATTGTTAAGGCCACAAGGCACGATAATGTAATAATTTAGAAGACTATTAAACTTTAGTCATATTGATTGGAATTTCTTGACTGGGGGAATTTAGATCAAACGACCCTTCTTAGAAGTTCAGGATTGTTTTTTGAAGCCTAGTTTGTGACCTAGAGCCTACAGGGGAAAATAACCTGCTTGATACTTCTAGTTCTGGAAACCATGAATCCCTTTGTAGATGAATTGGTTCAGAGCAGAACCGGGACATGTTGTATAAATTGCACATGATCAAACTCTTGGGTATCACTTTATTGAGGAAAACGTTTCGCACACCGTGCTTCATCAGTCCATAAAAAGGAGATTCTTGAAGAACAGGAAGAGAATGAGAGTTAACTCAGTCCCTCAACCTTGAGTCGATTGTGGTCAGTCATAATCTAGATGATGGACTGACCCATCGACTCAAGTTGAGGGCCCTGTTACCTCAGTCTCCTCATGTATTTCAAGTTTCTCCTTTGTATGGACTGATGAAGCCACTGTGTGGCGAAACGTTTCCTCAATAAAGATACCCAAGAGTTGCACCATGTGTCTTATTTATCAATGAATCCCTGTTAATAATTAGAAATTTCAGAGGAACTTGGTGCTAGCGACCACAATTCAATTACATTTAGATTGAATGGAAAAGTACGATTAGTAGCGATAACTTAGTAACAGTTCCAGATTCTCGCTTACGACAGCATTACGATGGGCTTAGAGAACATTATTATCAGTAGGACTGGAGCAACGTCAGTGAGCTATCAGTATGCACAGGCCCTTCTCCTAATGCAATTACATGCTGCCCCACAAGACATTTATCCCCATATAAGGAACTCGCTAGATCACGTATAGAACTGGAGAGCCACCAAATGAATGAATAATAGGCTCCTCAAATATCTTTTAGGACAGAAAGGAGTTTATAATAGTATTCAATGAGGTGAGGGTCATCTTATGAATCAGTATATTGACATAAGAGGACGTTAAAAAAGAGGATAAGAAAAGTAAACGGGACTATGAAAATAAGTAGATGTAGGGGATTCGAAACTAACCAAAAAGTTTTTTCATCCAAGTTTATAAGAACAAAAGTTAGAGATAAGAGAGGTCCCTTAAAAATAACTAATGGGCTTCTCACTGACAAGGAAAATTGAAATGTTGCTTTTCTTCTTAATAAGTATTTTTCTCGGTTTTCACTCAGGAAGACACTGACAATTATCCCAGTTAATTTATTTTTATAGTGGGGTTGAAAGATGATAAAATTATGCAATATCACAATCTCTAGCGAAAGGGTTATCAAACAGATAGACCGGTTAAGCAAAATAAATCCCTGGCCTGATGAACTTTTTTAAGGGTCTAAATCGTGTTAAAGTGGACTCTGTGAACCTTTAAATCTAATATTTTAATTTACCTCTCAAAACAGGTTTGTACTGTCTGATATGTGGAAGAGGCTAATGTAATTCTATTTTAAAACAGGGCACAAGTCGTTACCGTCAAATTACCGCCCCAATAAGCCTGACCTCAAGTGTAGTCAAAATTAGAGTCAATTATACGCTGATATATAAGAAAGCCATCTCGATAGGCATATTGATTAATGATATCAAACATGGTTTCACCAGGGGCCGTTCCTGCCTAACTAATTTATTAACATTCTTCAGGCAAAGCTTTTGAGGCGTGATCACGGATAAGAATTCGATATATTGTTTTTTTAGTTTTAGTAAGGTTTTGAATAGATAACACTCAGAGACTGTGAAAGAAAGTGTGCTGCTCATGGCATTGGGGGAAAAGTGCTGGTCATGGATCGATTTCAGGTCATAATAGGAAGCAGAGAGTGTACTAATGGGGTGTTAAATCTGAGTGGGATCTGTAACAAGTTTTAGGCCATTGTTGTTTATTATATATATAAACGACTTGGACCCGAGGGAATTACTAGTGACATAAGCAAATTTGACTGATGACACGAAGATAGGTTGGTTAATCGATTCAGACGTGGATGTCTCACAACTCAGGAGGATTTAGACAAAATCAATTCGTGGTCAGAAAAGTGGCAGATGCAGTTCAATGTAGATAAATGTAAGTTCTACCGTGGCCCTGTCCCCCTAACCCTAGCACCTACCAGCTTAATAATGTTGAACTCTTTAGCACCTACCAGCTTAATAATGTTGAACTTAAGCAGTATAGATTGCGTGAGATGGATATGGGGGTTATGGTGTGCACAGCACCTTAAAACCCAAGACAGCCAATGCTAAGCGTGCATAATAAGGCAAATAGATGCTGGGATACTATATCAAGAAGTGTAAGCAACAGAAGTCCAGAGGTCATAACTGCAGCTTTATACAATTCATTAGTAAGGCCACTTCTCACCTAGCTAATGCAGCTCAATTCTGGTCTCCATATTACAGAATGGACTTAAATTCACGATAGGAAAACATTCAGCGTAGGTGACTAAATAATACATGCATTAAGAAATTTCCTTATGATAGAAACGATTGGCTATTAAGTTACATTCACTTGTTAGAGTAGACATGAGGGGAAGAATGATCAAAAGAGTATAAGTGGAAGATGGGTATTAAAAGGGGGATATTAGCAAGGTGTTAGGAAGAACATATTGCAACAGTTAGGTATATTTATTTCGAAACGTTTCGCCATACACAGTAGGTTCTTCACTCTCGAGTTACAGTATAGTTTTGATAGAAGACAGAAAATACTTGAAAGGACGATGTAATCAGTCCATCCCCTTACAGCTTTGAGGTGGTCAGATCCCTCAGTCTGCAAAGAAGGTAGTGTTCCCATAGTCTGAAACAATAATGGAGTTTGAACGTGACAGGATCGGAGCCTTATATACAGCCAGGAGGTGAGATGTAGGCCATCTAGTTAGATGTAAGAAGGTTGTCGTTGGCTTCGCGTCAGGTCCCCTCGCTAAACAGCCATTCTCACTAGTAGAAGTAGTCCAAGTTGATTTAGGTCCTGTACAAAGATACCCTTGTGTTGCAGTGTCTGACAGACGTGAACATTAAATTGGTATAGAATACGACTGGTTGTTTGGTAAGGGACACATATTGCAACTACTTAAGCAACACTCATGGGAATTTTATTGAAGAAACGTTTCGACCACACAGCGCGCTTTCATACAGTCCAATACAAAGTAGAAATGGGTGGTAAGGAGAGGAAAGTTTGATCGGGTAATCAGTCCCTCAACCTGGAATGGATGTGTTCAGTCCATCACTCTTGTAGGAAGTGCAGCATAGGGCCAGAGAGGTGGCTTATATACTGCAGTGAGATGAGTTGAAGCAGGAGGAGGCGGGATCACAGTGGGTCCTGCCACTAGTGTAAGTAGGTCGTCGTCCAAAGGTTGGGCAAGCGTTGAAGTCTTTGTACCAAGATCCCATGATGTTGCAGTGTCTGACAGATGTGATGTCGGTTTTCTAAACCATTCATCACACTCGTTAATGGCTGACTAAGCTCCATCTTGCATTCCTTAAGTACCCTTGAAAACAGCTCATGTATTTATCTAACCTATTTTTAAAACTACACAACGTTTTAGCCTGAATAACTGTACTCGGGAGTTTGTTCCACTCATCCACAACTCTATTACCAAACCAGTTCTTTCCTATATCCTTCCTGAATCGGAATTTTTCAAACTTGAAACCATTGCTGCGAGTCCCGTCTTGGCTGGAAATTTTCAGCACGCTATTTACATCCCCTTTATTTATTCCTGTTTTCCATTTATACACCTCGATCATATCCCCCCTAATTCTACGCCTTTCGAGAGAGTGCAGATTCAGGGACCTCAGTCTATCCTCATAGGGAAGATTTTTGATACATGGGATCATCTTTGTCATCCTCCTCTGTACGTTTTCCAGAGCATTTATATCCATTCTGTAATACGGTGACCAGAACTAAGCAGCATAGTCTAAATGAGGCCTAACCAAGGATATATAGTGAAGAACAACCTGAGGACTTCTATTATTTATACTTCTAGATATGAAGCCAAGAATTCTGTTAGCTTTATTGCGAACACTAATGCACTGTTGTCTTGGTTTTAGATTACTGCTAACCAGAACTCCTAAATTCTTTTCGCAACCAGTAGTATTAAGTTCTACATTATTTAGTTTATATGCGGCATAGTTATTTAACTGTCCAACATTTAGAACTCTGCATTTGTCAATATTAAACTGCATCTGCCACTTCCCCGACCATTGCATCAGTCTATTCAAATCATCCTGGAGTGCTCTAGCGTCCTCATTAGAATGAATTGGACGGCCTATTTTGGTGTCATCAGCAAATTTGCTTATGTCGCTCTTTATTCCCTCATCTATGTCGTTTATGTAAACTGTGAACAACAACGGGTCCAACACTGACCCCTGAGGAACACCGCTTTTGACGTGCCCCCATTCTGATTTCTCCCCATTTATGCAAACTCTCTGCTGTCTATTTGTCAGCCATGCCTCTACCCAGGAAAAAATTTCTCCTATTCCGTGTGCCTTAAGTTTCCTCAATAGCCTCTGGTGTGGAACTCTATCGAAAGCCTTACTGAAGTCCATGTACACAATATCATATTCATTACCATGATCTACCTCCTCAAACACCGTAGTGAAAAAAGTTAGTAAATTAGTAAGACAGGAACGCCCCTTAGTAAAAGAGTGTTGAGATTCATTAATCAATCTGTGCCTGCCAAGATGGCTATGAATTGCTTCGACAATTATTGATTCCATAAATTTTCCCACTATGGAGGAAAGGCTTATTGGTCTATAGTTCGAAGCGAAGGACCTGCCACCTGCCTTGTAAATATGCATTACATTTGCCATTTGTTTGTAGTGGTATGTTAAAAAGATTAGCCAAAGGTATGCTAAATTCCTCTTTACATTCCTTTAACACCCTTGCAAACAGTTCATCAGGGCCTTGGGGATTTGTTAGGTTTTAGTTTCTTTATTTGTCTGAGGACCATGTCACTAGTTACTGCAATCGTACATAGTTTATTATCATCCTGTTCTACATAATCTATTATTTCAGGAATATCGCTAATATTTTCCTGGGTGAAAACTGAGAGGAAGTAGGTATTTAGAATTTCACACATATCCTTATCACTGTCAGTGATCTGACCAAAGTTACTCTTAAGTGGGCCAATCTTGTCCCTTACTTCTGTATACCTGAATGAACCCTTTTAGGCTAGTCTTTGAATCCCTTGCGACCTTAGCCTTTCTTTTCGTTTGCTTTTCTTATTCGTTTCTTTATTTCTCTCTTTAATTGAATATATTGATTTCTTAACTGCCCATCCCATCTAGTCGACGTACTGTTGGAGTGTGAGCTTAGTAACACTTATGAAAGATTTTTAGGAATCTTGTTGGAGTCAATCGTGGAGGTGGGAAGTACATAGGCCTCTGTCTCTCAAGGACGGTGGGTCATATGAACTGCTTTGTCTTTCTGCACATTTCTAGCAAGACATGGATGGTGAATGTTCTCTATGTTATGGTACTCTTGTAGGAGACCAGAAATAATGAAATAATGGTCCAAGACTGACTGATAAGCTGCCTAGTTTTCTCTCCAAATTGTTAGTTATAAATTGCTCCAGCTATGGTAATGTATCTTTCATTCTCTACATCGGAATATTTCCAGTGTGATCTGTCATGCTAGAAAAACATCACCAATTGGGTAGTATGGAATAAGATTGTCACTAGGAACTTCTTATGATTTCTTCTGGTGACTTGTTAGTTATAATCATCCAGATTGATCTAATTCCTATTTTAGGGATTAACATGTCCTAGACGTAAGTCTACAAGGATAAAGTTTCCTTAAAAACTGTAAAGTAAAACTAGCAAACTAATCCCACACTTTTGTTCTTTATTGATAAAAGAAAATATTAAATCATAAGCTGCAGTTCTGTGAAGCTTATTTGAACTTTCTCTTAATTCTATAAGTTGCGTTTATCACCATTACTCTCCATCACACTTTTATTATACTTTATTTGTTCATTTTTACCTGATTTCTCTGTAAAATGTTACAATAATTTTTTTGCTTTACACGAATTACTGGGAGCAAACTTGTTAATATAATTATTCATTTTATAAATTAGAAACATCAACGGGTGTTTTGGAGGACGTTTCTGCGCGCGAACAAGCACTTGTACTTATACTCACTTATATCGGGTTGCAGGGGTCGAGTCTCAGCTCCTGGCCCAGCCTCTCAACAAGCTGTCTGCCAGATTCACTTTCTCCTAGATTTATGGTTCCTGTCATTCCTCTTAAAACTTTGTATTGAGCTTCTCTCCACGTCCAGTTAGCTGTGCCACTAAGGGGTTCCCCAGGGGTCAATATAGGCACCTAAGGGGTTTCCCAGGGGTCAATATAGGCACCTAAGGGGTTCCCAGGGGTCAATATAGGCACCTAAGGGGTTTCCCAGGGGTCAATATAGGCACCTAAGGGGTTTCCCAGGGGTCAATATAGGCACCTAAGGGGTTCCCCAGGGGTCAATATAGGCACCTAAGGGGTTCCCCAGGGGTCAATATAGGCACCTAAGGGGTTCCCCAGGGGTCAATATAGGCACCTAAGGGGTTTCCCAGGGGTCAATATAGGCACCTAAGGGGTTTCACAGGGGTCAATATAGGCACCTAAGGGGTTTCCCAGGGGTCAATATAGGCACCTAAGGGGTTTCACAGGGGTCAATTTTAGGCACCTAAGGGGTTCCCAGGGGTCAAATATAGGCACCTAAGGGGTTTCCCAGGGGTCAATATAGGCACCTAAGGGGTTTCACAGGGGTCAATATAGGCACCTAAGGGGTTCCCAGGGGTCAATATAGGCACCTAAGGGGTTTCCCAGGGGTCAATATAGGCACCTAAGGGGTTTTCCCCGGGGTCAATATAGGCACCTAAGGGGTTCCCCAGGGGTCAATATAGGCACCTAAGGGGTTCCCCAGGGGTCAATATAGGCACCTAAGGGGTTCCCCAGGGGTCAAATATAGGCACCTAAGGGGTTTCCAGGGGTCAATATTAGGCACCTAAGGGGTTTCCCAGGGTGTCAATATAGGCACTAAGGGGTTCCCCAGGGGTCAATATAGGCACCTAAGGGGTTTCCCAGGGGTCAATATAGGCACCTAAGGGGTTTCCCAGGGTCAATTTTAGGCACCTAAGGGGTTCCCCAGGGGGGCAATATAGGCACCTAAGGGGTTCCCCAGGGGTCAATATAGGCACCTAAGGGGTTCCCCAGGGGTCAATATAGGCACCTAAGGGGTTTCCCAGGGGTCAATATAGGCACCTAAGGGGTTTCACAGGGGTCAATATAGGCACCTAAGGGGTTTCCCAGGGGTCAATATAGGCACCTAAGGGGTTTCACAGGGGTCAATATAGGCACCTAAGGGGTTCCCAGGGGTCAATATAGGCACCTAAGGGGTTTCCCAGGGGTCAATATAGGCACCTAAGGGGTTTCACAGGGGTCAATATAGGCACCTAAGGGGTTCCCAGGGGTCAATATAGGCACCTAAAGGGGTTTTTCCCCGGGGTCATATAGGCACCTAAGGGGTTTCACAGGGGTCAATATAGGCCCTAAGGGGTTCCCCAGGGGTCAATATAGGCACCTAAGGGTTCCCCAGGGGGACATATAGGCACCTAGGGGTTTCCCAGGGGTCAATATAGGCACCTAAGGGGTTCCCCAGGGGTCAATATAGGCACCTAAGGGGTTTCCCAGGGGTCAATATAGGCACCTAAGGGGTTCCCCAGGGGTCATTATAGGCACCTAAGGGGTTTCCCAGGGGTTCAATATAGACACCTAAGGGGTTCCCCAGGGGTCAATATAGGCACCCTAAGGGGTTCCCAGGGGTCAATATAGGCACCTAAGGGGTTTCCAGGGGTCAATATAGGCACCTAAGGGGTTCCCCAGGGGTCGTATAGGCACCTAAGGGGTTCCCCAGGGGTCAATATAGGCACTTAAGGGGTTCCCCAGGGGTCAAATATAGGCACCTAAGGGGTTCCCCGGGGTCAATATAGCACCTAAGGGGTTCCCCAGGGGTCAATATAGGCACTAAGGGGTTTCCAGGGGTCAATATAGGCACTAAGGGTTTCCCAGGGGTTCAATATAGGGACCTAAGGGGTTCCCCAGGGGTCAATATATGGCACCTAAGGGGTTCCCCAGGGTCAATATAGGCACCTAGGGGTTCCCCAGGGGTCATATAGGCAACCTAAGGGGTTTCCCAGGGGTCAATATAGGCACCTTAAGGGGTTTCCCAGGGGTCAATATAGGCACCTAAGGGGTTTCCCAGGGGTCAATATATGGGACCTAAGGGGTTTCCCAGGGGTCAATATAGGCACCTAAGGGGTTCCCCAGGGGTCAATATAGGCACCTAAGAGGTTTCCCAGGGGTCAATATAGGCACCTAAGGGGTTCCCCATGGGTCAATATAGGCACCTAAGGGGTTCCCCAGGGGTCAATATAGGCACCTAAGGGGTTCCACAGGGGTCAATATAGGCACCTAAGGGGTTTCCCTGGGTCAATATAGGCACCTAAGGGGTTCCCCAGGGGTCAATATAGGCACCTAAGGGGTTCTCCATGGGTCAATATAGGCACCTAAGGGGTTCCCCAGGGGTCAATATAGGCACCTAAGGGGTTTCCCAGGGGTCAATATAGGCACCTAAGGGGTTCCACAGGGGTCAATATAGGCACCTAAGGGGTTTCCCAGGGGTCAATTATAGGCACCTAAGGGGTTCCCCAGGGTCAATATAGGCACCTAAGGGGTTCCCAAAGGGTCAATTATAGGCACCTAAGGGGTTCCCCAGGGGTCAATATTAGGCACCTAAGGGGTTCCCCAGGGGTCAATATAGGCACCTAAGGGGTTCCCCAGGGGTCAATATAGGCACCTAAGGGGTTTCCCAGGGGTCAATATAGGCACCTAAGGGGTTCCCCAGGGGTCAATATAGGCACCTAAGGGGTTCCCCAGGGGTCAATATAGGCACCTAAGGGGTTCCCCATGGGGTCAATATAGGCACCTAAGGGGTTCCACAGGGGTCAATATAGGCACCTAAGGGGTTCCCAGGGGTCAATATAGGCACCTAAGGGGTTCCCCAGGGGTCAATATAGGCACCTAAGGGGTTCCCCCGGGGTCAATATAGGCACTTAGGGGTTCCCAGGGGTCAATATAGGCACCTAAGGGGTTCCCCAGGGGTCAATATATGCACCTAAGGGGTTCCCCAGGGGTCAATATAGGCACCTAAGGGGTTCCCCAGGGGTCAATATAGGCACCTAAGGGGTTCCCCAGGGGTCAATATAGGCACCTAAGGGGTTCCCCAGGGGTCAATATAGGCACCTAAGGGGTTCCCCAGGGGTCAATATAGGCACCTAAGGGGTTCCCAGGGGTCAATATAGGCAACCTAAGGGGTTCCCAGGGGTCAATATAGGCACCTAAGGGGTTCCCCAGGGGTCAATATAGGCATCTAAGGGGTTCCCCAGGGGTCAATATAGGCACCTAAGGGGTTTCCCAGGGGTTAATATAGGCACCTAAAGGGTTCCCAGGGGTCAATATAGGCACCTAAGGGGTTCCCCAGGGGTCAATATAGGCACCTAAGGGGTTCCCCAGGGATCAATATAGGCACCTAAGGGGTTCCCCAGGGGTCAATATAGGCACCTAAGGGGTTCCCCAGGGGTCTATATACTCACCTAAGGGGTTCCCCAGGGGTCAATATAGGCACCTAAGGGGTTCCCCAGGGGTCAATATAGGCACCTAAGGGGTTCCCCAGGGGTCAATATAGGCACCTAAGGGTCGATGGAAATATCAAAGAGGTTGATAAATGGCTGGAGGTCTAAAGGTGGTCAGTAAATTTTAATGATATAAACATTTTTTTTTTTAAAAAGGGTAAGTTATATCTTATATATTTACCATAATTTAAACATTACCTATTCCGAGTTTCTTGTGAGGTACAATTTCAAAGACCTTCATGCAGTCCAAGAATATGCAACCCACCCATCCATCTCTCGCCTGCATCACTTCTGTCTGTTTTCCATTGATTGTCAACCTTTTCTGTTTTGTTTTTTTTAATAGAAGTATATCGTTTTCTAAACCTGTGCTGATTCTTGTTTACTGTCAAATGCTCTACTATTCTTCTTCCGTTTGTTTTCCATCACCTTACATGGCATGCATGTCACTAATACTGGTTGGTACTTCATTCATCCCATTGCCAGACATAATGAGGGCAAATTCCTAGGCCTATACCTCGACAACAACCTGAATTTCAGCACCCATATCCAGCACATAACAAAAAAAAAAGCATCCAAAACGGTGGGGATCCTCTCCAAGATACGATACTATGTGCTGCAAACTGCCCTTCTCACACTATACCATTCATTCGTTTATCCATACCTCACCTATGCTATCTGTGCTTGGGGATCAACTGCAGCAACACACCTAAAGCCAATAATAACCCAACAAAAAGCCGCAGTAAGAATAATCATTAAATCCCATCCCTGGCAACACCTCCCAAAATTCATAGATCTAAACTTACTCCCTGTTCAGAGCATCCACACTTAGTACTGTGCAATCTACATCGACAGGACCTTAAATTCCAATATTAACCTTGACCTAAAACACTTTCTTGATAGTTGTGACAGAACCCACAGGCATAACACCAGACACAAACATCTCTATGACATTCCCCGTGTCCGACTAAACCTTTACAAAAATTCAATGTATGTCAAAGGACCTAAAATCTGGAACACCCTACCTGAAAACTCTAGAACTGCAGACACATTCATCACTTTCAAAACTACAGTTAGAAAACATCTTATCTCCCTGATACACCCCGACAACTAACTACAAGAAAACCACCTGTTCACACTTACACTCACTCACCCATTTGGCTATTAACACAGAAATACGAATCTTAATCATAAAATAATGAATCCTAACTAGTCATAAGCTTACCTGTGCCAAAACAAAAGCATTCACATTGCTAAACTCACAATCTATAATGTAGTCACTTAGCCTTAATACCAACTTACTCCATAATCTGTAATAATTTAGAATTAAGAACTAATCTAAGTCTGCCCGAAATGCCTAGCCATGCTAGGTGTCCTAGTGGCCCCCTCTGTCATTAGTATTTTATAACATGTAAACCACACAATATCCAACTCCTGTAAACCCCACATTGTAATCTTCATAGAGAATAAACTTAATTGATTGATCTAATTCCTTTTCTAAATAATGGAACTACATTCGCTGTCTTCTATATCATGGGCAACTGTCCTATGTCCATTGATTGCTGCAGATCTTAGCTAGTAGTTCTTTTCCCTCCCTCGGAATCCACGGTAACACCTTACAGTATCATATTGCCTTTCCTTAATTCACCTCACTCAAAAAAATTTCCCCTCTTCCTTTCTTCGTATGTTGTCCAGTGGCACTCAGTGTAGCTTTTCCTTGGCTCTATGGTATTGCCTCTGTTTCCACTGAGATCACCTCTTTAAATCATATGTTCATCACATAGTATAGCTGCCTGTCGCTATTCAATAGCTAAATTTCTTCCTTCTTCATTCGAATTAGTGGTTTCTTACCGTAATCTTTCTTCTGATGAGACTGTGAAGCAATTTTTGTTCTGAATGGCTTTTGTTGCAATGTTTTTCTCAAATTGTCAACAAGCCTCTCTCCTCTCCCTCACTAATTCGTTTCTGGCTAATCTGCTCACTTCTCTGTTCTTGCCTGTCATTCGCTTTCTATAGGTTGTCATCGCTTTGTGCTTCTCTCGTTGTCCTCTCCACAAGCGTGGGACAACCAACCACTGTCTTTGTTTTAACTATTTCGCCTTGTGGGTATAAAGTTTTTTCAGCCTCCCGGTAATTTCCATCTATGACTCCGTCATATTATTCGTTGACTTTCCATCTGATTCTCTCTCCCCGGCACCACATGGGTTTTATCCCCTCATGGTCCTCCAGCTTTTGCACTAATCTCTTGTGTGGAACTGTGTCAAACGCCTTCTTACAGTCCAAGAAAATGCAATCTACCCACCCCTCTCTTTGTCTTACTGCTGTCACCCTGTAATAGAACTCCATTAAGTTTGTGACGCAGGATTTACCGTCCCTGAAACCGTGTTGGCTGTCGTTGATAAGCTCATCCTTTCTAGGTGCTCTACCACTCTTCTGATAATTTTCTCCATGACTTTACTTACTATACATTTCAGTGACACTGGTCTGTAGTTTAATGCTTCATATCTGTCTCCTTTTTTTTAAAAATAGGGATTTCGTCTACTGTCTTCCGTACCTCAGGTAGTCTCCCTGTTTTGATAGATGTGTTGAAGATTGTTGCTTGTGGTGCACATAGCACCTCTGCTCCCTCCCTCACGACCCATGGAGAGATGTTATCCAGCCCCATCGCCTTTGAGGTATCTAGCTCGCTTAGCAGCCTCTTCACTTCTTTGGTTGTATGTATTGTGCCCAACAATTGATGGTGTGCCCCACTTCACCGTCTTTCTGAAGTCTCTTCTGTCTCCTCTGTGAACACTTCTTTGAATCTCATGTTGAGCTCCTCACATACTTCACGGTCGTTCCTTGTGATCTTCCCTCCTTCCTTCCTCAGCCTGATTACCTGGACCTTGACTGTTGTTTTCCTCCTGATGTGGCTGTACAACAGTTTCGGGTCAGATTTGGCTCTCGTTGCTATGTCATTTTCGTATTGTCATTGGGCCTCCCTTCTTACCTGTGCATATTCATTTCTGGCTCAATGACTGCTCTCCTTATTCTCCTGGGTCTTTTGCCTTCTACACTTCTTCCATTCTCTAGCACACTTGGGTCTGGCCTCTCTAAACCTTTGGATGAGCCAAGGGCTCATCCTGGCTTTCTGTGTGTTTGTGTGTGTGTGCTTAGCTAGTTGTACTCACCTAATTGTGGTTGATATTTCTATCCTTACCCATCCTTCTTCCTTACCCATCTTACCAAAGCTCTGGTCATAAGAAGAAGAAGAAGAAGAAGTTGTGGTTTCAGGGGTCGATTCACAGCTCCTGGCATTGCCTCTTCACTGACCGCTACTCGGTCACTCTTCCCGCTCCATGAGCTTTATCATACCTCTTCTTAAAGCTATGTATGGATCCTGCCTCCACTACATCACTACCCAGACTATTCCACTTCCGGACAACTCTGTAAATGAAGAAATACTTCCTAACATCCCTGTGGTACATCTGAGTCTCCAATTTCCATCTGTGACTCCGTGTTGCTGTGTCCCATCTCTGGAACATTCTGTCTCTGTCCACCTTGTCGATTCCTCTCAGTATTTTATTTGTCGTTATCATATCCCCCTATCCCTCCTGTCTTCCAGTGTCGTCAAGTCGATTTCTCTTAACCTCTCCTCATACGACATACCCCTTACCTCCGGGACTAGTCTTGTTGCAAACCTTTGCACTTTTTTCTAGTTTCCTTACATGCATGGCTAGGTGAGGGCTGCAAACTGGCGCTGCATATTCCAATACGGGTCTAACGTACACGGTGTACAGGGTCCTGAATGGCTGCTTATTTAGATGTCGGAATGCTGTTCTTAGGTTTGCCAGGCGCCCATTGCTGCTAGAATTATTTGGTTGATGTGCGCCTCATGAGATGTGGCCGGTGTTATACTCACCCAAAGATCATTTTCCTTGAGTAAGGTTAGTAGGCTCTGGCCCCCTAGATTGTACTCTGTCTGTGGTCTTCTTTGTCCTTCCCCAATCTTCATGACTTTGCACTTGGTAGGGTTCAACTCCAGGAGCCAGTTGTTGGACCAGGCCTGCAGCCTGTCCAGATCCCTTTGTAGTTCTGCCTGGTCCTCGTCCGATTGAATTCTTCTCATCAACTTCACATACGCAAATAGGGACACATCTGAGTCCATTCCTTCCGTCATGTCGTTCACAAATACCAGAAACAGCACCGGTCCTAGGACTGATCCCTGTGGCACCCCGCTCGTTACAAGCGCCCACTCTCCCACCTCGCCACGTACCATGACTCGCTGTTGTCTTCCTGACATGTATTCCCTGATACACTGTACTGCCTTCCCAGTTATCCCCTCTTGGTCCTCCAGCTTTTGCACTAATCTCTTGTGTGGAACTGTGTCAAACGCCTTCTTGCAGTCCAAAAACATGCAATCTACCCACCCCTCTCTTTCTTGTGTAACTGAAACCATGCTGGCTGTCGTTGATAAACTCATTCCTTGCTAGGTGCTCCACCACTCTTCTCCTGATAATTTTCTCCATGACCTTGCATAATATACACGTCAGTGACACTGGTCTGTAGTTTAATGCTGTGTATGTGTGTGTGTATGTGTGTGTGTGTGTGTGTGTGTGTGTGTACTCTATTTGCACACACCAATTTGTGGTTGCAGAAGTGAGTCATAGCTCCCGGCCCCGCCTCTTCTCTGGTCGTTTCTAGGTCCACTATCTCTTTGTTCCATGAGTTTTATCGTACCTCTTCTTGAAGCTATGTATGGGTCCTGCCTGCACTGCTTCACTCTCCGAACTGTTCCACTTCCTGACAATTCTATGACTGAAGAAATACTTCCTAACATCCTTGTGACTCATCTGAGATTTCAGTTTCCAGTTGTGTCCCCTTATGGACAATGTCCCCTTTTTTGACAAGGTGGATAGGGACATTCTGCCCCTATCCACCTTGTCAATTCCTCTTAGTATTTTATATGTCGTTGTCATGTCTTCCCTATCCCTCCTGTCCTCCAGTGTCGTCAGGTTGATTTTCCTTAACCTCTCCCCATAAGACATCTCTTAGCTCCGGGACTAGTCTTGCTGCACATTTTGCACTTTCTTTAATTTCTTGATGCGCGCGTCTGCATGTGCGTTTGTATTTGTGTAAGTAGAGCACCCAGGTAAGCGTGAGTGTGCACGTGTGAGTATGTGCACAAGTGAAAGTCTTTGCAAGTCTACAAGAGAGGAGTGCATGATTGTAGCTGCAGTGTGTGAGTGTCTGTGCTACCAGGCTGTCTGGTGAGTGTTGCCTGTTCTTATTGTTCCTTCACCTAGCAGTGTTGTTCTTTAGTGTTTACCTCAATTTTGTTGTCTTGATGTCCACACCAGACCAACGAGTGTGTACGGGGGTCACTTACTAAATGCTTCACGAGTAGAATTATCCTCGTGGTGTTCTCTCTTCACTGTTTACAACATAATTTGTTTAAATTCCCAGAATTTAAGGGGATTTTATGGAGATTTCTGCAAAACTTTTCTCCCACTTGTTTTCTCTTGTTTCTTTATGTTGACGCTGCTAAAGAATAATCTTTTTTTTATTACTGAAGATATCTCCCCTTTTTTAACGCACCGTCCGTCTCCCACCGAGGTAAGATGACCAAGAAAAGAAGAAAAACCTTTACCATCACTCCATCACTATCTTGCTATAGGTGTCCCGACATTACAGCTCACATGCCCCTCCAAACAGCTACATCTCTACTCGTCTTTCAGAGTACAAGCACTGTACTTCTCACTTCCAGGACTCAGGTCCTGCTGACTGGTTTCTCTGAATCCCTTCACAAATTTTGCCTTACCCATACTCCAACAGCACGACAAGTCATAAATAACATTTGTCTCCACTCATTCCTAACACGCTCGAACACGCCTGTTGGATGTCCAAGCCTCTCTCATAAAAAACTGATACCTCTTTATTCTTTCTTAAAAACTTTCTTTCAGTCTAAAAATATACTGTTACCTCTTTCCAGTTTTATGATTTTATATCTCTAACTCAATCCTAAAATTCAGAAAATTTTCTCCCTCAAACCTTTTATCAGATCCTCTCCTGATGCTCTAGTGTCACTTTTCACACAAAATTCTCCAAAACTTTTAATAGATCGCATGTTAAGATAAGATTTTTCTGTTATGTTTAACTTGGAGGAGACTTAGTCACCCAGGATACCCCAAGAAAGCCAGTGTGTCATCCAGGACTGTCTTATTTTCATTGGGGTCCTTCAATCATATCCTCCAGGATGCGACCCACGTCTCGGAGATCAAAGCACGGACACTCAGTACGTGAACTGAGTGCGTGATCAACAGAGCCACGGGACGCCCACTTTTACAATAAATTGGCTTGTGATACGGAGTGGTTTGCGGCTCGCCATTGTTCCAAGTCAGACCAAAACCTCGTCATGAGATTCAGCTCCTAAGTGCTGGTTATTTCTTTATTATTTCTGCCGAGTAATTGTGACTTGTTATTTCTATAATTCAAGGTTAGTGTTTACCATCCTTTATTTTATATATGGAATCCTCAATAACACTTCCAGACATCTGGCTACTGTCTTATCTGCACCAATTAAATAAAAATCTTTACTACCGGGCCCCAGAGTGGTTCTTTTTTCTCTCATTACCAATTGAAGATAGCTTTACTTGCACTATCTTACTCCCATGTTGTTAAGGTTACTCTCTACGCAAATTTTGTTGATGTCTTCTTGACTCCCAAGTTGTGAAGCAGCTCTTGTTATCGATTATGTTCAACTGCTGTCCTCAGTTTCCTCTTGTTACGCAGATTTTGCGTAGTTTCTCTTCTTCTGTTCTTTGTTTACCTTCTGTTTAGCGAAGTTAAGATGAAGGTGCAATTTTTTTTTTGTTTTTATTATTCGTGTCTTTCGTGAACTCTGGAATTACTTTAGGCATCAGTCTAAGTTTGTCTCTCATTGATTTTATATAACTTTTTCTCACTTCCATCTCTTTCAGACTGTTCATTTAAGTGATTTTTTTTATAACTGAACACGTGACTTTGTTGATATCCGAACACGTGGCTATGTTTACATCTGAACAACTGACTTTGTTGACATCTGAACACGTGGCTATGTTTACATCTGAACAGCTGACTTTATTGACATCTGAACACGTGGCTATGTTTACATCTGAACAACTGACTTTGTTGACATCTGAACACGTGGCTATGTTTACATCTGAACAACTGACTTTGTTGACATCTGAACACGTGGCTATGTTTACATCTGAACAGCTGACTTTATTGACATCTGAACACGTGGCTATGTTTACATCTGAACAACTGACTTTGTTGACATCTGAACACGTGGCTATGTTTACATCTGAACAGCTGACTTTATTGACATCTGAACACGTGGCTATGTTTACATCTGAACAGCTGATTTGTTGACATCTAAACATGTGAATTTGTTGATATCTGGACACGTGACATCCGAACAAACGGCCTTGCTAACATCACAACAACTGGTATCGTTACCATTTTGTTAAGTAGTTTTGTTACCACATTTCCACGTCACTGTGTTGACTTCCGGGTACGTCATGTTGTTGATGTTTAGGCACCTAACATTGATGACATCTTTACACGTAACAGTTAACATCTAGGTACGTGACATTGATGACAGAGGAACCGTAAATTTGTTGAAAGTGAATTTGCATACTCAGTTCCTGGTGTAGGAATGAGAACGTAAGAAAGGAGGAGCACTGAAGCAGGCCTACTGGCCCACACTTGGCAGATTCTTCTTAAACCCAAATTCACTAACACAAAAAATTAAATTTCTTACTGAAATTGAAATATATTCTCTTTCTTTATAAACTGAGGTCTTCATGATGTCGTAAACCAAATTTAAAAATGTGATTCCAAGAAAACAAGATATTTATGAACAACGATGTATAGAAATATTAACTTAAACTGTCTGAGAGTGGAATATTTAGACTGTTCTGTTTCACTGGACGCCAAGCTATAGCGTCAGAACCCGCCAAGCTATAGCGTCAGAACCAGCCAAGCTATAGTGTCAGAACCAGCCAAGCTATAGCGTCAGAACCCGCTAAGCTATAGTGTCAGAACCCGCCAAGCTATAGTGTCAGAACCCGCCAAGCTATAGTGTCAGAACCCGCCAAGCTATAGTGTCAGAACCCGCCAAGCTATAGTGTCAGAACTCACCAAGCTATAGTGTCAGAACCAACCAAGCTATAGTGTGGGAACCCGCCAAGCTATAGTGTCAGAACCCGCCAAGCTATAGTGTCAGAACCCGCCAAGCTATAGTGTCAGAACCCGCCAAGCTATAGTGTCAGAACCCGCCAAGCTATAGTGTCACAACCCACCAAGCTATAGTGTCAGAACCCGCCAAGCTATAGTGTCACAACCCACCAAGCTATAGTGTCAGAACCCGCCAAGCTATAGTGTCAGAACCCGCCAAGCTATAGTGTCAGAACCCGCCAAGCTATAGTGTCAGAACCCGCCAAGCTATAGTGTCAGAACTCACCAAGCTATAGTGTCAGAACCAACCAAGCTATAGTGTGGGAACCCGCCAAGCTATAGTGTCAGAACTCACCAAGCTATAGTGTCAGAACCAACCAAGCTATAGTGTGGGAACCCGCCAAGATATAGTGTCTGAACCCACCAATGTATAGTGGGAGAACCCGCCAAGCTATAGTGTGAGAACCCGCCAAGCTATAGTGTGAGAACCCGCCAAGCTATAGTGTGAGAACCCGCCAAGCTATAGTGTCAGAACCAACCAAGCTATAGTGTGGGAACTCGCAGATATAGTGTCTACAGTATCTAGCAGTCCAAACTAAATCCATCAGATGTTAACAAAGGGGAAAATCGGCGTGGTGTGCTTCATACTGTAGCTAGGCGGGTTCTCACACTACGGCGTGGTGGGTCTGACACTGTAGCTAGGCGGGTTCTCACACTACGGCGTGGTGGGTCTGACACTGTAGCTTGGCGGGTTCTCACACTACGGCGTGGTGGGTCTGACACTGTAGCTTGGCGGGTTCTCACACTATACCTTTCTAAATCTAAATTTATTCAACTTAAATCCATTATTTCTGTTTCTTACCTGGTTTGACACCCTCAGTCTTTTATTAATATCATCTTTGTTTATCCCCATCATCCAATGATATCTCCCCTCATTCTACGCCTCTCCAGAGAGTGGAGATTTAAGGGTTTAAGTTTATCATCATACGGGAGGTTCCTTACACAGTAAATAATTTTAGTTATTCTTCTCTGTATGTTCTCTAATGAGTCTATGTCCATCCTGTAGTAAGGGGACCAAAACTGAGCAGCATAATCTAAATGAGGCCTCACTAGTGATGTATAGAGCTGTAAAATAACTTTTCGACTTCTGCTACTTATACTTCTTTAGATAAATCTTAGTAATCTGTTAGCCTTGTTGCGCACACTAAGGCACTGCTGTCTTGGCTTTAGATTTCTGCTTACCATGATTTCCAAGTCTTTCTCACATTCTGCATGATCAAGCTCTACTTCACCTAGTTTATAGCTTCGAGGGTTATTTTCATTTGAAAGAACTAGTACCTTACATTTATCCACATTGAACTTCATCTGCCATTTTTCGGACCAAGACATTAATTTGTCCAAATCCTCCTGGAATTCATTGGTATCCTCCTCAGAATGAATCATGCGGCCTATCTTTGTATCATCAGCAAATTTGCTCATGTCACATGTAATTCCTTCATCAAGGTCATTAATGTAAATTATGAACAACGAGGACCTAAAACTGATCCTTGTGGAATGCCACTAGTGACTAATTCCCATTCAGATTTGACCCCCATTAATGGAAAGTCTCTTCTGTTTGCTGGTAAGCCATGCCTCTATCCATGCTAGAACTTTACATCCTATGCCATGAGCTGCCACTTTTCTTAAGAATCTTTTGTGAGGTACTCTATCGAAGGCTTTACTAAAATCCAAATAAACCATATCATATTCTTTATCACTGTCAACTGCCTCTAATGTTCTATTGAAGAAAGTCAGTAAATTTGTCAGGCAGGAACGACCTCTCGTGAATCCATGTTGAGATTCATTTATCAAGTTATGCTCTTCAAGGTGACTTCTGATAATGTCAGCTATAATTGATTCTAATAACTTGCCCACTATATACGTCAGGCTTATTGGACGGTAATTTGAAGGAGTGGACTTATCCCCTGATTTGCATATAGGAACCACATTAGCCATCTTCCACAACTCTGGCACAACACCAGTAAGGATGGACGCATTAAACACGCATTCCTTAAGTACCCTGGAAAACAACTCATCGGGTCCCGGGAACTTATTTTGCTTCAGTTTGTCTATCTGTTTAAAAACCATGTCCCTCGTGACAGTAATATTAGTTAATTTGAAATCATCAGGATCTGAATAATTTTTAATATCTGGAATCTCAGTTATGTCTTCCTGGGTAAAAACTGACAACAAAAAAATAGTCATTAAATAAGGAACACATTTCCAGTTCGTTATCCGTCAGGAGTCCATTCCCAATTTTCAGAGGTTCTACTTTCTTCTTCGTCCTATACTCTTGAAATAACCCCTTTGGATTAATTTTATTTCATAGTCACGTTAGGCTTTCTAATCCCATTGTTTACATCTCTTTTAAGCTGAACATATTGGTCAGTTAAGTTAACCTCTCCTCTTTTGACGCGCCTATAAATTCCTATTTTCTCCCCTAATAGATGCTTTAGCCTCCTGTTAACCCATTTGGGATCATTATTATTAGGCCTAATTTCTCTCTGGGGAATGTATATACTCTGAACATGGTGTACATTATTAAGAAAAAAATCATAAATGCAGATTCCTACGAAATCATAAGTATGAACATCATCAATAAAATCATTAGCTAGATTACCCCAAACAAGAATAGACAGGTGTTCCCTAAGTTCACTATAATCGGCAGAACGAAAATCAGGGACTTTTACCATATTATCATTATTCTCATATTCCCAGTTAATGCTAAAAGTGATGGATTTGTGATCACTTACGCTAAGCTCTTCAGTGATCTCCAGATTATTTACGAGTGTTTCTTTATTTGACAAGACTAGGTCTAGCAAATTATTACCCCTGGTAGGCTCTGTTACACACTGCTTCAGAAAACAGTCCTGAACTGTTTCCATAAAGTCACTGGACTCTAGATTACGGTCAAAGAATTCCAGTCAGTTTGACTAAAGTTAAAATCCCCTACTATCACTACGTTATTGTGTCTAGAAGCCATAACAATTTCGTCCTAAAGAAGTCTCCCTCTATCGTGATCCAAGCTTGAAGGTCGGTATATTACACCTAGAATTAGTTTTTCTTGACCTTCTGCAAACTCTATCCAAACAAGTTCCGTTACTAAGCCATCTATTTTTATACTCGTTTTTATGTAACAATTTATATTTTCTCGTACATATAATGCAACTCCTCCCCCCTTCCCATTATATCTTTAAATCATAAAATGTTTCAGTTAATGCAATGACATCAAAGTTCCCAGCACACGTTACCAAACGTAATTAATTAATCTTATTTCTTGCACGTCGACTATTAACATAAAATGCAGTTATGTTTTTTCTTCCGCACATTTTTTTCTATTCAGCTTTGCTGTTACACAATTTCTGTAATTATCATTACCCAACGTTACTCCGTGACTGTTATTATTGATTCATAATATGAAAGCCTAAGTCAATATATCCATACTCATTTTCTAATGAATTTATATATACTATTCCATAATATGGAGACCAGAACTGAGCTGCGTAATCTAGGTGAGGCCTTACTAATGATGTATATAGCTCTAGTATAACCTCTGAACTTCTGTTGCTTACACTTCATGATATGAATCCCAGTAATCTTTTTGCGTTATTACGTACGCTTAGGCATTGCTGTCTTGGTTCAAGGTTGCTGCTCACCATAACCCCCAAGTCCTTTCCGCAATTTATATGGCTAAGTTCTACATTATTTAGCTTATAAGTGGACCTTCCCGACCTTCAGAACTTTGCATTTATATACATTGAACTGCATCTGCCACTTTTCTGACCAGGAATTGAGTTTGTTTAAATCCTCCAGAAGTTCCGTGACATCTACGTTTGAATCAATTATCCTACCTATCTTCGTGTCATTAGCGAATTTGTTTATGTCACTAGTAATTCCCTAGTCAAGGTCATTGATATATATAAACAATAACGGACCTACAACCGATCCCTGTGGAACACTACTTGTTACAGATCTCTGCTCAGATTTAACTCCGTTAATGCACACTCTCTGCTTTCTGTTCGTGAGCCATGACTCGATCCATGACAGCACTTTTCCCCCAATGCCATGAGCTGGCACTTTCTATAACAATCTCTGGTGCGGTACTCTATCAAAAGCCTTACTAAAATCTAAATAACAATATCGAATTCTTAATTGTGATCAACAGCCTCAAAAGATTTACTGACGAAAGTTAGTAAATTAGTCAGGCAGGAACGGCCCTTCGCGAATCCATGCTGAGTATCATTAATCAAATTATGCTCATCGAGATGACTTCTTATAATATCATCTATAATTGACTCTAATAATTTGTCTAGAATTGAGGTCAGGCTTACTGGGCGGTAATTTGACGGTAGCGACTTGTCCCCTGCTTTAAAAATAGGAATTACATTAGCCATCTTCCACATATCAGACACTACACCTGTTTGAAGAGATATATTAAAAATATTAGTTAATGGTTCACAGACTTTCAGTTTACATTTCTTAAGAACCCTTAGAAAAAGCTCATCGGGACCCGAGGATTTATTTTTCAATCGGTCTATCTGTTTGATAACCATATCGGTAGTGACTATGATATTACATAATTTATCTTCTTCTAGCCCACTACAAAAATTAATTATTGGAATATTATTAGTGGCTTCCTGTGTGAAAACCGAGAGAAAATAATTATTTAAAATCGTGCACATTTCATTCTCTTTGTCAGTAAGATGCCCAGAGTTATTTTTAAGGGGACCTATCTTATCTCTAACTTTTGCTCTATAAACCAGGAAAAAACCTTGCAGGTAAGTTTTCGAATCCCTAGCAACTTTAATTTCATAATCCATTTTGATTTTCTTATCCTCTTTTTAATGTCCCTATTAATGTGAATTTATTGATTTATAAGATGACCCTCACCTCTTTTCATACCCCTATAAATTCCCTTCTACTACCCTAAAAGATGTTTGAGCCTATTATTCATCCATTTTGGGCCATTTCTATTCGATCTTATGTCTTTACTCTGAATAAACGTTCTTTGGGCAGCATGTATAGTGTTTAGAATGCTGTCATATTGATAGCTCTCTTCGTTACCCCAGTCCACAGATGATAAGTGTTCTCTAAGCCCATTGTAATCTGCTAAGAGAAAATCTGGGACCGTTACTGAGTTATCCCTACTATCATACTTCCATTCAATGCTAAATGTAATTGATTTGTTGTCGCTAGCACCCAGTTCTTCTGAAACTTCTAAATTATTAACAAGGGTTTCTTTGTTTGCCAGACCAAGTCAAGCAGGGTATTTCCTCTTAAATCGTTAGACTCTAAATTCCCAGTCAAGGAATTCCAGTCAATCTGATTAAAGTTAAAGTCCCCTAGAATTACTACGTTATCGTGCCTTGTGGCCTTAACAGTTTCCTCCCCTTGATCCCTAACCAAATTTGGGGGACGATATCACACCTAAAATCAATTTTTCGTGCCTCTCTGAGAATTCTATCCAGACAGACTCTATCATTCTCTGGTTCATTCACCAACTAACAGCAAGTGATCGTGAATATATCATTTATTTATTGCTAATCAGAATTACAGGGAAATAATTTAAATAATGGAGAATGTAGTCTCTGGGAAGTGCGTCTCATATACAACAATCACAGTACATCCTCACATAATCATGTTTACCCATCTGTTACTAAGAGCATCACTGTAAGACCTATCTGTAGGTCTTATAGTGAACTTTCCCGTCGGTTTCTCTTATCATTTCAGTTACTGCCGACAGGCAGACTCTTACTATTTAGAATGCAAGTTCTTGGTTTGACTTTATCCAGATACATTTCAGTATTAGTTTGCGTTGCCTTATTAATGAGGTGAAGACACTATTGAATTAAGGCTGTGAATGGGGAATTATGTCTGATAAAATTCGCAGCACATATTACACCATTGATTCCAGCGAGCAACTGATGCTCCAGGATTCCATCCCGTCATGATTACTACTGATACTTCCAGCTCATATTTGAAATAGAAATTAATTCTAAAACATTAAATAGAGACAATTTTAACTATTTATTATATAGCTGGATAATTAACCAGGAAAATTACCGAACGTCTCTGTACCCCAACATTATAGTGAGAGAAACTTACACTTGCGTCTTATTTCTGTTATTATATACTATTACATAGAAAATATAATTATTGATTATCAGACAAGCGTCTTTATCATGTCATTAATCGCCAATAAAGTTTTTTTTAATTCAAGACGGGTATGTAAATTGTTTACTAATCACCTGTATTTATCATCATCTTCCCATCATCCAGGCGCCAGATGAAAGACAGGAACACGGTGCCATCTACCTAAACTGGAAGATTATTATAGCTGAATGGTTCAGAGAACCGACACGTTGATAAATTAGACACATGTGCAACTCTTGGGTATCTTTATTGAGGAAACGTTTCGCCACACAGTGGCTTCATCAGTCCATACAAAGGAGAATCTTGAAGAACTGCTGCACCTCTCCTGCCTACGGTTTATAAGCTCCTTCTCCGCACTTATGCCGTATTCTATTCAAGATTGATGGACTGAACACATCGACTCAAGGTTGAGGGACTGATTACCTCATTCTCCTCCTGTTCTTCAAGATTCTCCTTTGTATGGACTGATGAAGCCACTGTGTGGCGAAACGTTTCCTCAAAGATACCCAAGAGTTGCACATGTGTCTAATTTACCACTGGAAGATTATACATGATAGATGGGGACGAATTCGAGAAATTATTCCTCATAGATAAACTGTGCATCCATCCAACACTTAATTCCTAGAAAATAAATTTTTCGTTAAACAAGTACAATAAATTACCAAATTATATATAATTAGATCGGAAAACGTTAAAAAATTTACTTAGAGCTAATAACGGTTCAGTCCCCAGGAAAGGTGGTAACATTGAGCATGTTGTCCTTACACCTGCTGTCCTTGTTCACCTAACAGTAAGTAGGAACCTGGGTGTTAGTCATCTTTCATCTACTGTCACTGTTCATCTAGCAATAGGTAGGTACCTGGATGTTAGCCACGGTACACCTGTTTTCACTGTTCACTTAGCAGAAAGTAGGTACCTGAGTGTTAGGCACCTTACACCTGCTGTCTCCGACCACCTATTAGTAAGTAGGTGCCTGGATGTTAGTCGCCTTACACTTGCTGCACCTGTTCACTTAGCAGTAAGATGTATGGGTGTTCGTCACAACACATCTGCTGCCCCTGTTCACCTAGCAGTAAATAGGTCCCCGAATATTAGTCGACTGTTGTAGGTCGCATCCTGGATTAGGGGTAGTAGTATATACCAGACAGGGCTGCGTTTTAAAATGTACTGAGGTAAGATAACAGCTCCTATCCCGCAAAATTGATTTGTGTAAAAAAAAATCAATAAAATCATAAGTAGTCACAAATGGTATCCTCCAGCTCCTCAAGCTGATGGACTCACTGCACCGTGAAGGAGCAGTCATTCTTTGTCACAATATACCAGGTTTCTGTTAGTTACAGAGTACCCAACAAAATGGGCAGGAAAGAGAGAGAGAGAGAGAGAGAGAGAGAGAGAGAGAGAGAGAGAGAGAGAGAGAGAGAGAGAGAGAGAGAATCACACATGAAACTAAATTTAATAATATATAGGTAAGTATAAAGAAATTTTGGTAGCCAGTTAGACACACGTGTATGAAAAAATTATAATCTTCGAAAGTCAGGCAGATATTGCAACGTTGAAAATCTAAGTAAACCAGGTGTAGGGGAAGCTGGGTTGAGGTGGCAGATTCAGTCAGGTGTGGGGAGGGGCTGGATTGAGTTGGCAGGTTCAGTCAGGTGTGGGGAGGGGCTGGGTTGAGTTGGCAGGTTCAGTCAGGTGTGGGGAGGGGCTGGGTTGAGTTGGCAGGTTCAGTCATGTGTGGGGAGGGGCTGGGTTGAGTTGGCAGGTTCAGTCATGTGTGGGGAGGGGCTAGGGTGGCCTGGCAAGTTCATCACACCAGCACAAGAAAGTGTAAACAGAAGCAGCGAGGGGAAACTTACGCCATCTGCTGCTACTTAGCCATCACTTCGTGTCTCTTATTTATGAGGTATAACATCTTGTAACAGTGAGGAAGAGCCAGTCGTGAGTATGGGGGAACAAACGTGAATCTGTGGATAGAATGAAAGCGGTATATAACAGCTGGGATTGATGGGATAAAACAGAAATGTTAAGAATAGGTGGGGATATAGTTCTGGAATGGTTGGTGCTTTAATTTAATAAAATGGAAGAAGGGAAGGTACCTAGGAACTGGCGGAGAGCATGCATAGTTCCTTTGTATAAAGGCGAAGGGGAGAAAAGAGAGTGTAAAAATTATAGAGGAATAAGTCTGTTGAATATACTTGGTGTGAGATTTTGGGTAAGATGAGAACATAATAATAATGAAACCACAAAAAGGGTTGTGCTCATCTTTTGATGGTGACGGCTCAAGAATCACTCGCAGCCTACCCCGAGGGTTTTACCTTAGAAGCGCCGTCTAACTACCCACCAGGGCTGTGTGAAAGGTGTGTACATATTGTTAGTACACGTTTATAGATTGCATGTGTCACTGTTTTCAAGTTTTAACACATTACAGATCGTGGGCGAAATATTATCTGGTTGTGGGCGATGGCCCACATGTGACGACCTCGAAATGGTCACTGCTATTCTTCTAATATATAGATACTGCAGTACTGTACATATAGATACTTACAGTACTGCAGTACTGCAGTACTGTAAGATGGCAGATGTAAGATAGAATGGCACTTACCTGGCTCACGTAACTGTAGCCTATGATGCTGTTGATGTCACTGAGGCCAAAACCGATGCCTTGATTGAGCAGGTAAGAAGGGACAATGCTGGAAGCTTCACTTCGTGGTCTGCTGGACTATGGGTGGGCGACTCGAGGTTAACTCCTTCGTGGTACTTGCTCCACCTGTTGACATGGCACGAACTACACACGCGACGTTGGCTACGAATACTTCCGCGTCGAGTGACTGGCTAAGCTGGCCACTTTGTCACACACGCAGTCACTCGTCAGACTGCGATCTCGTTCTCGGTTGATGATTCTCTACTGAGCACTACTAGAAGTCCGTAACAATTCACGGCAGGAATGATTGACATGAATGTATCGGAGAGAGTCAGTTATTCATTCATCTTCCCTTCTTGGAGATTGTCAGTGTGGCTAAAGGTTTATGATGCACACAAGATACGGCTACGAATGTCTCTGCGTTTTAACGCAGTGTGGTCAGATGGCCTGGTATGTCCCGGAGCGTTCAACACATCCTCACTCCACCGAAAAATAGCTGCAATCTGCCTGTTACTACCTCCCATCCTCCTTATGTACGGATATTCTGCTGACCTATGGTCTGCAGCGCTACATGCCAGCTCTCTCGACCTTTCACAATGAGAATAGACTGATTTCTTCAGTCTGAGATGCGGGTTTATGAAATTAATATCTCTAGGGATATCAACAAGTTTGAGGCAAATTATTTTGAATTTTTAATAGTCTGGGGAAACTGCAGTTACCATAGGCTAACATGTGAGTGAACAATCGAGCAGAGACTCTCGTAAGAAGGTGGTTTTGTGACATACGTATCTGATCTATGATCAATTTGATCAGTGAGCTGTTGTTTGTCGTACATTCAATTTTCATCTCCAGATATCAGTGAGTTAGAGATCACAGCCTCTTTAGGGGGCTTCTGCCCTATGGGGTATCTCTTACCCCATGCGGCATCTTTTTCTTGGGGGCATCCTTTCCCAGGGGGCATCCATGTCCGTGGGCAGGAGAGAAAATAATATTCTCCACATACCTGGTAAAGTGAATGGTAGAGCTGTTACTGAAAGAATTTAGAATACGATGGAGAGCAGGATCAAAGATGAACAAGGAGGCTTTAAAAAACCTAGGGGGGAATGTGTAGACCAAGTGTTTACAGTGATGCTTACAGGTAAACAATATTTAGATAAGGATAAACAAATTTTTGTTGCATTTATGGATATGGAAAAGGCATATGTTAGGGTGATTAGGGGAGCAATGTGGCAGATGCGGCCAGCAGTAACAGCCTGGTTGATCAGGCCCTGATCTGCCGGGAGGCCTGGTCGTGGACCGGGCAGCGGGGGTGTTGATTCCCGGAATGCCCTCCAAGTAGACTCCAGTTAGATGTTGCAAATGTATGGAATAGGTGGCAGGTTAATAGTTTTTACGAGGACAGTGAGAGTATGTAGGAGAGAGGGGGATTATTTCTTAGTAAAAGTAGGCCTTAGACAGGGGGTTGGTAACATGTGTGAGTTTAAGAGATGAAGAATCTACCACGAGGTGGAAGTTGTCACAGTTGCTTATTGCTGATGACACTGTGCTTTTGGGAGATTCTGATGAGAACTTGTTGAGGTTGGTGGACGAGTTTGTAAGGTACGTAGAAGAAGGAAATTAAATTATAAGGGAACATAAGAAAGAGCAAGGTGATGAGAATGAAAAAAATAGGTAATGAAAGACTTGATATTAAATTGGAGGGAAGGAATACCGAGGAAGTGAATGTTTTTGGATATTTGGGAGTGGACGTGTCAGCAGATGGGTTTGTGAAAGACTAAGTGAATCATATAATTGATGAGAGTGACGCATTGAGGAGTCTGTGGATATAAAGAACGTTATAAGAACATAAGAACATAAGAACGAAGGAACACTGCAGAAGGCCTACTGGCCCATGCGAGGCAGGTCCAAGTCTCCTACCGGCTTAAGCCAATGCACCCAACCTAGTCAGGTCAGGTCACATTGACTTAAGGGAGGAACACGGCAACCGACCTGGTAGCACAAGCTATCAGGTCTAACTCACACCCACCCACATCCACTCATGTATTTATCCAACCTATTTTTAAAGCTACACAACGTTCTGGCCTCTATAACTGTACTTGGGAGTTTGTTCCACTCATCCACAACTCTATTACCAATCAATATGACTAAAGTTAAAGTCTCCTAGAATTACTACATTATCGTGCCTTGTGGCCCTAACAATTTCCTCCCATAGTAGTCTTCCCTGGTCCCTATCTAAATTTGGGGGACGGTATATCACACCTAAAGTTAATTTTTCATGCCCCTCTGAAAATTCTATCCAAACAGACTCTGTATGTGTTACTTCAGACTTAATACCCGTTTTAATGCAACAGTTCAAGCGATCTCGGACATACAATGCCACCCCACCCCCCTTCCCGATACTTCTATCTACTTGGAACAATTTGAAACCCTGAATGTGACATTCATAAGAACATAAGAACATAAGAAAGGAGGAACACTGCAGCAGGCCTGTTGGCCCATACTAGGCAGGTCCTTTACAATTCATCCCACTAACAAACATTTGACCTACCCAATTTTCAATGCTACCCAAGAAATAAGCTCTGATGTGCAAGTCCCACTCAAATCCAACCCCTCCCACTCATGTACTTATCCAACCTAAATTTGAAACTACCCAAAGTCCTAGCCTCAATAACCCAACTAGGTAGACTGTTCCACTCATCAACTACCCTATTTCCAAACCAATACTTCCCTATGTCCTTTCTGAATCTAAACTTATCCAACTTAAATCCATTACTGCGGGTTCTCTCTTGGAGAGATATCCTCAAGACCTTGTTAATATCCCCTTTATTAATACCTATCTTCCACTTATACACCTCGATCAGGTCTCCCCTCATTCTTCGTCTAACAAGTGAATGTAACTTGAGAGTCTTCAATCTTTCTTCATAAGGAAGATTTCTAATGCTATGTATTAATTTAGTCATCCTACGCTGAATGTTTTCTAAGGAATTTATGTCCATTCTGTAGTATGGAGACCAGAACTGAGCTGCATAATCTAGGTGAGGCCTTACTAATGATGTATAAAGCTGCAGTATGACCTCTGGACTTCTGTTGCTTACACTTCTTGATATAAATCCCAGTAATCTATTTGCCTTATTACGTACGCTTAGGCATTGCTGTCTTGGTTTAAGGTTGCTGCTTACCATAACCCCCAAGTCCTTTTCACAATCTGTATGGCTAAGTTCTACATTATTTAACTTGTAAGTGCTAGGGTTATGGACACTCCCGAGCTTCAGAACCTTGCATTTATCTACATTGAACTGCATCTGCCACTTTTCTGACCAAGAGTAGAGTTTGTCTAAATCCTCCTGAAGTTCCCTAACATCTACGTTTGAATCAATTATCCTACCTATCTTCGTGTCATCGGCGAATTTGCTCATATCACTAGTAATTCCTTCATCAAGATCATTGATATATACTACAAACAACATCCATGTAAAGCAAAAGGGAAATGTATGAAGATATTGAGATACCAACACACTTACATGGGTGTGAAGCATGGGTGGTGAATGTTGCAACGAGGGTAAGGCTGGAGGCACAATGGAGATGTAATGTCTGAGGGCAATGTGTGCTATGAATATAATGCAGAGAATCCATTGTGTGGAGATTAGGAGGTGCAGGGTTCCTACAAGTATTATCCAGAGGGCTGAGAAGGGGTTGAGGTGGTTAAGACATTTAAGAACATAAGAAAGGAACACTGCAACAGGCCTACTGACCCATGCGGAGCAGGTCCATGTCCCCCCCCCGGATTAGACCAATGACCCCCCCACGGATTAGCCCAATGACCCACCCAGTCTGATCATCTCCACTTAAGGATGGAGCACTGCACCAGACCCAGCAGCACAAGCTAGTCAGGTCCAACTCACACCCACCCACACCCACTCATGTATTTATCTAACCTATTTTTAAAACTACACAACGTTTTAGCCTGAATAACTGTGCTCGGGAGTTTGTTCCACTCATCCACATCTCTATTACCAAACCAGTGCTTTCCTGTATCCTTCCTGGATCTGAATTTTTCCAACTTGAAACCATTGCTGCGAGTCCTGTCTTGGCTGGAAATTTTCAGCACGCTATTTACATCCCCTTTATTTATTCCTGTTTTCCATTTATACACCTCGATCTTATCCCCCCTAATTCTACGCCTTTCGAGAGAGTGCAGATTCATGGCCCTCAGTCTATCCTCATAGGGAAGATTTCTGATACATGGGATCATCTTTGTCATCCTCCTCTGTACGTTTTCCAGAGCTTAGACGAATGAGTGGAAACAAATTGTTTTTTGACTTGACTTGCTGTTGGAGTGAGAGCAAAGTAAGATTTATGAAGGGATTCAGGGAATCCAGTTAGCCGGGCTTGTGTTCTGAAGGTAGGAAGTACGTACAGTGCCTGCGCTCTCAAGGACTTGAGATATGTGGCAATTTTTTAATTGTAGTGTAAGTACACCTATGGCAAGACAGTGATGGAATAGTGATGATGATGAAAGTGTTTATTTTTCAGGCCACCCTGCCTCGGTGGGAAATGACCGATGTGTGAATATATATATATGTCGTGCCGAATATGTAAAACTGGTCAATTAGCAAGAACTCATTTAAAATTAAGTCATTTCTAAAATTTTCTCTTATACGTTTAAAAATATATTTTTTTCATTAATGTTAATGTAAAAAAAAATATAATTTTGCACCAAAAGGAACTTACCTAACCTTATTATAACAAGCGCAATTTATTTTAGCCTAACCCAACTAAATATATTTTAGATTTGTTTACAATAATTTAATACTAAACAAACACAATGAAATATATTTTTTTCGTTAGGTTAAGAATGATTTTGGAAAAATTATTGCATACACAAATTTTCACTTGTCCTATATGGCAAGATGAGCGTTGCTATTTAAGCCAAGATCCCAAGTTCTGCCTATTCGGCACGACATACACACACACACACACACACACACACACACACACACACACACACACACACACACACACACACACACACACACACCACACACACACACACACACATATATATATATATTTTATATATATATATATATATATATATATATATATATTACATGCAAAAAGATCACAGTAAACAGGTGTTGCTTTGTTGTGGGATGTGATAGTGAGGTGTGGTCTAGACGCTTTATATGCTTTCCTTTGATGTATTACTTTTATTGTTCCTCGATAATGTGAGTAGTCACGAAAGCGCTTGGAATTTCGCTTTTCTTTCACAGTGGTTGCTTTGCACACACACACCCACACACACACACACACACACATACACACACACACACACACACACACACACACACACACACACACACACACACACACACACACACACACACACACACACACACACACACACACACACACTATATATAATATATATATATATATATATATATATATATATATATATATATATATATATATATATATATATTTTATATATTATGAGAGAATCACAAACAAGTGATATAAGATGCAAAACAACCACAGGGGGTGTACTTCATGTCTAGACATGAAGTACACGGAACAATGATCTTTGCCTCAGATCACTCAGCTGCATTATTACAGACTCGTGTGTGGTTGAGTGTCGCATTTGATACTTGAGCAGTCCTTACTGAATACTGATGTGTAATTCTAAAATTTAGAGATTAACCAGTCTGTTGTACATAGGATATGTTGCAGCCTTTGCACTCAATCGTGTATACACCACCTACGCTGAGGTCAGTGGTCACCTGCGGTCATACCTGCCTAAGCTCTTGGGAGTTAGCGTGGGCCGTTACCAAGCACCATGGCTTGTTGTAGTGTTTTAGAATCTCAGGTTCAAGTGTTGAAGAAGGAGATTCTACTTCTTCAGGAGGAAAATAGGAGGCTGAAGCTTTGCATAGATGAGTTGGGGAGCGAGTGTGAGAAGAATTTAGCTGGTAAGGAAGGAATGGTCACCAGCAGTGATAGTGGCGGCCGCTTTAAGTGGCAAGTGGTTCACAGTTCAGGAAGAAGGAAGATGAGGAGAGTTAATAGAGAAGATGTGAAGGTAGGAAATCGATTCTCTGTTGTCCAAGACGAGTGTACTTCAGTGGTTAGTGAGGTTGAACGTACCACTGATTCCCCTGCTAATCAAGGTAAGAATATTTTAATAGTAGGCGATTCTCAGGTAAGATATATGGACCGTGCATTTTGTAACAGAGACAGAAAGGTCAGACAGAGGGTGTGCCTTCCTGGAGCTGGTGTTGGTGACATAGTCACCAGGTTGGATAATATTATGGCAGGTAATGGGAACAAGCCCATTATCTGTCTTAGTGCTGGGGGTAATGCCATTGGGAAGGGCAGGAGAGAGGAGCTGCTGGATAAGTACAGGTCAGCCATAGAAGTAGTTAGCTCTAAGGGAGGGATCCCAGTCATATGTAGCATCTTGCCTAGAAATTGAGTGGGCAATGAATGGATGTCTAGGGCAATTGGTATAAATTGCTGGCTAGACAGGTACTGTAAGGAACTTGCAATCCCATTCATTGATAACTGGGACCTATTCTTTGGCAAACGTGATATGTATGCAAGGGATGGGGTTCATCTCTCTGGGGATGGAGAGGTTGTATTAGCCAATTCAATTGAGAGGGTAACTGATGACTTGTCTAGGAATTTAAACTGATAGATTATAGAGGTATGGGTGTTTGTGGGAAACACTCAGGCTGCAGCATTAGGGTTAAAAACAGCAATTATTACCGGGATACCTCAGGGATATGTTTAAAAGACAATATTCAAAATAAAGTTGCTAGTAATGGCAAATCAAATGATCAACAAACAAAAAGAGAGATAGTAGAGGGCAACGAGTGACTAGCTCCCTTAAGGTTTGCTATACAAATAGTATGAGTCTAAGAAATAAGATAGATGAGCTAAGATTACTTGCAAGTGCAGGTAATATAGATATTATTGGTATAACAGAGACCTGGTTCAACCTGAAAGATAGATAAATGCCTTCTGAATGCAACATACAGGGTTATAAACTATTCCAAACTGATAGGGTCAACAGGAAGCGTGGTGGTGTGGCGATGTATGTCAGAGAAAATTTAAATTGTTGTCTTAGACATGATATAAGATTAGAAACATCGAACACAGAATCTGTTTGGCTACATTTTCTCGAGGGACGTGACAAATTAATTTTGGGTGCGATTTATAGGCCCTCAAACCTTGATAGGGAGGGCAGTAAGCTATTATGGGACGAAATTCATAATGCATCTAGATATGAAAATGTTGTGATAATGAAAGATTTTAACTTTAGACAAATTGATTGGAACAATATGATAAGAAATCTTGAGTCGAGTGACTTTCTTGATGCGGTTCAGGATTGCTTTTTAGAACAGGTTGTGACAGAACCAACTAGAGGAAACAATCTGCTTGACTTGGTTCTTGCCAACAAAGATTCACTAATTAATAATCTTGAGGTTAATGATGAGCTTGGGGAAAGTGATCACAAATCATATAGTTTCAATATATCATGGAATTACCCAGATAACTGCAATCAAATCTCTGTCTCAGATTTTAGCTTGGCCGACTTCATGAGACTGAAAAATTACCTGGGTGGGCTAAATTGGGATGTCCTGACTATGGGTCAGGTAGGTGATCTTGGTTGCCAATATGACGTTTTTCAGAGCATAGTCCTAGCTGCCCAGACAACTTTTGTTCCGAGTAGGGAAATTAGATCTAACAAAAATGATCCCAAATGGATGAACAATAAATTAAAACATTTCATTGGTCAAAAGAGAGGCATATATAGGCGTACCAAAAGAGGGGATGGGCAGTTAAGAAATCAATATATTCAATTAAAGAGAGAAATAAAGAAAGGAATAAGGAAAGCAAAAAGGGATTATGAGGCTAAGGTCGCAAGGGATTCAAAGACTAACTCAATAAGGTTCTTTCAGGTATACAGAAGTAAGATTAGGGACAAGATAGGCCCACTTAAGAGTAACACTGATCAGATCACTGACAGTGACAAGGATATGTGTGAAATTCTAAATACCTACTTCCTCTCAGTTTTCACCCAGGAAAATACTAGCGATATTCCTGAAATAATAGATTATGTAGAACAGGATGATAATAAACTATGTACGATTGCGGTAACTAGTGACATGGTCCTCAGACAAATAGAGAAACTAAAACCTAACAAATCCCCCAGGCCGTGATGAACTGTTTGCAAGGGTGTTAAAGGAATGTAAAGAGGAACTTAGCATACCTTCGGCTAATCTTTTTAACATATCACTACAAACTGGCATAGTGCCTGATAAGTGGAAAATGGCAAATGTAATACCTATTTACAAGGCAGGTGACAGGTCCTTGGCTTCGAACTATAGACCAATAAGCCTTGCCTCCATAGTGGGAAAATTTATGGAATCAATAATTGCCGAAGCAATTCGTAGCCATCTTGACAGGCACAGATTGATTAATGAATCTCAACACGGTTTTACAAAGGGGCGTTCCTGTCTTACGAATTTACTAACTTTTTTCATTAAGGTGTTTGAAGAGGTAGATCATGGTAATGAATATGATATTGTGTATATGGACTTCAGTAAGGCTTTCGATAGAGTTTCACACCAGAGGCTATTGAGGAAACTTAAGGCACATGGAATAGGGGGATAAATTTTTTCCTGGGTAGAGGCATGGCTGACAAATAGCAGAGAGTTTGCATAAATGGGGAGAAATCAGAATGGGGGCACGTCACAAGCGGTGTTCCTCAGGGGTCAGTGTTGGGCCCGTTGTTGTTCACAATTTACATAAACGACATAGATGAGGGAATAAATAGCGACATAAGCAAATTTGCTGATGACCCCAAAATAGGCCGTCCAATTCATTCTAATGAGGACACTAGAGAACTCCAGGTTGATTTGAATAGACTGATGCAATGGTCGGAGAAGTGGCAGATACAGTTTAATATTGACAAATGCAAAATTCTAAATGTTGGACAGGTAAATAACCATGCCACATATAAACTAAATGATGTAGAACTTAATACTACTGATTGCGATAAGAATTTAGAAGTTCTGGTTAGCAGCAATCTAAAACCAAGACAACAGTGCATTAGTGTTTGCAATAAAGCTAACAGAATTCTTGGCTTCATATCTAGAAGTATAAATAATAGAAGTCCTCAGGTTGTTCTTCAACTCTATATATCCCTGGTTAGGCCTCATTTAGACTATGCTGCTCAGTTCTGGTCATCGTATTACACAATGGATATAAATGCTCTGGAAAACGTACAGAGTAGGATGACGAAGATGATCCAATGTATCAAAAATCTTCCCTATGAGGATAGACTGAGGGCCCTGAATCTGCACTCTCTCGAAAGGCTTAGAATTAGGGGGGATATGATCGAGATGTATAAATGGAAAACAGGAATAAATAAAGAGGATGTAAATAGCGTGCTGAAAATTTCCAGCCAAGACAGGACTCGCAGCAATGGTTTCAAGTTTGAAAAACTCAGATTCAGGAAGGATATAGGGAAGCACTGGTTTGGTAATAGAGTTGTGGATGAGCGGAACAAACTCCCGAATACAGTTATTCAGGCTAAAACATTGTGTAGTTTTAAAAATAGGTTAGATAAATACATGAGTGGGTGTGGATGGGTGTGAGTTGGACCTGACTAGCTTGTGTTGCTGGGTCTGGTGCAGTGCTCCATCCTTGTTTGGAGATGACCAGACAGGGTGGGTCATTGGGCTAACCTGGGGGGGGGGCATGGACCTGCTCCGCATGGGTCAGTAGGCCTGTTGCAGTGTTCCTTCTTCCTTATGTTCTTATGTTCTTACACATTGCTTAGGGGAATTCTTGATCAACATACTCTTAACAGTCCGTGAATTCTTAGAAAACAACTTGTATATTGAATCTCTTTAGTTCATTCAGTAGGACTGATAAGTTCTCTATGTATGGCAGGACAAGCACATCCTTGTTATGAGGGGTTATTCTACAGTGCTAGTCAAGGCATTATGCCGGGTGAGTGCCCCAGCATAATGCCATGACGAAAATCAAAGGCTACCATACAAGGAGTCTCTTTTCATCAGTGCATTATGCCGGGTAGCAGCATGATGTCACGGCCTGCCACCACACTCCACAGTCACTCCTCTGTGTTCAAGTGGCTGCCATGGTGAGAGGAAGTGTTGTACTTTTGTCTCTTATCTGCTCCTTCTTTTGTCCGGTGTTCCCTTTGATTTGGGGCTTTATATGTTTGATTATGGGCAAAAGGAAGTCTTTAACACCTGAAACTATAGCTTCACAAAGCTGGACAACAGATGAAAGAAATAGTGGAGAACGTTGGTGTGTGTGAGCGTTCAGTGAGGAACTGGGT
This sequence comes from Cherax quadricarinatus, assembly GCF_026875155.1. NCBI lineage: Eukaryota > Metazoa > Arthropoda > Malacostraca > Decapoda > Parastacidae > Cherax > Cherax quadricarinatus. The sequence continues at coordinate 25,950,827 of NC_069477.1, read as the reverse complement.
GCAGTGTTTCAAGGCTGGTGGCGGTGTCTAGTTACCGTCTGCCAGACCTCGGCCTGGCCCCTCAAAGAAGACATCTGTTCGTACCTTAATTAACTGTGTTAAAGAAGCAGTTAGGGAGTACACCTAAGATAACTGCTAGCAAATTGAAAAAAAAAGAACACACATCTTCTCTCAGAGGTGTCTATAAAAACTGTTAACAGATGTGTGTCAGAACTGGGCTACAGTAGTCACCGCCAGGTTAAGAAACCGATCCTCTCCAAGCCGCAGAAGAAACCTAGGCTGGATTATGCAAAGAAATATCTTCACTGGATTCCTCAACAGTGGTCTGAAGTACTTTATAGTGATGAAGCAACCTTCACCGTCACCTGTATCCGTGGGGGACGTGTACTGGCCCTAAGGTCAAATGACCCACTTAGACCCACGCTACACCTGTGGAACCACCAAACACTCAGACTCGCTCATGGTTTGGGAGTGTTTCAGTGCTCAGAGTGTTGGTGAACTCATTGTGCTTCCCAAAATCCAGTATATAAACCAGTATAATTACCTGGAGTTATTGTATGACAATTTACCTGAGGCTTTTGACAAGTGTGGGGCTACGGTTTTTATGCAGGACGTTGCACCGTATCATACCGCCAAATCAGTAGTTCACTGGCTTAAGGACTGTGAAGTGAGGTTGTTTAATGACTGGCCAGGCAATTTCCCAGACCTAAACCCTATTGAGAACCTCTGGTCAATAGTGAAACGAAGTTTACTGGGCAATGACATCAGTTCTATCCCGCGGCTGGAGGCTGCTCTACTGTACATGAGGCATGGAATAATATACCTCCCCAAACCCTCAAGAATTTGTGTGAGAGTCTTCCTACACGGATGAAGGACGTGATTAAGTGTGAAGGACACAGCACAAAGTATTAATCCCTGAGTAAGTATGCAAATATATAAATTATAATCTTATAATCTTAATGTTTTGGTATGTGTAGGGCAGGGGCGGCATATTGGCGTGACTAGCTCCGTAAGTTCAATCCTATGATAAGTTTTTTCTAGCAGCCAACAAAGCAGTAATATAGGCACCACATTCAGGAGATTTCCTTTTAGCTGTTCCCAACTCTTCCCTGGGCACCCAACTCGACCCACAGGCCATTCAGATTGGTGTTGCTCTTCGCCTAGCCACCCCCATCCTCACCGAACATAGGTGTATTTGCGGTAGGGTGTCGGCCGATCAATTGACTTCATGGTCTCATGTGTTATACATCAGAAGGAAAGTATGCTAGACATGAGGAGGTCAACAACATCATAAAGAGAAGTCTCGCCACAGCCCATTGCCCAGCTCAACTGGAACCCCAAGAATGGAGGTTCAACGGATGTCATAAGCGTCCAGATGGAGTCACTATGCTACCCTGGAAGGATGGTAAGAAGATTGTCTGGGGCTACACCTGTACTGCCACGTTGGCGGACACCTACTTGCCATACTCTGAAGTTGAAGGGGGTGGAGCCACCAGTTAAAGGGAGACCCAGAAGATCCGCAAATATGACTGCCTGCCCAGTAGCTATAATTTCATCCCAGTAGGGTCGGAGACCCTTGGAGCGCATGGGGCAAGTGTGCTTTGTAGTTCCTCAAGAAGCTGAGAGAAAAACTCAACACACAAACCAAGGATTACAGAGCAGACAGCTTCCTCTTTCAGAGACTCGGTGTTACGATCCAGAAGGCAAATACCTGTAGCATTCTGGGCACGTGGCCCACCGCCGGGGATCTGGATGAAGTATTTGAAATGTAGACGCTCAGATGTTATGTATGCTGTTCCACTTCCTCTTGTATTTTTGTTAATGCATTTTGTCTTTAAATAAAATTTGCATAGAATATAAGGAGGTGATAGGAGAAGAAAATAATCAAGCAGCTCTGGGGAGAATCTTAAGTTTTCCTTGAAGTAAGTTTATTCTTTTCTCTTTTTCTCTGAGGATGAGGGTCCCCAGTCCAGTTCTAGAAGTGGTACCTCCTATATATAATATTATATATTATATATATATATTATATATATATATATATATATATATATATATTATAATATATATCTATATATATTAACAAGTTGGCCGTCTCCCACCGAGGCAGGGTGACCCAAAAAGAAAGAAAATCCCCAGAAAGAAAATACATTCAACACTTTCACCTCACTCACACATAATCACTGTTTTTGCAGAGGTGCTCAGAACACAACAGTTTAGAAGTATATACGTATAAAAATACACCATATATCCCTCCAAATTGCCAATATCTCAAACCTATTGTTACTTGGACAAACTATTAGATAGGTATTAAACCATTTACCTCAATTACTCGCATTTTAATGTTTGGTTTTCCTCTCAGATTGATACAGGATAAACCAAACCATCATGGAGTGGACGTTACCTTCCTCGGGCGTCCTGGTGGTAACTCTGCTGCAGTTGCTGGCACTTCCCTGCCCTGGCGTTCCTTCCGTCATTAAACCGGCCATACAGGTATCGCCAGGAGGTGCGGCCTCGGGAGGTAGCCGCCCGCTGATTAAAATCGTCGCTGACAAGAGACGAGAGTTCGAGCGAGGCTCCAGCGGCAACATCAATGATTATTTCCAGTTCGACGACGTGTTCGACCAGAGCGGCGGCGGCGGCGGGTTTGGTGGTGGTTTAAACTTCGGGTTTAACCAAGGAGGTGTAGGTGGTGGTGGCGGCCAGTTGGTAACCCAGCATAATACAGTTACTCTTACACAAACCAGCTTCAAGCAGGTGAGTGGCGGTAACCCACTAGTGATACATAAAACAATAATCACTGCACATATTAACTACCAACACTGACAGTCACTCATACATATCTGCTACCAAAAGGTGAGTGGGCAATATTTTTTTTAAATCACTGGTTGAGGGTAATTTTATGGCGTGAAAACATGTGACAGTAAAAACAACTGGAGAAAAGGACATAGAGCCAGGATCATTGTAGCATATCATTAGCCTCTACAGTTGTCTTAAAGAGACCTATGTGATATAATTCGATGAAACTGTATACAAGTCTTTGTTACAAATGGCTATACTTTCAATCTGGTCAACTTAAAGGCTATTTTACTTGCTTTTGTTTCTAAATTGTACATTGTCTGTAAGAAGTTCATAATTATTGTCAGCTTATTATATTGCTAGCAAGATCTAGGAGAGTAATAATGGTAATATAAAATACAGTCTAGTAACTACAATCACAGACACCGAAGACAATTAAAAAATCCCACAAGGAGAGATCTTTGCAAGATGTTTATAATATATATAGGAATAAGAAAAATAATGAGAGCTAATGTTTCTTTTTTTCTGATTTTTGATATTCGTTGCGAGAATATCATATTAATTGACATTTTTGTTCCATGAAAGCTCTCCGTGTATATAGGCTTGACAAGAAACACATTTAATGAGGTCAGCTACTCACAATACTCACCTAGCTTATTTAGCCATAACACTTGAGCATCAACAATACTCACCTAGCTTATTTAGCCATAACACTTGAGCATCAACAATACTCACCTAACTTATTTAGCCACAACACTTGAGCATCAACAATACTCACCTAACTTATTTAGCCATAACACTTGAGCATCAACAATACTCACCTAGCTTATTTAGCCACAACACTCGAGCATCAACAATACTCACCTAGCTTATTTAGCCACAACACTCGAGCATCAACAATACTCACCTAGCTTATTTAGCCACAACACTCGAGCATCAACAATACTCACCTAACTTATTTAGCCACAACACTTGAACATCAACAATACTCACCTAGCTTATTTAGCCACAACACTCGAGCATCAACAATACTCACCTAACTTATTTAGCCACAACACTTGAACATCAACAATACTCACCTAGCTTATTTAGCCACAACACTCGAGCATCAACAATACTCACCTAGCTTATTTAGCCATAACACTTGAGCATCAACAATACTCACCTAACTTATTTAGCCACAACACTCGAGCATCAACAATACTCACCTAGCTTATTTAGCCACAACACTCGAGCATCAACAATACTCACCTAGCTTATTTAGCCACAACACTCGAGCATCAACAATACTCACCTAACTTATTTAGCCACAACACTTGAACATCAACAATACTCACCTAGCTTATTTAGCCACAACACTCGAGCATCAACAATACTCACCTAGCTTATTTAGCCATAACACTTGAGCATCAACAATACTCACCTAGCTTATTTAGCCATAACACTTGAGCATCAACAATACTCACCTAACTTATTTAGCCACAACACTTGAGCATCAACAATACTCACCTAACTTATTTAGCCATAACACTTGAGCATCAACAATACTCACCTAGCTTATTTAGCCATAACACTTGAGCATCAACAATACTCACCTAGCTTATTTAGCCATAACACTCGAGCATCAACAATACTCACCTAACTTATTTAGGCACAACACTTGAGCATCAACAATACTCACCTAACTTATTTAGCCATAACACTTGAGCATCAACAATACTCACCTAGCTTATTTAGCCACAACACTCGAGCATCAACAATACTCACCTAGCTTATTTAGCCACAACACTCGAGCATCAACAATACTCACCTAGCTTATTTAGCCACAACACTTGAGCATCAACAATACTCACCTAACTTATTTAGCCACAACTCTTGAGCATCAACAATACTCACCTAGCTTATTTAGCCACAACACTCGAGCATCAACAATACTCACCTAGCTTATTTAGCATAACACTTGAGCATCAACAATACTCACCTAGCTTATTTAGCCATAACACTTGAGCATCAACAATACTCACCTAACTTATTTAGCCACAACACTTGAGCATCAACAATACTCACCTAACTTATTTAGCCATAACACTTGAGCATCAACAATACTCACCTAGCTTATTTAGCCATAACACTTGAGCATCAACAATACTCACCTAGCTTATTTAGCCATAACACTCGAGCATCAACAATACTCACCTAACTTATTTAGCCATAACACTTGAGCATCAACAATACTCACCTAAAACTTATTTAGCCATAACACTTGAGCATCAACAATACTCACCTAGCTTATTTAGCCACAACACTCGAGCATCAACAATACTCACCTAGCTTATTTAGCAACAACACTCGAGCATCAACAATACTCACCTAGCTTATTTAGCCACAACACTTGAGCATCAACAATACTCACCTAGCTTATTTAGCCACAACACTTGAGCATCAACAATACTCACCTAACTTATTTAGCCACAACACTCGAGCATCAACAATACTCACCTAACTTATTTAGCCACAACACTCGAGCATCAACAATACTCACCTAGCTTATTTAGCCACAACACTCGAGCATCAACAATACTCACCTAACTTATTTAGCCACAACACTCGAGCATCAACAATACTCACCTAGCTTATTTAGCCATAACACTCGAGCATCAACAATACTCACCTAACTTATTTAGCCATAACACTTGAGCATCAACAATACTCACCTAACTTATTTAGCCATAACACTTGAGCATCAACAATACTCACCTAACTTATTTAGCCACAACACTCGAGCATCAACAATACTCACCTAGCTTATTTAGCCACAACACTTGAGCATCAACAATACTCACCTAACTTATTTAGCCACAACACTCGAGCATCAACAATACTCACCTAACTTATTTAGCCACAACACTCGAGCATCAACAATACTCACCTAACTTATTTAGCCACAACACTCGAGCATCAACAATACTCACCTAGCTTATTTAGCCACAACACTCGAGCATCAGCCACACAAAATAAACATTTTGTGTGGCTCCATGTGAAGGCTTACTCAGCCCTGTAACAACTTCAGACAGTATTACTCAGGCTGGCTCCTCCTCAGGAAAATTAATGAATAGAAAAAGAAATAATAATTCACAAAGATAAACACTTTATTATTTATTAAATCAAACATAAAACAATAAAACATGAAAGGCATATCCTGTTTGAAAGAAAAATGAAAAATGAAATGAATAAAATAACATTTGAACTCAACGCTAATATCTACAGGGGTGTCTGGTGTTGGTGACACTGTTGTTGAAATCGTAGCCGTTGCTGATGATGGGGTGGGGGGGGGTCGCAGGTGTTGGTGACCATCCACTGGCTAGTTCTTCACAGTATACCAGTGAGTAATCTCTCCCGATGACAGGAAAGCAGGTTCTTTACCGCTGCAATGATGTGGGGTTACGTCCTGCAATTTCATACAGGTGCACAGGTAATTAGATCCAAAATGGGGAAGTCTCAGGACGTTAGTCCTTCTCCATCCGTTCTTCTCGTTGACTGACAGGTGACCCTCACTGTCATCCAAGCTGAAAAGATAGACAGGTTACCCACTGCTTAAATAATCACTCTCCATGGCAGTGTACAATACTCAAAAGACGTGGTGATTATTACAACAGTCAACCTAGAGCAAGACTGAAAGGACTAAGTTTATTATTTGTCAAAAGTGAAGCTTTTAACCAATAAATCCACTAGAATACAAGGCAGGTATGTACTTACAGTAGTGTTGGGAGCTGTGAGTCGAGGGATTTACTGTTTAACCAGAGCCCCACACGTCACCTTTCTGGGGGGGGGGGAAGAGGGAGGGGAGGGGATAGCGGGAGCTAGACTGACCCTACCTTAACAAGCAGCCGGCAGTGAAACTATCACTTTCAGGGAGGGGGAAAAAAAGGCGGGAAAAAATGGGAGCTTGACTTACCCTACCTTAACTAGTAGCCGGCAGTGAAACTATTGTTACTATATCGCTACTCCTATCTATTGAACTTTTCCCTCACACTTCATTCTGCTCCATTTTTTGTGTAAGAGCCAACCTTCTTATTGTAATTGTTAAAAATTATACAGTAAAAGTGAGAGATTGGAAAAGTCATAAGTGTGTTATTGTTAGGAAAATGTGTTATAATGATCACGTGACATGTGGTCATAGAGAGGAGTGTAGGAGAGTACTGGATAAAAATATATTAAGCTGAAGTGCGAATTCAGTATTATGAAAGATATATATATATATATATATATATATATATATATATATATATATATATATATATATATATATATATATATATATATATATATATATATATATATATATAGAGAGAGAGAGAGAGAGAGAGAGAGAGAGAGAGAGAGAGAAAGAAGAGGAGAGAGAGAAAGAGAGAGAGAGAGAGAAATATCTTAAGAAACAGAAATTACATCACAGGTCGGTCCATGAGGCCTAAACATTATTGGATTTAAATATTTGATCAGAAGAATAATTAGCAGATACGGGGAAAAAATAATGTATGCGAGAGAAGGTAAAAGAGTCATACAGTAGAAGTTTATACAAAGATCTTTGTGGTCAGTAATGTAAGATAATTACACAAAATAACAAGATAAAAGATGCTAGAAGATTAAGGGTGACGGGTTTTGTAAGAATTACTCTGTTGCTTGTGAGGAGAAAGCCATGTTAGTCAGGTGAAACTTCCAAGACATTGTAAAGTGACAAGTGGGCCAGGTAAGTCAGGTCAGACTTCTGACTCATTGCGAGGAAGTAGAGGAGTCGGGTAAGTCAGGTCAGGAGTTCACCTGAATCATTTAAGCTGGGTCTGGCCATCAAGTGATTGAATGTTACCTGGAGTATGTTATCGGTGGTCAACGCCTCCGCGGCCTAGTTCCAGACCAAGTCATCTGTTGGATCAAGGTGTTATCATGCAGGCTGTTAATGCTAGCTGCTCACAGTCCAACGAACGAACCACAACCCAGCTAGTGAGGAACAGATTTGAAGAACTATGGTTCCTCTTGAGGTATCTACAGTTTAGTTAAAAATTCTTCTTTCAACCGAAGGAAGAGCCTTGAAAATTCAGGGAACTCTGACACTTGTTGATTTCTCTCTTAGTCCAATCGTCGATCCTATGATAGTTATTGGAGAAACTTGGTACCGTAACACGTCTTTTACGTTTACATAGAGAGAATTCGCTGTATAGGTTTGGGACTAGTCCCTCCAGGACTTTCCAGGTGTATATTTTGATGCACCTTTCCTTTGCTTCAAGTTCAAGGAACTTCAAGCTCTTCAAGTAGAAAGGAAGTGAAAGTTCTTTGTATGTTATCAAGCACAGCAGTTTCACCTGCCTGCACAGTGTTTGTCAGGGAAGCTGTTTAAAGAACACTGGTGAAAAATTAATACGAGGTTAGTGTAATTCTGTGCTGTACACAGGTGAGATTACTGTAGTTCTAAAATTAGAGCACTAACACAAGGTTAGTGTAGGATTTCTGTGTGTGTGTGTGTGTATGCACTTATATGTGGTTGCAGGAGACGAGTGTGTGTGTGTACTCAACTATTTGTACTCGTCTGTAGTTGCAAGGGTCGAGTCACAGCTCCTAACCCCGCCTCTTAGCTGGTCTCTACTAGGTCCAGTCTGCCCCTGCTCCATGAGCTTTACTGTACCTCTTAAAGCAATTTATAAATTCTCCCTCCACTACAGTGCTCTCCAGATTGTTCCACTTTCTGACAACTATATGACTGTGATTCATCTGAGTTTTCAACTATCAGTTGTATCCCATCTTTGATGCATTCTGTCCCTAACCACCGAGTCAATTCCTCTCAGTATTTTATACGTCGTTATCATGCCCCCTTCATCCCCCCTGTCCTCCAGTGTCGTCAGGCTGATTGCCCTTAACTTGTCCTCGTAGGACATACCCCTAAACTCCGGGATTAGTCTTGTTGCAAAACATTGCACTTCCTTTAATTCCTTGATGCACTTGACCAAGTGTGGGCTCCAGGTGCTGCATACTCCAGTATGGGACTGACATATACGGTGTACAATGTCTTAAATGACTCCTTACTCGGGTAACGAAACCCAATTCTTAGGTTTGCCAGGCACCCATATGCTGCAGCTGCAGCAGTTATTTGGTTAATGTTGCGCCTCAGGAGATGTACTCGGTATAATACTCACCTCAAGATCGTTTTCCTTGAGTGAGGTTTGCAGCGCTTGGCCCCCTAGCCTGTAAGGATGTACTCTGTCTGTGGTCTTCTTTGACCTGTCCTAGTCTTTATGACTTTGCACTTTGTGAGGTTAAATTCCAGGAGCCAATTGTGGGACCAGGTTTGCAGCCTATTCAGAGCTCTTTGTAGTCCTAACTGATCCTCATCCGTCTGAATTCACCGCATTAGCTTCATATCGTCTGCAAACAGGGACACCTTTGAATCTAGCCCTTTCCTCATGTCATTCACATAAACCAGAAACAGTACCGGCCCTAGGACTGATTCTTGTGGAACCCCGCTAGTCACATGCGCCCATTCTGACACCTCGTCATGTACTATTACTCGTTGTTTTCTTCCTGTCAGGTATTCTCTAATTCATTTCAGTGCCTTTCCTGTTATTCCTCCCCTCTCCACTAGCTTTTGTACTAATCTCTTGTGTGGAACTGTGTCGAAAGCCTTTTTACTGTCCAAGAATATGTAGTCTAACCACCTCTGTCACTCTCGCTCTCTCTTTCCTGTATTACTTCTGTCACCTTGTCGTAAAACTTCATTAGGTTTGTGACACAGGATTTTCCTTCCCTGAAACTCTGCTGGTTATCGTGTAAGCTCATTCCTTTCTAGGTGCTCCGCTACTCTTGTCCTGATAAACTTCTCCATGACTTTCCATAATATACATGCCAGTGAGACTGGTTTGTGGTTTAATGCTGCCTGTCTGTCTCCTTTCTTGAGGACTGAGACACCCCAGGTAGTCGCCCTGTTGCAATATATGTATTGAAGATTGTTGTTAAGGACGCACTCAGTGCCTCTTCTTCCTCTCTCGGGACCTATGGAGAGATGCTGTCCGTTCACACCGCCTTTGAGGTATCTAGTTCGTTTAGCAGTCTCTTCACCTACTCCTCATTTGAGTGTAGTGTGTTCTGCACTTGTTGGTGTACCCTACCATTCTGGTTTGCTGGAGTCCTCTCTGTGTCCACTGAAAATACTTCATAAATCTCTTCTTGGTCGTTTCATGTAATCTCCCATCTTTCTTTTTCAGCCTGATTACCTGGTCCTTGACTGTTGTTTTTCTCCTGATGTGGCTATACAACAGCTTTGAGTCTGATTTGACTTTCGATTCTATGTCATTCTCGTATTGCCGCTGGGCCTCCCTCTTTATCCATGCATATTCATTTCTGGTTCATCGGCTAATCTCCTTATTTTCTTGGGTGCTTGGTTTTCTATACTTTTCCATTCTCTAGCACACGTAGTTCTGGCCTCTGTTCACCTTTGGGTGACCCAAGGGCTTGTTCTGGTCTTTCAATTATTTATGTTACCCTTGGGTATGAACTTCTCTGCCTCCTTGCATTTTGTGGTAACGTATTCCCTCATTCCATTTACTATTTTTCCCACCAGTTATCTTTCCCACTGTACCTCTTGAAGGAAATTTATCATGCCTGTGTAGTCCACTCTTTTGTAATCTGGCTTCTCCCTTCCTACTCGTGCTATTTCACTCTCCACTTTTAACTCTACAGTGTATTCGTAGCTTAGGACCACTTGTTACTAGCTCCAATGGGCCTTCCATATGTGATGTCCCCAATGTCTGAACTACTCAAGGTGAATATGAGATCCAGCCTTGCTGGTTAATCCTCTCTCTCTCTCTCTCTCTCTCTCTCTCTCTCTCTCTCTCTCTCTGGTAGTGTCCCTAACATGTAGATGCACGAGGGTTTCTGTGGAAAATTTCGTTCAAATATCCAGACCGTTGAAACTTTCCCACATTTGGGGAAATAAGGACGGGGAGACGATGCCCATGAGGGCACCACATTTAATAGACACACTAAAGACTAAATCTGGAATGAAGTCCACAAGTTAATGTATTATACAATACTACTTATAAGTATTTAAGCTAAGTTAGAGTTATACAGGGTTTAGCTTAGTGTCTACACACGTGTCCTACATAATAAAACACCCTGGGCACTCCTTTTTTCTCCAAGGGTATCCACGGAGTACGGCTGCGCCAATACCCACAGTCACACTATAGCGAGTGTAACAAACAGGGCGACTTCCCCCATGACAGTCCTTGCAGTGAGGTACCTATTCGACACACATACACGACCCTAATTTGATACATTTCACCGCAATAAATGAACTCTTACTGCACGAGGCAGCACTGACAAGTAACTCACGCAGATTTGGAGTGACTACAGGGTTTAACCCCCACGTTCTGTGACTATCTCATTTAACATTGAATGCATTCCTTGTGTTTGGGGGACAAATAGTGTAGGGAGGTTTGCCACATCCACCTACCAGAGATCCCTTCTCCTACTGTCTCACCACACTGCCCAATATGTGAATGAAGATACGTATACCTGGAGTATACCTGGAGAGGGTCTCGAGGGTCAGCGCCACCGCGGCTGGTCTGTGACCAGGCCTCATGGTGGATCAGTGTCAGTAGTGTTACATAAGTACACAGTAATACTATTGACATCAGGGTCAGATCAACCAGGCTGTTACTGTTGGCCGCACGCAACCCGACGTACGAACCACAGTCCGGTCAAGTTAGGTACTGACTTTAGGTGCCTGTCCAGCGCCTTCCTTAAAGACAGCCTGGGGTCTATTGGTAATCCCCCTGATGTCTTGGGCCCCTCACACTTATTGTGTTGTTTTTTATCGTGCTAGTGGAACCCCTGCTTTTCATTGGGGGATGTTGCATCGTCTGCCAAGTCTTTTGCTTTCATAAGGAGTGATTTCCGTGTGCAGGTTTGGTACTAATCCCTCTAGGATTTTCCAGGTGTATATAATCATGTATCTCTCCCTCCTGCGTTCCAGGGAGCACAGGTTCAGGAACTTCAAGTGTTCCCAGTAATTGAGGTGTTTTGTCTCCGTTATGTGCACCGTGAAGGTTCTGTGTACATTTTCTAGGTCAGCTGTTTCACCTGCCTTGAAAGGTGCTGTTAGTGTATGTTAATTCAGGTAATCTTGGAATAATGCAACAGGTTCCTAGTCTTCATTCTACAATGGCCGTACATGGATTACTAATCTAACCAGTCATAAACCCACAAACAACCTCTATTCTATAAGGTCCAGTACTCCATCATATTAGCCCTTTACGTTTCCGCTCCCCATGTGGCTCCAGGTTTTCCCAATCTCCTTCTGCTTGAAATCACCAACAATTAGTAAATTTCCCTGCCCATGTGGGCCCTTCTGGCCACCTCAACTAATGTGTCAACCATAATAATAATAATCTTTGTACAAGTACAAGGTATACAGGCCTCCTAGTAGACATCAGTGACATACTACTATATAGAGCCCTTTGTTATGCAGATCATTTGGAGCAAATTAGTTCAATATTTCACCCAGTATGCGACCCACACCAGTCGACTAACACCCAGGTACCTATTTTACTGATAGGTGAATATGGGCAGCACGTGTCTCAAGAAAACACGTCCTAATGTTTCCACCTGTGCTGGGGATCGACGCCCCCCGGTCCTCAGTGTGTGAGCTGAGTGCGCTAGTAATCGAGGTTCGAGACATCCATTGCTTTGTCGCTCTCATCGTACTCTTGTCTTGGTCTCCTGCTATTCTGTGGCGGGTTATACATCACTGCTATCACCACTCTGGGACCCATGGTCTGAAGTATATCTACTGTGTAGTCCCTCGCTTCCCTTCTGTGTGTACTCACCTAATTGTGGTTGCAGGGTCGAGTCACAGCTCCTGGCCCCCACCTCTTCACTGGTCGCTACTAGGTCACTCTCCCTGCTCCATTAGCTTTATCATACCTGTGTGTGTGTGTGTGTACTCACCTAATTGTGGTTGCAAGGGTCGAAACTAGGCTCCTGGTCCCGCCTCTTCACTGAATGCTACTAGGTTCTCTCTGACTCAAGAAATCGTAATGACACGATTGCAAACAAACCATACCCCCCGCCGGGATTGAACCCGCGGTCATAGAGTCTCAAAACTCCAGCCCGTCGCGTTAGCCACTAGACCAGCTAGCCACAATCGTGTCATTACGATTTCTTGAGTCATGTTGACGGCAGTGAAGGGACTTGAGCTAGAGTTCGTCACGGCCACGCTAGCTGGAGATTCGTCTGTAAAAACTTGTATTTGTGGTCACAGAGGTGCCTGTGCTAACCTTCCTATGGTGTAGAAATATACCTAGTTGGATGAATCTTATTGTGGCTAGCTGGTCTAGTGGCTAACGCGACGGGCTGGTGTTTTGAGACTCTCTGACCGCGGGTTCAATCACGGCCGGGGGTATGGTAGGTTCTCTCTCCCTGCTCCCTGAGCTTTATCATACCTCGTCTTAAAGCTATGTATGGTTCCTGCCTCCAGTACATCACTCGCCAGACTGTTCCACTTCCTGACCACTCTATGACTGAAAAAATATTTCCTAACATCCCTGTGACTCATCTGAGTCTTCAACTTCCACGGGTAATCCCTCGTATCTGAGTCCTCTCTCTGGAACATCTTGTCTCTGTCCACCTTGTCTATTCCACGAAGTATTCTGTGTGTGTATGTGTGTTTTTTTTGTGTGTGTGTGTATGCGTGTGTGAATGTGTGTAGGCACTTGAATAAAATAACTTGTAAATGCAGCCGCTGTCCCTGTACTGTGAGTAGACATCATGCCATTGTGTAAATGTACAGATATATGAACCAAATCCCATGCACTGGGCCTTCAACATCGGATCTTTCAGTAATTGTATTTGAGCGAGTGCTGACTTTGCAATTCCTGTACATAAAACATCCATCTGTGTTTTACTTAAACATCCTGTTACAGTCAGCAAGTTTTAACAGAACAGAAGTTCGTATAGAAAACTGGTCAGGCTTTATGGAACATGTGTTCAGACCAAATCATGAAAACACTGTCATGAAGACAGATATTCTCCTCTTGTAAACTATAGATCTTAGTCCAAATGATGAGACGTTTATATATTAAACTTTATTGTATAAAAGAATGGGGAAGGTGCCAATGATTACCAACTACATGTGTGACGTTTGATCAACCACTGTGGATAACGGCAGTAGAAACAGTAATCTCTTGAATCTTAGCAAAGATTGTAGTACTTTTATGCGGATTTCGTCTTCTTATGAGCGCTTGTGGCAATGTGTTTCATATTTTGGGTGGATAAGGAATAAAGGAAACACTAGAAGTAGTATATAGCCCGCCTGCTATTATCCATATGATGAGAGGTAAAGCCATTGCCCATGCTCTTCGAGGGACGACTTCAAACCTAACTGATTGCCACTGCGCCAAACTCCTCTGACGGAAATAATGAGAAAGTTACTACTTTAGCTCAAGAACACAGTTCTGTTAATGTACAAGATTCACGTGTCCTGGTTAAAGAATAACTGAAGGAACTGGAATTTCTATGGCTGACATCTTGCTCAGGAAGCAAAGCAGATGCTCAAAGGCAAAACAATTATATAGCATGAGTGGGGCTTATAGCAGAGGGCCTGGACAGATTCGGAAACACAGGATTCATTCATGCTTGGAGTAGCTGAGATGAGCCGAAGAGCCAAAAATTAATATGCGTGGAATAGGTGGGAGGTCCAGCGGCAATACGAGAATGGCATAGAATCGAAAGGCAAATCTGACCCAAAGCTGTAGTACAGCCACATCAGGAGGAAAATAGCAGTCAAGGATTAGGTAATCAGGCTGAGATAAGAAGGAGGTAAAATTACAAGAAACAGTCAAGAAGTATGTGAAGAACTCAACACAACATTTAGTGAGGTATTTTTCAGTGGAGACAGAAAGGCTTCCGGTAAACCGGGATGGAAGGGTACACCAAAAAGTGCTGGAGACACTGGACAACTGAGGAGGAGGTGAATGACTGCTAAGCGAATTAGATACCTCAAAGGCAGTGGGACGGAACATCTCTCCTTGAGTTTTGAGAGAGGGAGTAGAGGCATTGTGTGTGCCATTCACAACAATCTTCAACACAACTATCGTAAATGGGAAACTACCTGACATGTGGAAGAAAGCAAATGTAGTCCAGATTTTCAAGAAAGGAGACAGACAGCATTAAACTACAGACCAGTGTCGCTAGCATGTATGGTATGCAAGGTCATGGAGAAGCTTATCAAGAGAAGACTGGTGGAGAACCTAGAAAGGACTGAGCTTATACACGATAACCAGCACCTTTTCAGGGAGGGAAAATCCTGTGTCACAAACCTACTGGTGTTTTACGACAAAGTAACAGAAGTAAGACATAAGATAGAGGGGTGGATAGATTGCATTTTCTGGGACTGTAAGAAGGCTTTCGGCACAGTTCTGCACAAGAAATTAGTGGAAAGGCTAGCGGAGGAGGCAGGAATAACAGGAAAGGGAATGCAATGGATCTGTGAATACTTGACAGTAATGGTGCGCGACGAGGTGTCAGAGTGGGCGCATGTGACTAGCGAAGTTCCAAAAGGGTCAGTCCTAGGGCCGATGCTGTTTCTGGTATATGTGAATGGCATGAGGGAAGGGCTACATTCAGAGGTGTCCCTTTTTGCAGACGATGTGAAGATAATGAGGAGAATTCAAGCGGACGAGGATCAGGTAGGACTATAAAGGGATCTGGACAGTTTTGTTGCAAATCTTTAACTTTTCCTTACTTTTTAACGTCTTGACCTAGTGTAGATTCCATACTGGTGCTTCATACTCCAATATGGGCCTTGTGTAACAGTTGGCTTCTGGAGTTTAACTACCAAGTGCAGTCATGAAGATTGGGGAAAGTCAAAGAAGACCGCAGACTGAGTACACACTAGGAGGCCAAAGGCTGGTAACCTTACTTAAGGAAAAGGATCTTAGGGTGAGTACCATGCCAAGCACATCTGAGGCGCAAGTCAACCAAATAACTGCTGCAGCATAAAGATGCCTGGCAAATCTAAGAACAGAGTTTCGAAATCTGAGAAGGAGTCATTCAGGACCCTGTACACTCTCTATGTCAGGCCCATATTGGAGTATTAAGCACCAGTATGGAATCTACACCTGGTCAAATCTAAAAAATAAGGAAAAGTTAAAAGGTTAGCAACAAAACTAGCCCCGGAGCTAAAGGGGTATGGCCTACGAGAAGAGGTTGAGGGTAAATCATCCTGACGACACTGGAGGACAGGAGGAATAGGGGGGGGGACATGATAACGACATATAAAATACTGACAGGAATTGACAAGGTGGATAGGAACAGAATGTTTCTGAGATGGGACACAGCTACAAGGAGTCACAACTTGAAGTTGAAAACTCAGATAAGTCACAGTGATGCTATGAATTATTTTTTCAGATAGAGTTGTCAGGAAGTTGAACAATCTGAAGAATGATGTAGTGGAGGCAGGATCCATACATAGTTTTAAGAAAAGGGATGATAAAGCTCTTGGTGCAGGGAGAGAGTGAACCTAGTAACGACCAGCGAAGAAGCGGGACCAGTAGCTGTGAATCGACTCAGTGCGACCACAAATAGGTGAATACAAGTAAATGTCTACAATGCATAAGAACTCTAGGAAACAGCTGAAGAAGTCCTCAGATATACAACCTGTATCGTCCACTATCAGCTTGTGAGACTAGACAACAGTAGAAGTTGGTGATGCTGGAATTTGTTTGATGTGCTTACTTTATCAAGGAAGTAGAGCACACTCACTACTCAGAGGTGTGTCAGATATATGATAATGATGGCCAAGAGTAGCAGAGTGGAACTACATTGGTTGCCACCTACTGAACCTGCACACAACTGCTACAGATTAAGCGTTCATCTCCAGGTTGTGAGATGACTCGATCTCAGCGTCCATCTCCAGGTTGTGAGATGACTCGATACCAGCGACCATCTCCAGGTTGTGAGATGACTCGATCTCAGCGTCCATCTCCAGGTTGTGAGATGACTCGATACCAGCGACCATCTCCAGGTTGTGAGATGACTCGATCCCAGCAATGACAGCTTAGAAAGTTTTATGTAGGGTTGGAAGGCGGCCAGTGTATCACTTCAACCCATCATGACTGATAAAGATACAGCTCCATCAAAAGTTCTAAAATTTATACATTTCAAGTGCAAACAAACAGGAAAAAATCCGTATGGAACAAATCATTGTGCTTATCACTGAAATGGTTTAAAATATGTGATGGGATATTCATAGTATCGAGGTGACTCCTGCATCAACACGACACCTGTGATGGTTATTGATAATGAATCTGATGTTCTGGAGACATAAAATTGTATGAAGACAATGTCATGCCACTAAAACATTCATTGCCTTAAAAGTTCCACATTTTACATTTCCGTAAAAAATTTCCCCAAAATGAATTGATGGAAATTTTAAATATTTGATTTATGGGATAATTCTACGTCAAATGACGCATGACGCGCCATTGTTTTTTTTTTTTTAGTTCGACTAGCCTAGTGACTCAGCTGAGGTTTGTAAGACATTTGATTGATTTTGCTTGTAATCATTGACTTTACATAGAAGTTTAAACTGATATTTGATAAATAAGTATAACTTATGATAACTGCCATAAAAATGATAACAGTTATTTGAACATAGTAACAGACGTACACTGAGGCTGATTGATCACTACCATGAACGTCCAACTCACACTCAGTCTTCCAGCTCGTGTATATTGATGTTACTCATTTTTAAACTTTCTGAAAGTGTTTCTATCAGTGATACAACTTAACACTTTGCTACACTCATCTAAAATTCAGTCGTCGGACAAGCATTTTCTTACAACATTTGCTAACGTAAATTATATAAGAAAATGAATATATCTTTATTCAACTGTTGCGAATTCTTCCTTGATTTTAAATCTTTTTTTCAGTTGCTTATTTATCTGGGTTATTTATTACTATAACCAATCCGTATAATTTAATCTCTTCCTTGCTAATTCTACGGTTTTCTTAAGGAGTGCAGATTCAAGGTTCGCAACCTGTATTTATAAGACAAGATTTCTGATACAGAAAATTAATATTGTCATACCCATCATTATGTTTTCCACCTTTTGTAATATACGGAAGACAAAAGTACTTTTTAATTGTCTTACAGATGATAACTGGGAGTTAGCGAGGGCTGTTACCAAGCACCATGGCTTGTTGTAGTGTTTTAGAATCTATGGTTAAAGTGTTGAAGAAGGAGGTGCTACTTCTTCAGGAGGAAAATAGGAGACTGAAGCTTCGCCTAGAGGAGTTTGGGAGCGAGTGTGAGAAGGATTTAGCTGGTAAGGAGGAAATGGTCACTAGCAGTGATAGTGGCAGCCGCTTTAAGTGGCAAGTGGTTCGCAGTTCAGGAAGAAGGAAGATGAGGAGAGTTAACAGAGAAGATGTGAAGGTAGGAAATCGATTCAGTTCTCCAGGACGAGTGCAGTTCAGTGGTTAGTGAGGTTGAAGGTACCACTGATTCTCCTGCTAATCAAAGTAAGAATATTTTAATAGTAGGAGATTCTCAGGCAAGATATATGGACCGTGATTTTTGTAACAAAGACAGAAAGGTTAGACAGAGAGTGTGCTTTCCAGGAGCTGGTGTTCGTGACATAGTCAGAAGGATGGATAATATTATGTCAGGTAATGGGAACAAGCCCATTATCTGTCTTAGTGCTGGGGGTAATGACATTGGGAAGGGCAGGAGAGAGGAGCTGCTGGATAAGTACAGGTCAGCCATAGAAGTAGTTAGGTCTAAGGGAAGGATCCCAGTCATATGTAGCATCTTGCCAAGAAAGAGAGTGGAGAATGAATGGATGTCTAGGGCAATTGGTATAAATTGCTGGCTAGACAGGTACTGCAAGGAACTTGCAATCCCATTCATTGATAACTGGGACCTATTCTTTGGCAAACGTGATATGTATGCAAGGGATGGAGTTCATCTCTCTGGGGATGGAGTGGTTTCATTAGCCAATTCGATTGAGAGGGTAATTGATGACTTATCTAGAAATTTAAACTGATAGATTATAAAGGTATGGGTGTTTGTGGGAAACAATCAGGCTGCAGTATTAGGGTTAAAAACAGTAGTTATTACCGGGATACCTCAGGATTATGTTTAAAAGACAATATTCAAAATAAAGTTGCTAGTAATGGCAAATCAATTGATCAACAAACAAAGAGAGATAGTAGAGGGCAATGAGTGACTAGCTCCCTTAAGGTTTGCTATACAAATAGTAGGAGTCTAAGAAATAAGATAGATGAGCTAAGATTACTTGCAAGTGTAGGTATTATAGATATTATTGGTATAACAGAGACCTGGTTCAACCTGAAAGATAGAGAAATGCCTTCCGAATGCAACATACAGGGTTATAAACTATTCCACACTGATAGGGTCAACAGGAAAGGTGGTGGAGTGGCGATGTTAGTCAGAGAAAATTTAAATTGTTCTCTTAGACATGATATAAGATTAGAAACATCGAACACAGAATCTGTTCGGCTACATTTTCTCGAGGGTCGTGACAAATTAACTTTGGGTGTGATTTATAGGCCCCCAAACTTGATAGGTAGCGCAGTAAGCTGTTATGAGACGAAATTCATAAGGCATCTAGATATGTAAATGTGATAATGGTAGCTTTTAACTTTAGACAAATTGATTGGAACGATATGATAGGAAATCTTAAGTCTAGTGGCTTTCTTGATACGGTTCAGGATTGCTTTTTAGAACAGGTTGTGACAGAACCAACTAGAGGAAACAATCTGCTTGACTTGGTTCTTGCCAACAAAGAGTCACTAATTAATAATCTTGAGGTTAATGATGAGCTTGGGGAAAGTGATCACAAATGACTTAGTTTCAATATATCATGGAATTACCCAGATAACTGCAATCAAATCTCTGTCCCTGATTTTCGCTTGGCCGATTTCATGGGACTGAAAAATTACCTGGGTGGGCTAAATTGGGATGTAGTGACTATGGGTCAGGTAGGTGATCTTGGTTGCCAATATGACGTTTTTCAGAGCATAGTTCTAGCTGCCCAGACAACTTTTGTTCCGAGTAGGGAAATTAGATCTAACAAAAATGATCTCAAATGGATGACATAAGCAAATTTGCTGATGACACCAAAATAGGCCGTCCAATTCATTCTAATGAGGACACTAGAGCACTCCAGGATGATTTGAATAGACTGATGCAATGATCGGAGAAGTGGCAGATACAGTTTAATATAGACAAATTAAAGTTCTAAATGTTGGTCAGGTAAATAACCATGCCACATATAAACTAAATAATGAAGATCTTAATATTACTGATTGCGAAAAGGATTTAGGAGTTCTGGTTACCAGTAATCTATAACCAAGACAACAGTGCATTAGTGTTCACAATAAAGCTAACAGAATTCTTGACTTCATAACTAGAAGTATAAATAATAGAAGTCCTCAGGTTGTTCTTCAACTCTATATATCCTTGGTTAGGCCTCATTTAGACTATGCTGCTCAGTTCTGGTCACCGTATTACAGAATGGATATAAATGCTCTGGAAAACGTACAGAGGAGGATGACAAAGATGATCCCATGTTATTTATTATTATTATTATTAAAGATTCGCCGGTATTCTCCCGGCCCGGGCCTTTTCCAAGTGGTGGCCCGGCCTTGGCTCCCTCTTTAGGGAGTGTCTGAGACCAAAGTCTCCCATGGGAGGAGGCACAAGCACCTCCTCATCTTTGGGACCAACTGTCCCCAGGCCTAGCCACAAGCTAGGCCTCTCTGGTCTGCCATCCCCGCCCCAAGGGAGCAAATGGGAATGACAGTCTTATGAGCTAAAAGCTCGGGCTCAGGCACCTACCCTGCCCTAGAAGGGTTAGGCATGGTGTCGATCATGATCCCATGTATCAGAAAACTTCCCTATGAGGATAGACTGAGGGCCCTGAATCTGCACTCTCTCGAAAGGCGTAGAATTAGGGGGGATATGATCGAGGTGTATAAATGGAAAACAGGAATAAATGAAGGGGATCTAAATTGCGTGCTGAAAATTTCCATCCAAGACAGGACTCGCAGCAATGGTTTCAAGTTGGAAAAATTCAGATTCAGGAAGGATATAGGAAAGTACTGGTTGGTAATAGAGTCGTGGATGAGTGGAACAAACTCCCGAGTACAGTTATTCAGGCTAAAACGTTGTGTAGTTTTAAAAATAGGTTAGATAAATACACGAGTGGGTGTGGGTGGGTGTGAGTTGGACCTGACTAGCTTGTGCTCCTGGGTCTGGTGCCGTGCTCCTTCCTTGAGTGGAGGTGACCAGACTGGGTGGGTCATTGGGCTCATCCGGGGGGAGGACATGGACCTTCTTCGCATGGGTCAGTAGACCTGTTACAGTGTTCCTCTCTTCTTATGTTATTATATTCTTATAACTGAAAAACAGAAAGCAACGACCGCCATAAATATAGCCTACATATACTCTTTTTAATATAATGGAGGAAATTTCTCGTTTTTAATTCAAAAAATTTTGAAAAACCTAAAAAATGGAATCAAAAATTTTTCATCCTACTGAGAGCAAAATTTTATTTTTTTTCAGTAAGGTTTAATTCTATATGTTGTGCAACCGATTTTATAAGAATATTTTATCATCTGATGACCACTAGTTTTATATAGAAGACGTCGTGTTGGGGCTCGATTCCTCCTCATTTATTATTTATTAAAGATTCTCCGGTATTCTCCCGGCCCGGGCCTTTTCCAAGTGGTGGCCCGGCCTTGGCTCCCTATCTAGGAAGTGTCTGAGACCTAAGTCTCCCATGGGAGGAGGCACAAGTGCCCCCTCATCTTTGGGACCAACTGTCCCCAGGCCTAGCCACATTCCCCACCCTCACGGGGCTCGTAGGGAGAAGCTAGGCCTCTCTGGTCTGCCAACCCCGCTACCAAGGGGGGCTAATGGGAATGACAGTCTTGTGAGCTGCAAGCTCTGGCTCAGGCACCTACCCTGCCCTAGAAGAGCTGGGCATGATGTCGATGATCCCTCCTCACGAGATTTTTAAGTATAGGTCATATTTGTTCATACTAAGGTTTTGTTGCTGTATAATCCTACGGGTTTAGCGCTTCGCCCTTGATTATAATTATAATAATAAGGTTTTGTTCAGTGTTACGTAAGTATATATTAGAAATGATAATGAATTTATTGCTGGGCTCAGTATTTTTACTGCAAACTAGAAATTAGGTTTATAAATTGATGAGTGCCAAGATAGCTTTAAGGACACGAAAGTAAGAAATAATCGTCCATTTCTACAGCGAAAGTGAACTAATTAGGAACTGGATAATGCTTATTATAAACTGATATGACAAAGAAAATCGCTCGCTAAAAAAAATGGAGAGATTTTTGTCTGTAAATTATTTTTAAGATGTCTTATAGCTGGATTGCTAACGCACTTAGCTCACATTCATTCGCTGCCTGACCACGGTCGAGTGAGGTTGTGCGCTGCACCCCTCTGCTGTTCAGGCGAGCTACCTTGTATCAACATGGTGCTGAGTGTGAGGAGGCGCGTAAATACCATTGGTATTGAGCTGCTTCGTGGGGCGATTTCACCCTCTTCAGTGCAAGTCTTAATCCCGTCAATCATTAGGGAGGAGACCTTGGTATCCAGGACGATGAGGTGTATGGTTGTAGCCCTGAATGGGGCTTATAGGTATCTTCGTCAAACTGAATTTCCCACGTCCGTGTTTGTGTTCTTTGGTGACGAGGTTCCAAGACGGAGTCTTGGACGCTACTCCAGCTGTGAAGGGTGCGTTTGATCGACGTATCTCGCCACTTTTCGTGGGTTATGATTACGTAATGTCCCATTTGAGGCAGATTGAGGCTGACATAGGAGTGTTTTTGTGACATATGGACCGTAACATCTGGACACAAAAGGGCAAAGTGGACGGCAGTGCTACATGGGCGTCCGGAGGGTACCTTTTCCACTGTAGTTGACTTCTGAGACATCCATACCGTTTACGTCGTGTTGGAGGACTTCCAGGACGCTAGTTATGGTATCGTATGCCGGTCAGAGACGTACGTGCAGTATATGTGGGGCGTACGACCATATGGCGGCAGAGTGCGTGAAGCTGAGAAGGCGCCCAGCGCAAACTGGTGACAGAACCTGTTTCCAGCGTGATAGCTGTTTGAAGAGCCCATGTGCGCAAGCAAGGGCCTGGGCACTTGTGGAGTGAAAGAGGTGTGGAGATCCAAAGAGGAGAATGGCATGTGGATGTAAGCTGTGATGTATAAAAGATAGATCTGTTACTACACTAATGGACAAAGTACAGTAGTGCAAGTGCAGGGGAGGTGCAGCTCTAGAGGAAAGAGCTTCAGGAGGTGTTAGGACATTGGACACCGCCTGCAGAGGTTTGTTGTTCCTGAGCTGGTGAGGACTCGGCGTGCCTGTAGAGGAATGTAAGGATATTATTACTTAGCTGGTTGACGGGCACACTAGTAAGAGAGAGTTGTCGCCGTGTGCGTGGAACGGGGCGTGGTGGTGGTTGAGGATTCATCGTGAGGAACCTCAGAAGTTAACATGGATGTAGAGGGCATCACGAGGAAGAGAGCGGCGGCAGTCAGGACTCAGATGATGTCCTGACGCCGGCGCAGAGGGTCTGGGAGGGAGGAAGAGAATGTCGAAGCAGTCACGAATAGAGGCATCGCCAAAAAAAGGGGGAGGGGTTGATGGCTTGAAGATCCTTGGCTGGCTCTGGGGCATGGAGGCCTGGGATGGAATGAAGAGAGAGGAAGGGTTGGAAAACTATAAAGAGGCGCTGAGTGTATGACTGTGAAAAGTATATGGGTCGTGTTTAATTGTGTGAAGTAGGAATAAGGTGTCGAATGTTTCTGTATAAATATAGGGTGGATGTAGTGTTCCTGCAAGAACACAATTTCAGGAGGGAAGGAGTGCTCGAGGTGGAGGGGTTTCAGGTATTGACTAATGGCCATCTTGAAACGTCTGAAAGGTGGTGTGGGTATATGATCAGGGAGGCAAGCCCGTTTTGGTTTGCTTAAGAAGTGAGGGGGGGGAGGAGGGGTAGCAGTATTGCGCTGTGGGACTGGGTGGTGGATGGACAGACGGGTTTCTTTTGTATGTGTGTATGCACAGTCGGAAAATGATTGTGAGGTGTTATAATAAAAAGGGATTTTGTTATGTGAAGACTAGTTTTCTTCTTACGTGGTTTACCTTGCTGTGGCCATCGTTGGGTGGCGATGGAACTGCGTTATTAGGAGGGTGACGTGGAACCAAAAGGTGGCGGGGCAGTGGTCGGCGGGCCTTGCGAGTTCTTTGAGGGCTATTCAGTTTGCGCGGGATGCGGTTGGAGGAGAGGGCGTGGGAGGTTAGAGCACTTTTGTAAGACGGGTCGCTGCTAGGTGGATAGGCTGTATATATCTCAAGGAGGGTGGTTGACATTTTCCGCTACAATAGAAGTAGCTTATTCGGACATCGGCGGTAGTAGCAGAGGTGCGTGGGAGTCCTAGCAGGTATAATCTAGGGGATACTTGGAAATAAATACAAGTGTGTTAGGTTGTTGAGGAGGGGATAGAGGGATTTGCAACGCTGTGGGAGGGGGTTAAGTGCAGTGATTAAAAAGGGGGGTAGAGGATGTGTGGTGATGCGGTGGGATGGTGTGGCTTAAAGAACGGATTATAGCAATATACGTAAATGAAGGGAAACGTATCAATTCTTTAAATTATGTGCTTGCTATACTATTTGGAGGATAGATTACGGGTTTGTTATGCGAGGGGGGCGGTGGCGGGCGGCACTTATCAATGGATGAATTATGGCAATTAAAAGGGAGGCTGCGTGAGGTAAGGATGAGAGGTTCCAAGCGCGTGCGGGTACAGGCGGGGGGGAAGTGTGTTATGGGCCAGATTAGACCTTCATCGTGCGTATTATTGCGTAGCAGGAAACAAAGTACAGCAGGCAATGACTATTCATGTTGGAGGTTCATGAATGATAGGAGGGTACAGGGAGGGCACAGGTAATACAAAGCTACGGAAGGATTGGGGGGTTTGCTGACAAGTGGTGTATGAGAAGTTACTGGGCAAAGTGAAGGGGAGAGGATGGGGTTTTAGCACCAGGTGTGTGGAGTGTGGTATGGTCAAGTTGCGTAACAGTGATAGGAAGAACTGGGTGGCGAAATAACTGAGGGTAAATATGGAGGATTTAGTGGAATCGCGAAAGGGGCAAAGCAACGGAGAATTGATGGACTCCCGGCTAGAGTTTTATCAGCAGCATTGGGAATTATTGAGGCTTTTCTGTTTAGGTTATTAAATTGCATGAAGGTGAGAGGTGAGCTGGGTGAGAAAGACAGCAGGCAACGGCTGTGTGTTTTGGTACCGAAGGGTAAGGGGCTGCATAAGACTTAGGGATTACCGGGCGGAGTGCTCGTTTTTATGCGCAAGATTATAAATTGTTTGCCTAAAGATTTTGGGAAATCGGGTCAACGTTGTGTGGTAGGGCGGGGAAGTATCAAAAAACTTAAGTTTGGGTTTGCCAGGGAGGTCTATGGGTGAGGAGGGGGCATGGGTTACTTAGAGGATTTCGTGGAGGCAAAAAGGGGGGGGAGGAGGGAGGTTTGGTGGCGCTCGATGGATAGGGGCATACGATGAGTGGATCGGCAAAAGCATTGAAATGCCTTCATCAGGGTCAGGGGTTTGGGGAAGCATTAGTGGGCTGGGTTGTGGCGTTGTATGGAGTGCAATGGCGAGGTACAGTCATTAATGGTCGATTGGGTGGGAAGATTGTTTAATGGGTAGGGGGATTAGGCAGGGGTGTCCTTTGTCACAATTATTGTGTTGCATGCGTACTAGGACAACTCTGTAATAGATTGATGAGAAGCGTATGTCACGTTGAGGGACCAGGGTGTGAGGTTGCGAGGGTTTGGCCAGTTTTAATTGGGTATGTGGATGATACAACTGTTATGATCAGGTGGGATGTCAATGGAACATTAGAGGGGTCGGGGTTTTGGTAGTACAAATGTTCGCAGGGGCAAACTGGTATGAGGGTAAATTCAGATAAATCCATGGTCATGGGGTGTAGGAGCTTGGGGGTTGGGTTGATTGGGGTAGTGCCAGTTGTGAGGAAGCAGGTGAATTCGTTTAAAAATCTTGTTGTTAAGTTCTTATTTATGCAGACGTTCTACTGTGGAACGCATCATGGAAAACTGCTTAGGATGTTAGAATGGTTTCAGGGTCGCTTGGGATGCATTGCGACCTTATCCATTTGACCTTGTGTCAGGATGCCTTGTTGTTAATATCTTACTGTATAGGCAAAGATGGGCACGTGGCAGCGTGTTCCCTTTAACTGGGCAGCAATAACGAACATACTTAGGTAAGTTTTAAATTCTTGTGGGGTTCGAGTGTGATTGGATTAAGAGGGAGGTGGTAATGTTTCCTGTATGTAAGGGGGGGGCTGGGATTGCTGGACTTAAAGCGGAGGGTCAAATGTGTCTTAAGATAAAAGGGAGGTGGTGAGGGGAATAGTGTGGGTGGGGGGGTTTGGCAGGATCCATAAAACAGATTGCAACGGATGTATACAGGGATTGAGTTGCATGAGTGTGAAAAACTGTTTTGAGGGCTCTGGCGTGGGATCGAGAAGCCAGCAAAGGTTAAAATAGGTAGGTTGTGGTGATTGTTAGGCCGGAGGGTTGTAGCGCCTGTAGAGGGAATTTAACCCTTGTATGCATGGGAGTATATGGAATAGGTGGAGTAGGATGAGGTTGCAACCTCGTGTTCGGGAGTATGTATCGTTTGGTCTGCACGGCATTTTTACGTCGGGTGTGGTTCTACCGGGATAGACGGGTCGTTGTCGGGGGAGAGTGTGGATATTGTGGTGGGGAGGTGTCTGCTTTTCAAGTAGAAAAAACTATATTTTAGTGATGGAATGAGGTTGTCAAGGGGTGGTTAAATAGGTGATAATAGGATTGGAGGTAATGGTATTTCTGTTTTGAGAGCATTAAGTCTCGACTGTGGGCGGTTGGGAGGAACGTGTAATCAGGAGCTGTGGGATTCAATTTTGCAGATTTTTTCATATTAGTGTGGGGTGATTGCTGGTGGGAAACAGTTACTGAGGTGATGAGGAGGGTTTTAGCGTTAACGTTCTATAATACGGTATGTGAAATAAGTAAATTTATGGAGGAGTGTGGGTGAAGGATTTTTCTTGGGGTTATAGGCAACTTACGTTACAGGTTTTAATTTAGGCTTGTAATATCGAGGGAGGGGAGGGTATGATTGGATAAGTGTTGCTGGGTTTAGGGAAGGTCAGGGGTGAAAACAGGTTGCCTACCTGTAATGGATAACAAAAAGTTTTGCGAGGAGTGATTGGATGGAGTGTATGCTTGAGTGAATAATATGGGACCACGGGTGCTTGCACCGGTGGAGCCACGGGTGCTAGCACTGTGGACCACGGAGTGCTAGCACCTGTGGAGCTGGCCAGTTTTTGTGTGACTAGGACTTTATACTTATTATTACATATTGTGTGTGGTAATATTGATTTACGGTAATGACATTGTAATTTGGAGATTTGCTATAATAATTGCATGTGTTTGCTCAAACTTGTTTTCTAGTGCCTTGCATGCATAGTGTTTGGATGCTGTGATCATGTACGGTTTGTCCAGAGATATGATTGTGATATGTTTGTATGATTGTCTGTGCATTATTGTTTCGTCACTGGTGTTCTGCAATTTTCAGTTTTGTTTGAGAGTAAAGGAGGTTAATGCACGTCAGATAGTGTAAATAAAGTTGGGCCTAAAACAGTGGTTGTTATAGGTTTTTGTGGTTAGGTGCGTGCTTAGCACCAGTCTTTATGTGTTACCTTGTGTCATGGTTATTTTTATGTTGTATTTGTACTGTTTCTGTCATTAGACATAACTATGTAATGTTCCTATAAGCTGTATAGGAGATTGAATGTATAGTTGTAGCTGTGTTATTGTTTTTACACTGGAATTGCATGTTTAAATGTGTAAAGGCTTACTTGTGTTGGATTTGAGACTAAGTTTTTCTTATGTTTGTAGTAATTTTGTATGTTCCTTTGTGACTTTCTTATATCTCCATGGTGTGTATATACATTATTGTTATGTACTGAAACCTATTAGGACAATTAAATAATTAATGTTTGGTCATTGCTGGTGTGACTTAGTTTAGGCAACATTATTGGTTTATAGTATGTTAGGTTGTAAATAGTGGGGTGGTTGGATTAACCACGGCAGGGGGGGGGGTTAATTATGTCTGTATAATATGCTTCAGCTTGCAATGCATTGCATGGTCTGTAGTCGATCATTAAGTACAATTTCGAGGGAATGTGTATATAAAAGTGTTCGTTCTTATCATTGTATTCTGTTGAGTAGCTCCAAAAGGTTTGGGTTAAGTGTTAGGATGTGGAGAGCAGGCAGAGGCGGGGGTGTCCCACACGGCTGTTGTAAGTGTGGTGTGTATCAGTAGCTGTAGGGAGGATGGTGTTAATTTTTGAGCTTAAATGAGTTTTACATATTATAATTTGTAATGTCATGTTTTTAAATAAAATATATAAAAAAAAAATAAATTAAAAAAAAAATAAAAGATTCACACACTGAGGTCGGGGTTCGAATTTCCTCAGGTACGCGGAATTATTATGGAAGTGTTTCCTTTAAGGCACATGCGGTCACTGTTCATCACCATCTGTTCAAAATGGTGTCCCTGGGGTTTTTGTGGGACTGGTGTGGGTCGCATCCTGGGTCAAAAATCTCACCTTAGTTGCAGGAAAGGTTCATGCATAACTGCGGCTTCTATATTGTAGTATGTCTTGTTGTAGCTGTGGTCTGTTTACCTTGTTCATTGTACTGGTAACAAAGGACATTATTATTATTATTATTATTAATATTACGTGTTATTATTTTTATTATCATTTATTATTATTTTATTATTATTATTATTATAAAGTAGAGAGAAATGCGAATCAAGCTAGCGTTGGGATATGAACAGACATACCTTTGTTTATGTAACAAGCCGTGACAATGGTTACTTTCTTACCTGATAAACGGTCAGTACGTGTGGAGTGGTGCAGTAATTGTCTGTAGCGGCCTCGCTTTATGTTGTCGCCGCCGAGAAACAAACCAACCAGGGGAAAGTTAACAACTTGCAATGTTCATTTGAAGAATTTTCTACTTATGACTGTTATCATCATCATCATCATCATCATATTCAATCTTCATCATCATCATTCTTCATCATCATCATCATATCATCATCATCATCAATCATCACATCTATCATCATATTTTTATTATTATTATGTTATTATTTTTATTATTATTATTATTATTATTATTATTATTATTATTATTATTTTAATTCAATCTTTACTAAATTAAATAACTGTTAACAAAATTTACACGAATCAAACAATTTTCCTCTTAAATTATTATTACAATCAAAACTAAGCATTAAACCCACAAGGGTCACAGCTCTGTTTTCCTCTGATAATAAATTATTCATTAAGCATTTTTTTTTTAAGTCTACCAGCACTTCACTCGGAACAATTTTTTTTTTCGTTTGTAATATATTTTTGCTTTTAAAGTGCCAATGGTTTACAGGTTGAGGTAACGAAAACTGTGACGGACACGAGTATTAGTTACATAACTCACCGCAGCACTGAATATATCACTTACGTGAGTACATAACTAATTTGTTGAAGATTTTTGCCCCTCGCCCCTTGTGGGTTCTTACCTGTGAGTCCTATCTATCTATCTATCTATCTATCTGTCTAATTTGCTTGTGTGTCTCATCTGGTACTAAATAGACTAAATAGCTATAACTATGACAATTTTTAAAGGGGTGGAGGGGTAAGGTAGCGGAAGGCCTCGGTCAGATGACCGAAAGCTGTAATGGTGGGTCATCATCTCAAGACCAGCGTCAGGAAACACTTGTAATGTTTCCTGACAAGCCTTACCCAACCTCTTAGGCCTCATAAATAACAAAAAGGCACCTCCACCTCTTCCTGCCTATATATAGCCGTCCTGCTCCACCTCTGGCTTCTCTCTTTTATGTGCGGGTTATTTGTGTATCTTAGACCTCATGTTTGTACTACCTTTGTCTATATCTACTGTTTTGATTATCTTAGACCATGTCTACTTTCTTGAGTGCTTAAAGCTATATCTACTGTCTTGAGTACCATTAATCTATGTCTACCGTCTTGAGTACCTAAAGTTATGTCTACTGTCTTGAGTACCTAAGATAATGTCTGCTATCTTAGTACCTTATTTAGTTATTTAATACCGGCGAATAAAAAAAAATGCTTTTGTGAAAAACAATGATTCAATTATATTCCTGTCAACAATGGATAAAAGGTTCAATGTGATTGTTTCAGTTATGATGTGGGAGTACATAGGTGAGTGTGTACTGAGTGTTTAGTATTTAGTCTAGGGTGATTAAGTGGCTTTTGAGAAGAGTCTTAAATTGATTTTCAGACTGGGTTACTTTAATATCTTCTGGTAATGAATTCCATATTTTGGGGCCCTTTACGTGCATAGAGTTTTTGCACAGTGTGATATGGACACGAGGTATATCAAAAAGAGATCTGTGTCTTGTGTTGTGGTCATGTGTCCTGTTTAGGTTGGTGAGGAGAAGTTTGAGTGGAGGGTTTATATTTGCGTGTATTGTTCTGTGTATGTAGTAGGCACATGAATAAGTATGGATGTTCTTAATGGTGAGCAGATTCAGACTTCTGAAAATTGGTGGAGTATGCTGGCTGGAGTGGGAATTTATCATCATTCTTACTGCTGCTTTTTGCTGGGTTATTAGGTGATTGGATGTTGTTGATCCCCATGCACAAATTCCATATGTAAGATAAGGGTATATGAGTGAATGGTACAGTGCCAGGAGAACTGATTGTGGAACATAGTACCTTATCTTTGATAGTATGTCTACAGTCTACTGTCTTAAGTACCTTAGACTATGTCTACTGTTTTCAGTATTGTAGACTATGTTTACTGTTTTCAGTACAATAGTCTATGTCTACTGTTTTGGGTACCTTAGTCTATGTCTGCTGTCTTGAGTACCTTAGTCTATGTCTGCTGTCTTGAGTACACCTTTATTTATATCTATTGTCTTAAGTACTAACATCATCTGTCTTTCGCTCACCATGAGGCGGGCCAAAGCAGCATGGGTTCGACTCCTTGGCTAGTCGCAAAGTTGTTATTGATCAATTCAACTCGTTCGTGGGTACAATAATTTAAAAAAACTACTCGTTTGGCTAGTACACCAAACAGGCAGTATAATGAAATTAGCTCAGAGGCATCCACAGCACCGTATGTTCTGACGGGTCCATCATTTAGCTTGGCCGGATGTGTCATTCTTGAGAATTGTGTGGTCCCATGGACTAGAGCATCATCTGTCTTTCGCTCACCATGAGGCGGGCCAAAGCAGCATGGGTTCGACTCCTTGGCAAGTAGCAGTGTTGATACCTATCAATATCACTCGTTTATATAATATATATATATAATGTTTACATATAATATATATATATATATATATATATATATATATATATATATATATATATGTATATATATATATATATATATATAATATATATATATATATATTTATATGCAAAACAACCACTGTGAAAGAATAGTGAAATTCCAAGCGTTCTCGTGACTTCTCACATTGTCAAAGAACTATAGAAACAAAACATCAAAGGAAGGCATATAAAGGGTCAAGACCACACCTCACCATCACATTCCACAACAAAGCAACACCTCACACACACATGACGACACCCGACGCTGAAACACACCTAATATTCTACCCAAGAATTAAGATTTTATTAGTTTAATGTATCATTAAATTCTTCTCAAATTGTATTAATTATAAATTAATCCAATTTATATAAACCAAAGGAAACATTCATATTATTTTCAAAACTGCTTTTTATGAAATATGATTCACTTATATTCCTGTCTTGGGTATTTCAAATCATTAGCTATTTCATAAAATTTGGATATTTCTTCATCTATGAACTCTGGATTACAAATACGTAAAATTCTCAAGAACATTGATGAGAAAACCAACAGTTTAACTTTCTCTTGACGTGAAGAATAATAATGTACATTGGAACAGTTATTTGTAGGTTTTCTGTAAATTTTAAATTTAAATTCATTATTACCCTTAATAATCAAGCATCTAGGAAAGGCAATGAGTTATTTACTTGGAACTCAACAGTAAAGTTTATAGACTAAGCGTCGTGTCACGCGTGTGTGATGTGTTGCTTTGTTGTGGGATGTGATGGTGAGGTGTAGTCTTGACTCTTTATATGCCTTCCTTTGATGTATTGTTTTTATAGTCCCTTGATAATGTGAGAAGTCATGAAAGCGTTTGGAATTTCACTATTCTTTCACAGTGGTTGTTTTGCATATTCTAACATCACCTGTTTACAGTGATCTTATTGCATATATATATATATAATATATATATATATATATATATATATATATATATATATATATATATATATATATATATATATATATATGTATATATATATATATATATATATATATATATAATAATATATATATATATATATATATATATATATATATATATATATATTTTATATATATATATATATATATATATTATTGTACCCACCTGTGGAACTGTGCTGAGGACCCTCATCCTCAGAGAAAATAAACTTCAGGGAAAACTCAAGGTTCTCCCCGTAGCTGTTAGAATATTGTCTTCTTTAAATATGTATACATTAACAGTGTTTCATTTTTCCTCACGCAGACTACTCCACTACCGTTATACAACACAGAGTTTGAGACAGAGTACAGGACTCATTACTTGACGGAAACTGAGTTCCAAGATGTACCTGTGTACACTACCATCATCCAGACACAGTATCAGACGGAGTACCAGACAGATACCTCCATTCTGGAGGTTCCTGTCTACAGCACCTTGATCTCTACCGTCTATCATACCAAATACCGCACAGAGTTCTTCACTGACACTGAAACGCAGCAGTTGCCGATATATTCGACTTACGTCTCTACGCTGACGGAAACAACGCATTTGCCAACGTACCTAACGGAGACGCACTTCGATACAGAGTACGTCACCTCAACAACGGTGGTTACGTCGACATCAATCGACTATATTACAGTAACGACACATCTCACGACGACGGCATATGAGGATGTGTATGTGACACAGACGCAGGAGGTACCTACGTACATCACTAGCACCGACTACCGCCAGGTGATCATCACTCAAACTGAGACACAACCTCACTACATCACCACCACGGAGCTGAAGGAGGTGGTAGTAACACAAACAACAACTGTACCTCTATACCTCACTACCACAGCTATCTCAGAAGTTCACTTCACCACAACGGTGCCCATTAATAATTACCTAACAACTTCTGTACCAGCTTTCGTGGTGAGCACCGTTGACAGGTACCTCACCACCACAGTGCCTTATTATGTCACCAAAAGTGCCGCAGGTCACCGTAACTTGCACTCAAACCAATATTACACCTACTTCGCATAATACTGCCATGTGCATCAATAATCTTTCGACTTCACCTCACAGGTAAATAGCCATGGATAAAAAAATTTTAAATTTCCGATAAGGTTAATTAATAGGAGTTCTAGAGTTAAGAATTTTCGTAATTTTTCATTTCACGAATTATTTGTCAGTATTACCACTTTTAACAAATTGTTAAATCCATAATATTTGTACCATTTCACAGCGCCTCATCAGAAAAGACAAAATATTGCGGAATAAGAGTTTCCTTGGGCAATATTTTGCTTTGTTTAAAGTATTATTAAGACTTGATAAAGCGTAACGCAAAAAATAATAACAATGGTTATAAATAACCATAATTTTTAAAGGGTGGACCAGTAAGCCAGCGGAAGGCCTCGGTCAGATGACCAAAGCTCCAAAGGCGGTTCATCATCTGACCAAGACCCGCGTCAGGAAACATTTGTCCTGTTTCCTGACGAACCTTACCTAACCTAACCTTACCTAACCTAACCTAACCTAACCTAACCTAACCTAACCTAACCTAACCTAATCTTACCTAACCTAACCTAACCTAACTTTACCTTACCTTACCTTACCTTACCTTACCTAACCTAACCTAACCTAACCTAACCTAACCTAACCTAACCTAACCTAATCTTACCTAACCTAACCTAACCTAACTTTACCTTACCTTACCTTACCTTACCTTACCTAACCTAACCTAACCTAACCTAACCTAACCTAACCTAACCTAACCTAACCTAACTTTACCTTACATTACCTTACCTTACCTTACCTAACCTAACCTAACCTAACCTAACCTAACCTAACCTAACTTTACCTTACATTACCTTACCTTACCTTACCTAACCTAACCTAACCTAACCTAACCTAACTTTACCTTACCTTACCTTACCTTACCTTACCTTACCTTACCTAACCTAACCTAACCTAACCTAACCTAACCTAACCTAACCTAACTTTACCTTACCTTACCTTACCTTACCTTACCTAACCTAACCTTACCTAACCTAACCTAATCTTACCTAACCTAACCTAACTTTACCTTACCTTACCTTACCTTACCTAACCTAACCTAACCTAACCTAACCTAACCTAATCTTACCTAACCTTACCTTACCTTACCTTACCTTACCTTACCTTACCTAACCTAACCTAACCTAACCTAACCTAATCTTACCTAACCTAACCTTACCTTACCTTACCTTACCTTACCTAACCTAACCTAACCTAACCTAACCTAACCTAATCTTACCTAACCTAACCTTACCTTACCTTACCTTACCTTACCTTACCTAACCTAACCTAACCTAACCTAACCTAACCTAACCTAATCTTACCTAACCTAACCTTACCTTACCTTACCTTACCTTACCTTACCTAACCTAACCTAACCTAACCTAACCTAATCTTACCTAACCTAACCTTACCTTACCTTACCTTACCTTACCTAACCTAACCTAACCTAACCTAACCTAACCTAACCTAATCTTACCTAACCTAACCTTACCTTACCTTATCTTACCTTACCTAACCTAACCTAACCTAACCTAACCTAACCTAACCTAACCTAATCTTACCTAACCTAACCTTATCTTACCTTACCTTACCTTACCTTACCTTACCTAACCTAACCTAACCTAACCTAACCTACCCATAATGCAAAGCTAAACTTTGTCCCAACATTTGTTAGTTAAAAAAAAATTTCCTTAATTTCCTTTTCCTGTTGAAAAACCTGCAGATAAAGCCAGGTAATACGTGGAAGTGATATTTAGTCTTGGTCAATTTTTCTATCATTAACAACTCTCATTTATTAAAGCTTTCTGAATTAACGTTTTATGTCTGTGGTATAAGGAAATGTTCTAATTTTTTCAAGAAAATTTATATTACCATAAAGAAAATTATCTCAGCACTTAAATTTTGGGGAGGACATTAGTATATGCCGTTGTGTATATTTAATTTTATTGGATAGACATCTATCTTAGTATCTTTAGTGATAGACATCTATCTTAGTATCTTTAGTGATAGACAACTATCTTAGTATCTTTAGTGATAGACAACTATCTTAGTATCTTCAGTGATAGACAACTATCTTAGTATCTTCAGTGATAGACAACTATCTTAGTATCTTCATTGATAGACAACTATCTTAGTATCTTCAGTGATAGACAACTATCTTAGTATCTTTATTGATAGACAACTATCTTAGTATCTTCAGTGATAGACAACTATCTTAGTATCTTCACTGATAGACAACTATCTTAGTATCTTCAGTGATAGACAACTATCTTAGTATCTTCAGTGATAAACAACTATCTTAGTATCTTCAGTGATAGACAACTATCTTAGTATCTTCATTGATAGACAACTATCTTAGTATCTTCAGTGATAAACAACTATCCTAGTATCTTCAGTGATAAACAACTATCTTAGTATCTTCAGTGATAGACAACTATCCTAGTATCTTCAGTGATAGACAACTATCTTAGTATCTTCAGTGATAAACAACTATCTTAGTATCTTCAGTGATAGACAACTATCTTAGTATCTTCAGTGATAGACAACTATCTTAGTATCTTCATTGATAGACAATTATACCGGCGAATAAAAAAAAAGATAGACAACTATCTTAGTATCTTCAGTGATAAACAACTATCTTTGTATCTTCACTGATAGACAACTATCTTAGTATCTTCAATGATAGACAACTATCTTAGTATCTTCATTGATAGACAACTATCTTAGTATCTTCAGTGATAGACAACTATCTTAGTATCTTCAGTGATAGACAACTATCTTAGTATCTTCAGTGATAAACAACTATCTTTGTATCTTCACTGATAGACAACTATCTTAGTATCTTCAATGATAGACAACTATCTTAGTATCTTCATTGATAGACAACTATCTTAGTATCTTCAGTGATAGACAACTATCTTAGTATCTTCATTGATAGACAACTATCTTAGTATCTTCAGTGATAGACAACTATCTTAGTATCTTCAGTGATAGACAACTATCTTAGTATCTTCAGTGATAAACAACTATCTTTGTATCTTCACTGATAGACAACTATCTTAGTATCTTCAATGATAGACAACTATCTTAGTATCTTCATTGATAGACAACTATCTTAGTATCTTCAATGATAGACAACTATCTTAGTATCTTCAATGATAGACAACTATCTTAGTATCTTCATTGATAGACAACTATCTTAGTATCTTCAGTGATAGACAACTATCTTAGTATCTTCCCTGATAGACAACTATCTTAGTATCTTTATTGATAGACAACTATCTTAGTATCTTCAATGATAGACAACTATCTTAGTATCTTCAATGATAGACAACTATCTTAGTATCTTCAATGATAGACAACTATCTTAGTATCTTCATTGATAGACAACTATCTTAGTATCTTCAGTGATAGACAACTATCTTAGTATCTTCCCTGATAGACAACTATCTTAGTATCTTCCCTGATAGACAACTATCTTAGTATCTTCAGTGATAGACAACTATCTTAGTATCTTCCCTGATAGACAACTATCTTAGTATCTTTATTGATAGGCAACTATTTTTGTATTTTTTCAAATCAATTTTTCTTTTTTTTTTATTTTCGCAATACTATCATTTTTGGATTATTAATATTTTTCTAATGCCTATTTTATGATGCTTATTGTTCTAATATTTTGTTTTACAATTTTCCTTTTTTGGTTGAGAAGGTAGGAGGAAAAATATTTAATATGGAATAGAAGCAGTGTTGGAGGAGTTACTATTTTTTTTTTTTTTTTAGATTCACCGGTATTCTCCCGGCCCGGGCCTTTTCCAAGTGGTGGCCCGGCCTTGGCTCCCTCTTTAGGGAGTGTCTGAGACCTAAGTCTCCCATGGGAGGAGGCACATGTACCCCCTCATCGTTCAGACCAACTGTCCCCAGGCCTAGCCACATTCCACGCCCTCACGGGGCTCCTAGGGAGAAGCTAGGCCTCTCTGGTCTGTCATCCCCGCCCCAAGGGGACTGACTGACAGTCTTGTGAGCTACAAGCTCGGGCTCAGGCACCTACCCTACCCTAGAAGAGCTGGGCATGGTGTCCATTAAGTGGCCGCTTGCTTTTCAAGTGAACCTTCATAACTTTTTTTTTAATTTGTAAAGACAACTTCTCTATAGATTCATTCCTTGTGGCTTAGCGCTTCTTTTTGATTATAATAATAATTATAATATAGATTCATTAATTGGATTCTCTCCTTTAAGTTTTATTGCACAATAATTATTAGTTTGTTTTCGTATATTAATTTGTTTGCTGTCTTATGAGCTGGACTCCATTCAGTCACATTTTTATGTATATTTTTTTCTGTTGCTGTTAATATTGTTCTCATCGAAAGTGATACATTAAATATTTATTGAACTTTGAGAATTAATAAATATAAAAATAATTTAGTGGATTTTATCCGTTAGATTAACAGATAATATAAACTCAATGGTTAACTCCTTGATCAAGAAGAGAATTATAGTCATGAGAAACAGTGCTGTTGTTGGTACATAGGACAATTATTGTTGGTATATAGGACAATTATTGTTGGTATATAGGACAATTATCATCTAACATTACAAAGAAGATTCTTATAATCTCTGTAGTTATATTAAACATTGATCTAGTCGTACGTAACTAATTTTGTTTGGATCGGCTGTGTATCAAAGACAAGTGGCACAGTGAAATATTGAATTTCACGAAGATAAGGAAGTAACGAGAATGTTTGTATCTATGACGACCCTCAAGAGGATCTCAAAGTATATTCTTCCAATCATTTATTTAAGTATCCCTTAAAAATCACTTCTTGTAGTACGTTCTTCCCTGGTCTTTTCTCTCGAAATCGCACCAAAAGAATCAGCCATATGTTATTTTTTTATTTTACCATATCAGCAAAGAAAACACATACACTTTAGCGCTCTTGTCTTGTGAGATGTGCTCACATCACAGTTCCAATGACCCTGTGAATCACAATATATATTATTCTCACATACAATATATATGTCGTGCCGAATAGGTAAAATTGGTTAATTAGCAAGAATTCATTTAAAATTAAATCCTTTCTAAAAATTTCTCGTGTACGTTTAAAGATATATTTTTTCATTTAAATTAATGTAAAAATTAATAATTTTGCACCAAAAGAACCTTAGAAAACTTACTTAACCTTATTATAACAAGCGCAATTTAGTTTAGCCTAATCCAATTACATTTATTTTAGATAAGTTTACACAATGAAATATATTTTTTTATTGCTTTCAGAATGATTTTTGCGAAATTACTGCATACACAAATTTTCGCTTGCCTTATTCGGCAAGCAGAACGTTGCTATTTAAGCCAAAATCGCATGTCTTACCTATTCAGCACGATATAATATATATATATATATATATATATATATATATATATATATATATAATATATATATATACCCCTCTAAAGGAGGGGTTCGAGATATTGGCAGTTTGGAGGGATATGTTTTGTATCTTTATACGTATATGCTTCTAAACTGTTGTATTCTGAGCACCTCTGCTAAAACAGTGATTATATGTGAGTGAGGTGAAAGTGTTGAATGATGATGAAAGTATTTTCTTTTGGGGATTCTCCTTCTTTTTTGGGTCACCCTGCCTCGGTGGGAGACGGCCTTAGACACGGATGTGTGATGTCACCATGGTTGTTCAATATATTTATAGATGAGGTTGTAAGAGAACTGAATGATTGGGTGTTGGCAAGAGGTGTGGGGTTAAAAGATAAAGAATCTAACACAAAGTGGGAGTTCTCACAGTTGCTCTTTGTTGATGACACTGTGCTTTTGGAAATTCTGATGATAAGTTGCAGAGGTAGTGGATGAGTTTGGTAGGGTGTGTAAAGTTGAAAATTGGAAGTGAATATAGGAAAGAGTAAGGTTATGAGATAACAAAAAGATTAGGTGATGAAAGATTGGATATCAAATTGGAGGGAGAGAGTATGGAGGAGGTCAATGTATCAGATATTTAGGAGTGACGTGTCAGCGGATGGATCTATGAAAGATGAGGTGAATCATAGATTGATGAGGGGAAAAAGGTGAGTGGTGCACTGGGAGACAAAAAACTTTATCCATGGAAACAGAGAGAGGAATGTATGAGAGTATAGTTATACCACGCTCTTAT
Organism: Cherax quadricarinatus; assembly: GCF_026875155.1. Lineage (NCBI taxonomy): Eukaryota > Metazoa > Arthropoda > Malacostraca > Decapoda > Parastacidae > Cherax > Cherax quadricarinatus. The sequence goes on along the minus strand of NC_069477.1, from coordinate 25,911,253 downwards.
ATGGGGTGAAGCATGAGTGGTGAATGTTGCAAAAAGGAGAAGGCTGGAGGCAGTGGAGATGTCGTGTCTGAGGGCAAGTGTGGTGTGACTATAATGCAGGGAATCTGTAGTTTGTAATTTAGGAGGACGTGCAGGAATACCAAAACTATTATCCAGAGGGCTGAGGATGGTTGTTGAGGGGGTCGGACATGTAGAGACAAAGGAACAAAATAGAATGACTTAGAGAGTGTATAAATCTGTAGCGGAGGGAGGCGGGGTAGGGGTCAGCTTAGGAAAAGTTAGAGGGAGGGGTAAAGAAGGTTTTGTGTGCGAGGGCTTGGACTTCCAGCAAACATGCGTGAACATGTTTGATGGGAGCAAATGGAGCCAAATGGATTTTAGGATTTTACATGCTGTTGGCAGTGGATTAATTTCAGCCTCTCCTGTTTAATACCCGCCCCAACAAGCAGGTGGTGCAAGGTTCGTAGGGTCGAGTCCTGGCCTGCCGCAGTTTGGTAATGAAATATATATATATATATATATATATATATATATATATATATATATATTATATATGTGGTGTGTGTGGTGTGTGTGTGTGTGTGTGTGGTGTGTGTGTGTGTGTGTGTGTGTGTGTGTGTGTGTGTGTGTGTGTGTGTCGTGCAGAATATGTAAAACTTGTGATTTTGGCTTAAATGGCAACGCTCATCTTGCCATATAAGACAAGCGAAAATTTGTGTATGAAATAATTTCGCAAAAATCATTCTGAACCTAACGAAAAAAATATATTTCATTGTTTGTTTAGTATTAAATCATTGTAATCGTATCTAAAATATAGTTAGATTAAGCTAAAATAAATTGCGCTTATTATAATAAGGTTCACACAAGGGCGAAGGACACAAGCGGATCGGGGCAGATCATCGACATTGGAGAATTCATAAGGATTATCGACTGGACGACGATTGGAAAACAGTGTGTGTTGTGTTCGCAAATCTGTGTTAGTTTACGCACAGATTAGCGTCATTCCTGGTGATTCTTGGACTGTGTTCAGTGCTTCGGAGCAGTGAGCCACGAGAGGGTGGCTACGGGCCCCGACTGGGGCTCTGAGCCTCACAGCTCTGCACCCAGTGTGGGCGGCTGTGAGGTCACAGGCAGCAGCTCTGCTGCTGGCTCTGTCCCCACACCTACAGTCACCATGACAGATCCAGGAGAGCGGCCTAAACGTTCCTTGGAATGCGGGGACGAGTTGGAGGACGACGTGGGGCAGGTGGGAGCCCCCACCAAGAAGGCCAAGGATGCAGTGGAGACTACTGTACCTACCAATTTGCCACTAGGTCCGTCGGCAGCCCCTACCCAAGAAGACTTGCACCCCCAGATGGCCACAGGGGTCGTGGAAGGAAGCCAGGAGGATGTAGCTCCTCAAGTGGCAAGGATGGAGCCATCCCAGGTCCCTACACCAGTTGCGTTGGCCTCCACAGTGGATGGGGACTGGTTGACTCCACGTGGAAGGAGGAGTTCCCGCTCAGCTCGCGCACAAGCAACCAGGGCCTTCAACAAATTCAAGGTTCCCAACTACGGGTTTGTAAGGTATCTGGAAGGTCTCCCCCACCTCAAGTTCCGCTGCGAGTTCACTCTCAGGAACGAGGTTCTGGTCATTCCTCGGCTGTATAGTCCTTGTGGCTTAGCGCTTCTTTTTGATTATAATAATAATGGTCATTCCTCGGGACGAAGACTCTTACGAGGAGTTGAGGGGGCTGGTTGTGACCCATCCCAGCATGGTGGAACTGCTTGCTTCGGAGAAGGTGTACAAGGGGGTGCTTTTACACGTCCCTGTGCCCCTCCCACTAGACCCCATTTTGGAAGTGCCCAATATTGTCAAGGCGGAGCGACTCACTGCAACGGTGAACAAGGTGCCCACCCGCCAGGTGCTGATCCACCACAAAGGTCCACTTCCCACGCACCTGGACCTTGGAGTCTGGGGAAGATTCAAGACCCGACCGTACCTGTCAGGCCCAGTACAATGCTTCAACTGCCAGGGGTTCAATCATATTTCAGCCACCTGCCAGCGAGAGAAGAAGTGTGGTGTGTGCAGCAAGGCACACGACTCGAAGGACTGCATTGCACTCCTCAAACATCCACCTGGCGAAGCCCTTCGGCCAGAGCCCAAGTGTGCCAACTGCTCGAAGAGGCACCATGCCTGGAACCGGAGCTGTCCTGTGATGGTGCAGCAGGTTCGTCATCGGAACGACCCGACAGCCCCGACGCCACCCAGCCTTGGAACTGCCCAGCAACAGTCAGCATGGGCTCCAATCACGGTTCCCCGGATACCGCAGGAGGGCAATACCAGCGAGTTCCCAGCACTGGGCTCCCAGCGGTGGCATCAGAGGGCAGACACTGGTTTGCAGCAGCGCGGTCAACTGCGGCGTCAGATGGCAAGGTGGCCAAGAAGGCAGAATCATTGGGAAAAACAGCCACAGGCCAGGCACACTGCCCAGCAGGTCCCAGCTGGGCACCAATATTCCCTGCCATACGGCCAGCAGGCCTCTTCCCAAGGACAGGCCCCTACTGTGAGCGGCCAGCGTCAGGCAGAGGTTCCCCGCCAGGGGACTTGGAAGCCCATGGCCACTCATGCCGGGCCCAGGGTGCACCCAGCTTATGCTGCTGCAGTGTCGATAGCCACCCAGACATACCCAGTGACCCAGCCCCGCCTCGACGGGTCGTCCAGCTCAATGCCTGCAGAGGTAATGGTCGAATCCTTTCCGGATCGACTGAAGAAAACCATCGGGGTCATCTCAGCGCTCCTCTGTCGCCTGCTGCCGTCGGCAGAGGACAGGGCGCCTGCAGGCAGCTCCTGTCATGGATGCTGGGCGTGGTCCTACTGGACAGGAAAGACTCAATGGAACTTCAAGCCATCATCCAGGAGTCCTTCCAATCTGTGATGGAGGAGGCCCCGGAGTCGCCAACAACGGACGACGAGTCCCAGGCAGAGATGGAATCAGTGAGCCACCTCTGCGGCCCTTGAAGATCCTCCAGTGGAACATTTGTGGGCTGCAGCGGAAAATTCCCTTAGTGATTGAAGCTGCAGTTCAGGATGAGGTTGATGTCTTCCTGTTTCAGGAGACACTCACCGATTTGTCACGTCAAATGCAGCCACGTATTCCGGGATTCTCTGCCTACCTTCAGCGCCTGGAAGGGACTGGCAGGGGCACGGCGATCTACGTCAGGACCACTATCCCTCATTCAATCTCCACTGACCCCATCGACTGTGGGGAGGGCGTAGAGGTTCAGGCTGTCACCCTACACCTGGCAGATGGACCTCTCGTGGTTTACAATATTTACAGAAGCTCTAGGTACACCCTTGACATCTCAGAAGTGGCAGCACTCGCCCCACGGGAGGGTCTTGTTGTGGCTGGGGATATCAATGCCCACTACCCAATACTTTCTTCTGTCTCTCCTACCAACGCAGCTGGGAGGCACCTTGCGGCTGTGCTGGAGGAGGTCCCTGAGATCGCCCTCCTCAATAATGGTGAGCCAACCCATCACTATGGTGGCCGCTTGGATGTCACACTCATCTCTAGGCGGTTGCTCTCGAGCGCTAGATGGGAGGTCCACCCCCGTCTCACCAGTGATCACTTTGCAGTGGTCACTACGCTGATGGTCCAGAGGTGCCCTCCCCCCACACCTACCCCCAGATGGAATCTAAAAAAGGCCGACTGGCAGTGCTTCCAGGAGGTCATTGAGCGTTGGTGGGCGGAGTCTCCCCTTCCAGACGACCCAGATGAGGCGGCTGAAAGCTTGCAGGTGGCCTTCACATGTGCAGCTGAGGCAGCAATACCTAAGATTACAGGCGGAGGGTCATATAAACGTGACTGGTGGTTTTACGATGAGGACATCAGGGAACAGAACCACCGCATCAATGTTGTACGCAAGATGCATAGGCGTAATCCCACGGTTGAGTCCATGCGTCTGCTCAGGGAAGTGGTGCGGCATGCATGCCATGTCTCACACAGGGTCCGGCAGGCTAAATGGTTCGAGTGGTGTGCCTCCTTCAGCTACTCCTCCACCTTATCTGAGATTTGGACCAAGTTACGATTGGCCACTGGGCAGCGTCGCAGTGTGGCTCGGTTGCACCCAGACCCCGCAACGGAGGCAGAGCGTCTGGTGGACCTATTCACCTCCAGAGCGGCCATGGCTCAACTGCCTCAGGATCTCCAGGACCTCCAAGCCACCCTCCTTCCTAGAAGGGTGATGGTGATCCAAGCAGCATGCCAGGCTGGGGATGTCACGGATGAAGACTTCACCGACCAGGAGCTCCAGGCAGCCTTCACATCTCATCGAGACACTGCTCCGGGCATGATGGTAATCACCTATGGCATGATCACTCGGTCTGGCCATTCTGGACATTCAGCTGTCCTGGGAGTCATCAACCAGACTTGGCGAGACTGGCAAACTCCCTGTCGTATGGAAGGTGGCTGACATCATACCGATTCCTAAGCCTGGGGACCTGGCAGTGTGAGACCCATTCTCCCTCACCAGTTGCATCTCGAAGGTGTCTGAAAGGATGGTGTTGGAGCGCCTGAGGTGGAAGCTTGGCCCTCCTCATAAACACCTCTATGGCTTCACCAGAGGAGTGGGCACTTTCGAAAGCCTTACCACTCTACTGACCGGCATTGGGTCGGACGCCCAAGCCCACATTGTTGTCTTTCTTGACCTCGAGAAAGCTTTTGAGCTAGCCAGTGCACCTGCCATCCTCTCACTCTTGGCCCGCAGGGGGATTAAAGGCAGGCTGCTTTCATGGCTTCGTTCCTATCTCCAGGACAGGCGGGCCCGGGTGCGCTTCCAGGGGCATTCCTCTTCTCTCAAGACCCTGGACAACGGCACTCCACAGGGCGGGGTGCTTAGTCCCACCCTGTTCAATGTACTGATGCATCAGCTGGTGTGCCTGCCTTTCTCCAGAGGGACCATCCTCCTCAGCTATGCCGATGACCTGGCACTTGTCGTACCTAGGAAGCGCCGGCTTTTGCAGCGTGCCCAGGAGGCCCTCGATCTGCTGGCTTCCACCTGCCGTCACTTGGGACTCAAGATATCTGCAGCAAAATCCAAAGCCATGATCCTTCGCACCAAGGTGCCCAGTCAGAGGCTGTGGGCATCGACCTGGAGTGGGTTCACAGTTATCGGTACCTTGGCATCTACATTGACAGGCACCTCACCTTCCAGAAACATGTGCGCCACATTAAAGAGAGGGCTCTGCAGAGGGTCAGGGCATTGAGTGCCATGGCCAACCCTAGGGTTGGGGCCAGCCTCGAGGTCATGAGGTTGTTTCTACATCCAGGCAATACGTTCCCTCGTTGACTATGGGGCACTTGCTCTGGTTCACGCCAGACCCACAAACATCAAATCCCTCTGTGTCATCCAGAACACAGCTGTACGGGCCATGCTGGGGGCTCCTAGGTGGGCCAATGCAGTGGCTCTGAACCTTGAGGTGCAGCTACAGCCTCTTGAAGACAGGATCCAACTGTAGCTGCCAGGAGGATTGCAAAGTATCTCCGACTCCCAGGGCTGACAAACTGATGAGAGATTTACGGGTCCGCCAGGGACAGGTCATTCCACTGCATCCCGGCCGCCGATGGATGTGGTCGTAGCAGATGCCACACAGAAGCTCTTGCCCATGACATTGCTCCAGGCGGGAGGCTGCGACAGACTGGCAGCGAACTACACAGTGCCACCCCCCTGGGCACCAGAGCTGTTTGCGGTGAGCTGGACAACCCTACCAGACAGCAAGAGGCATTGCACCCGGGACATCTGCACCACCTTGCCTCGGCTAGCATTGTGGGTGCGGAAGGCCCAGGGAGTGTGCCATATTACACTGATGGCTCCAGAGACCCAGTGGCAGGCCGCACAGCTGCTGGGATGTTCCACAGCAATCTGACAGCAGGTTGGCGCCTCCCAGACCATTGCACCATCCTCCAGGCCGAACTCTTTGCCATCCAACAAGCTCTGCGGCATGCTCTTTCAGACCATCAGCATCCCCCCATCATCCACGTTGATTCCAAGGCAGCAATCCAAGCGCTTATGCACAGAGAGCCAAAGGACAACATACACTTAATCACATCCATCCGGGTGACCTGCAGACTCTCATGGCCCAGGGTCGCAGGGCTACCATCAACTGGATCCCGAGCCATGTGGGTATCCCTGGCAATGATGCTGCAGATGAGGCTGCTAGGACTGCAACCCTCGAGGCACAGCCACATGCTGCATCTCCATCAGCCTCAGCCAATTGCGCTGTTAGCTGCTGGTTCAGCGTGGCGCCCATTCCCTGATCCTGGGGATTCACGGAGCCTCTGTTGGTATGTCAGGGCGACCCACAGGGTGCCCCCTCCAGGTCTTCGGACACAGTCCAGGGAACTGAGGGTGCATATCCACCACCTACGCTTAGGGTATCCCACCACTGCCCGGATTGTTGAACGGGCACGAGAGGAGCTCTGTGCCCATTGTGACCGAATGGTTTCCGCAGCCCTTGGTGCACTACCTGTTAGACTGCCCGGCTACGATGCCCCTTCGCCGTAGACACTTCCCAATGACCCCAGTAGGGCAGACCCGAGAGAATGAGGCAGCACATCTTGTGTACTTAGCTGTCAGGGACTTGGAAACCTTACTTCCAGTCCTTGCATGTCATCCACCCCCCCGCTGAAGTTGTTGCGAGGGCCTGCTTTGGGCCTCCATTGCACTGCACCCCAGCCACTGTTAGTGCACACTGACGTTTGGTACGTCATCTGGCCATAGGGCCGGTGAGGTACCCCCCCCTTCCTGCTGAAGACCTGCCACACAGGTGCAAGTAACGATGGATGTCACTTCCCTACCCGGGGAGCCAATGCCGGGTCACCAAAATGGAAGAGACCCGGGCCGGGATTACCGGCGAATCAAATAGAATAGAATAGAATTATAATACCTGAACCCAGGTTAGGTAAGTTTTCTAAGATTCTTTTGGTGCAAAATTATAAATTTTTACATTAACATTAATGAAAAAAATATATCTTTAAACGTTTAAGAGAAAATGTGTGTGTGTGTGTGTGTGTGTGTGTGTGTGTGTGTGTGTGTGTGTGTGTGTGTGTGTGTGTGTGTGTGTGTGTGTGTGTGTGTAACAATGAAATCACAAAACAAGTGATTTTAAATCACTTACCAAACTGTGGCAGGCCAGGACTCGACCCTACGAACCTTGTGCCGCCTCCAGAGACAGCACAATGTACACATCACCTTACCACGGAGCCAGTGATCCTACACATTCATCCTGCACACAGCACGGATCTATGTGTTTGCCTTAGTCCGAGGACACTCGTGGCAGTGGGTATTCAAACAGGATGAGGCTGAAATTAATCCTTAAGATACTACTGCCTCGAGTGTCCTCGGACCAAGGGAAACACAAAGCTCCGTGCTGTGTGCTTGGTTCTTGTAGGATCACTGGCTCCGTGGTAAGGTGATGCGTACATTGTGCTGTCTCAGGAGGCGGCACAAGGTTCGTAGGGTCGAGTCCTGGCCTTCCACAGTTTGGTAAATGATACATATGTGTGTGTGTGTGTAAAATTTAAATACGTTCATACAATTATATATATACTGTGAATACTGCAAATGTTATTAAAAGTAGGATTAAAACTTGTTTAATATTCATTTCACGTCAAGAAAGAGTAGATACGACAGTATGCAGATGATATTGTTGATCTTATGTGATTGTGTTTTGGACCTTATACGATAGTTTTAATACTTATATACGACAATTCGTTAAAAGACAACAATCGTTAACAAGAATGAAGAGGTATGATAAGAGAAAGAAGCAGAACTAGTCATTGTATAGAGACATTAACACTAATAAAAACAGTAGAGTGATAATGAACTTTGAAATAATGATGAGGTAGCAGAAACTCTACTGAAATAATGACGATATAGAACGTCAAAAGTGACGTCATACCTGTAAAAGTATATGGGAAGAGAAGAAATATATTAATCTACTGTTTTTTTTGTTGTTAGATCTATTAAAAATACATAAATTCTTAAACTGATGCGTAAATTGCAAACTTAATTTCTTTGTACTGTATACAAAACGTAGTTTACATGTAATAAAATATTTTTAAGCACATGAAGCCACTAGTATACCTGGAGTTACCTAGCGAGGGTTTCTGGGGGTCAGCGCCCCCCCCTCCCCGGCCCGGCCCGAGACCAGGCCTCGTGACCTGGTTCTAAATTCTGCATAATGAATAAACCGTATACCATATTTGTAGATTATAATATATATTTCTTTTTGGTTAAACATCTCAACACTAGTACCAAGTTTCGTACCAACCATCATGTTACAAACTTTTAAAATTGATTTTTTTGTAATAGTGACAATAGCATATTCTCATCACGCTGTTCATTTCTGACAAACTAATATTGATACTGACAGATTACTTAAGACTAGACATAGGTAATTGAGTGGTACAGTTTTAAGCATGAATTATTACAAAAAAAGGGGGGGGGGTAGCAGAATTAGTACAGTTTTAAGTATATATTAATACTGTAAAGGGAATGCACTATTCACACGTCCACACCCGATCACAGGTGCAATGAGTTTATACTGCAAATATTAACTTTGTTTCCAGTGAGCAAAGTCAGGGTATTCTTACAGAATAGTTTGTAATATACCACTGTGGATAAAATACTTTAACATATCTTGAATATTTCTCAGTGAGTTGTCTCTGAACTCATTAATTTTATCGTACTCCAGTACACAATGATGCAGGGTGTGACGTACTCAGTAAAACAATGATGCAGGGTGTGACGTACTCCAGTACACAATGATGCAGGGTGTGACGTACTCCAGTACACAATGATGCAGGGTGTGACGTACTCCAGTACACAATGATGCAGGGGTGTGACGCACTCCAGTACACAATGATGCAGGGTGTGACGTACTCCAGTACACAATGATGCAGGGTGTGACGTACTCCAGTACACAATGATGCAGGGTGTGACGCACTCCAGTACACAATGATGCAGGGTGTGACGTACTCCAGTACACAATGATGCAGGTGTGACGTACTCCATACACAATGATGCAGGGTGTGACGCACTCCAGTACACAATGATGCAGGGTGTGACGTACTCCAGTACACAAGATGCAGGGTGTGACGTACTCCAGTACACAATGATGCAGGGTGTGACGCACTCCAGTACACAATGAGCAGGGTGTGACGTACTCCAGTAAAACAATGATGCAGGGTGTGACGTACTCCAGTACACAATGATGCAGGGTGTGACGCACTCCAGTACACAATGACGCAGGGTGTGACGCACTCCAGTACACAATGATGCAGGGTGTGACGCACTCCAGTACACAATGATGCAGGGTGTGACGCCACTCCAGTACACAATGATGCAGGGTGTGACGCACTCCAGTACACAATGATGCAGGGTGTGACGCACTCCAGTACACAATGACGCAGGGTGTGACACACTCCAGTACACAATGATGCAGGGTGTGACGCACTCCAGTACACAATGATGCAGGGTGTGACGCACTCCAGTACACAATGATGCAGGGGGTGACGCACTCCAGTACACAATGATGCAGGGTGTGACGCACTCCAGTACACAATGATGCAGGGTGTGACGCACTCCAGTACACAATGATGCAGGGTGTGACGCACTCCAGTACACAATGATGCAGGGTGTGACGCACTCCAGTACACAATGATGCAGGGTGTGACGCACTCCAGTACACAATGATGCAGGGTGTGACGCACTCCAGTACACAATGATGCAGGTGTGACGCACTCCAGTACACAATGATGCAGGGTGTGACGCACTCCAGTACACAATGATGCAGGGTGTGACGCACTCCAGTACACAATGACGCAGGGTGTAACAATAGTCCATCTGGCAAAGTTTACATTTCGTTTGGTGGTGATTTAAACTTTCAAAGATACTTGTAACCCAGCCAGAGCAGAGCGGTAGTGACATTTTGTTGGATGCACCATAGACATGTGGCTCCTCCTTCATGATAGAATGATGATCGATGGACTGACTGGTGTCAGTCTCCCTAAGTCTTAAGTCAATAAAGTTTACTTTAGTTCTGACAAGCCAAGATTGTAATCTACTCTCTCAGGCCTATCATGCATCTGAAGACCAGTGTGAGGTGGAATCCACAGGAGGTGCGCTCTGACTCCCTTACCTAAAATCCTACCATACCTGTGTCTGGCTTCTGACACAAGCATGCCACAATTTAAACTTAATGACTTGAGAGCATTTAGAGATGAGAGAGAGTTACAATCAGTGTCAGTCTTAGATACATGGACGCATTTGAGTGCAAGGAGTATAGCAAACAGTTCTGTTTGAAGAACAGAGGCCTAGTTATTGATTTGTGCTCCAGTTTCTTTATGAGAGCCATCACTCTGCATGACAACAGCAGCACTACCAGCTGGTGGTGAACAGAACCATCAACATAAATAATTTGTGAAAATGTTTTGTGTGTGGTCTGTTTTCCCTTCATCTTGGTCCTCTTAATTCAAACGATCTGTCTGTCACCTCCTATCAATTCCACTTAAGATTTTGTAAGTAGTAATCATGTATTCTTTGTCCTCCTTTCCTCAGGTTCTGTTCTTACAGTCTTCTCATGGCACATCTCTCTCAGTGCTGATACTAGCCTAGCTACTAATAACTCATTACAGTTGTGACAGGGTCAGAACGTGTGAAATGCTCATTACTTTGTAATTTGTGCATGACTGTATGGACGTGGAGATGATTCATTAACTTTGTAACTTGGTCGTGACTGTGACCAGATCTACCTGGGGTTCATTACCTTTGTAACTAGTTCAGCTGTGTACCTCTGTAATCCTTTGACTACAGCCCACAGGATGGGTACGGGGTGCAAAATATAGATATCAAACTAACTGTGACTAAGTTATCAATACAGCTTAAGGCTTCAAGGCGAAGCTTTGGTTGTGATTTAAGAAGTATTTGGGGGGAAATGGTGGGACGGTAGTTTGGTATGTGGTAATATTCCATGGAGCGGGTAAATGCCATTGTTGCCTTACTTGACATAGATCATGTATCTGGTTCATGCGGAGGTCAGTTCCAACTTTTTTGATCCATCTGGAGGAGTTTTCACTAGTGCTGAGAAAAATTTGGAGGTTTTTTGTGCAGGACATTTCTTTCAGGGGTGTTAATGTTGCAGTTTAAAAACTGTAGTGTAAAGCACCCTTCTGGCAAGACAGTGATGGAGTGAATGATGGTGAAAGTTTTTCTTTTTCGGGCCACCCTGCCTTGGTGGGAATCGGCCAGTGTGATAAAAAAAAAAATTCTTTCAGTAATACGATCTCTGATGCTTGGAATATCAAGTTCTTTCCGCATACTTAAAATTTTGGCAGTACGAGGGCTTCGTTCTGCAGTTTTTCCAGCCCTCCAAGTGTCCAGTCAAACATAAGTGCAAGTAGTGGCGCAGCATAATCAACCAGTGATCTAATATAAGCAAGTTACATCATTTTCACAATTTTAATATTGGTGCCATGCCTGGGATGGAAACCTGCCACAGCTCTAAGTGCTCTCAGCCTTTCTTTGTATTGGCGACAGTCTCGTTACAACAGGTCCAAGTAGTGGAACCTCAGATCCTAGATACCTATATCTGGTTACATATTCTAGTAGTGACCCATCGTGCAACTAAGTAGGGGCCCAATACTGGATGTTGTTCTCGCCTTAGATTTGGCATAAGATATGATTTTTTTGGGGGGAGGGGGTTCTTTCAATTTCATTTATGGCGTTTAGTTCTTCCCGCATTTGTTGTCTTCTCTAAGATTCCTGTAGCTTAAGTTCGATGTTTGTTATTTCTATGACCAGTGTCTCCCTTCGTATTACAGATACATTGGCCTCTTTTAGCCACTGATATTCTTCTCCTTTGCCTGAATAGGGAGCGCCTTTCTCTTTCGAGTTTACATCTTCTCTTCCTTTCCTTAAGGAATATGCCTTGAGCATACCTCGCGTGCCACATAGTTAATTTTTTCTAGACAAGGTGGGGATCCATGTTGCTTAGGCTATCTTCCTATTTTTAAACATCATTTGGGGACCTGGTTGGTTTGGCTCATCGTAATATTTTTTTTATTGAAGTTAAAATTTGGGGGAAAGTTCCCCCCTGACTGATCACTTTTTTGTTGGTCTGGGACCCCGCACATATAGTTTGTTCCTCTATTTTGTTGTGTTGATTATATTGTTTTTGAAAATAGTAATATTTAAATATCAGATCATCATTGTTAGTGAAGATGAGGTCCAGTGTATTCTCCAGTCTTGTTGTTTCTATTATTTGCTGGTTTAAGGTGAATTTGGTGCAGAGATTTAAAGCTCGTGTGTGTGTGAGTTTTCATCCGAGCTGCCTGCTGGTGTTATCTCTGCTGCAACATTATTTGCTACATTCCTCCATTTTAGGTGCCTTAGGTTGAAATGCCCCAGGATCAAGATGTTTGGGGCAGGAGCTGGAAGATTTTCCAGGCAGTGATCTATTTTTAATAGCTGTTCCTGGAACTGATGGGAAGTTGCACCTGGAGGCTTGTATACAACCACAGCGACCAGGTTTTGCTTCTGCCAAAACATCAACATCATTTGAGGTGTTCAGTAGTTCCCATCATATCAGTCACTCTGTGACGTACAGGCACCCATCCCCCCCCCCCCCCGTTTTCCCTGTTCACTCTGTCGCATCTGTATAGGTTGTAACCCGGGATCCATATTTCATTGTCAAATTGAACCTTTATGTGCGTCTCTGAAAACCGAGAACATTGCGTTTGACTCTGTAAGCTGTCCACGGATGAAAGATAATTTTTTGTTCGTTGCTGGCCGGTGGCGTGAATCATTATACCAGCCCCATAATGTAAAGATGGGGCTGGCTAGGCATAGCATTAAGTGCAAAGCATTTTTAGAATAAATTTAATAAGATGGGGCTGAGCACACCCCCCTATGGGGTTCCTAATTCAAAGTCTTTAGTTACACTTCTATGTCCCTGGAACAACGCAGAAGACTTTCTGTTAGACAGGTAGCCTTTAATCCAGGAGAAAGCCATCCTCCAACATCCATTCTGGCAAGTTTACTAATGATTACATTCGGTTTTGGGTACATGAGCTGTCAGTGTGCAGAGTGAGAAAAGTGGGACAAGGATGCACGCTCCTTCCATGCATGAAACCATGCAAATGTGGAGAAACTGTTTGATTCTGTGCCTGAGACGATTTAGAATCATCCACTCAAATGTTTTACACAAGCTGCTAGTAACAGATATTAGATGAAACGCATTTTGTTGACTGGGCTTTGGAATGGGAATGATGATGATGTTGGTCCAACATTCAGGGAGCTCCACAGTTACATAGCTTATGTAAAGGATTTCCTGGTACTCGACATAGCAATCTGGAGTAATGCTACAGTCAACTTCCTTGCTGAGCATAAAACAAATGGTAATGATACCAGATTTCACTTTGTAACAAGTGCACTTTGGCACAGTTACCCTTTAGCAGTGATGACACTGATTTACCTAATTTTAATACAAACGATCCCTTGCCATATATTGATGATTATCATTGTTTTATGAAACCCAGAATCACTTTTTTCCAAAATTGGCAGAGATTATAGTATTCTAGGTAAAAGAACTAGGGCGGCAGTTATAATACATCCCTGAATCCTGGTTGGATGATACGGTGACTGACGACGAGGTCAAAATAGGTTACAATGTAAAACGCTTAGATAATAGTAGGAAAGATGGTGGGGTTTACCTGGAGTTTACCTGGAGGGTTTCGGGGGTCAACACTCCCGCGGCTCGGTCTGAGACCAGGCCTCATGGTGGACCAGAGTCGATCAACCGGCTGTTACTACACACCCCGGGTTTTGGTCAGGTACTGACTTTGGGTGCCTGTCCAGTGCCTTCTTAATGACAGCCGGGGGTCTATTGGTAATTCCTCTTATGTAGGCTGGAAGGCAGTTGAACAGTCTTAGACCCAAGCACTGTGTTGTCTCCTCAATGTACTCGTGGAGCCCCTGCTTTCATCGGGGGATGTTGCATCTCCTGCCGAGTCTTTTGCTTTCGTATGAGTGATTTTCGTGTGCGGTTGGTTTCCAATCCCTCCAGGACCTTCCAAGTGTATATTATCATACTTCTCTCTCGCCTGCGTTCCAGGGAATACAGATCAAGAACCTTCAATCGTTCCAGTAATTTAGGTGCCTTATCGTGCTTATATGTGCCGTGAAAGTTTTTTGCATACCTCCAGGTCCGCAATGTCGCCAGCCTTGAAGGGGGCCCGTTAGTGTACAGCAGAATTCCATCCTAGAGAGCACAAGCAATTTGAAGAGAATCATCATGGGCTTGGCGTCCCTAGTTTTGAAGGTTCTCATTATCCCCTCCTACCATTTTCCTAGCAGATGAGGTAGATACATTGTTGTGGTCATTGAAAGGGGAGGTCCTCTGACATTATGACTCCCAGGTCATTCACATTACTTTTCCACTCTATTGTATGGTTAGAAATTTTTCTATACCCTGATACATCAGCCGGGCTGTGGCTCGTACGTTGGTTTGCGGTGCAGCCAGCAGGAACCAGCCTGGTTGATCAGGCTCTGATTTCCCCCAGGAGGCCTGGTCACAGACCGGGCCGCGGGGCGTTGACCCCCGAACTCTCTCCAGGTAACTCCAGGTAAACATAGTACTAAATATCGATAACGAGGTATGCCACGAAAGAACTAAAGTGGCAAATTTCTTTTAAATTCCTACTACACATCTGTTGCATCAAACACTAAATAAGTAAACTACCAGCTGCATCAAATACCTTTAACACAGATTCTAATAATTTCAAACATACTGTACCAATAAAGGGGTAACCCCAAACAGTTGTCAACTAGTAAGTGTATCCATAACTTCGTGCAAAAAGAACTAAGCAGATTAAACCCAACAAGAGGGACAGGCCCAGATAACATCCTGTCTAAGGTTCCCCAAAAGATGGTGCTTCGAACTGCCAGTCCCCATTGCACATAATAAATTTGACCCAAACACCACAAAAACCGTAAACCGAGGGGTTTAAGGAGGCCAGAGTTACTCCTGTCTTCAAGAAAAATAGTAGGTCTGATGTCAAGCAACTATTGGCCTGTTAGTATACTCAGTGTAAAATCCAAAAATTCTAGAGAGGCGATGTACTGTCTTAATGACAACATTCTTCTAGTTTACCAATCAGGTTTTACGAGATCTTACTCAACCGACACTCCCTAATAAATCTGAAAGGATTACATAAGAACTGAAATATCGATGGGGAGCCCCATAGGAATGGTAACTTTAGACCTGCAAAAGGCCTTCGATACTCTCAACCACAATATATTATGTAGGAAACTTCAGTCTATCGGTATAGGTTCCGTAGACATAGTGTCAGCTAGCCAACTGACTAACTCAGTTGGCTAGCCGACTAAGTTAGTTGACCAAGCACTGACTCATTCGCCCTATGTATGGGATGAGGGTGCGCGATCTGACCAGTTCTGTTATCGTTAATTCTATGTGTACCCCTCCATGCCCGGCTAAGTAGGGTGTGGGAATTGAGACCATCGACAAATTTTTTCCAGCTTGTTTGCCGCAGCTCTGCCATACGCTGTCTGGCAGCAGCAGCAAGGTTTAGTTAGTTTAACATGTTTATTATGCACCCCATACCCATCCTGTAAGCGGTAGTCAAAAGATTAGAGGTACATAATGAGTCCAGAGACTGGACCAAAGTTTTGATAGCAGAGCAAGTTACTAAGGTAATGAACTCCAGATAGATCTGGTCACAATCCTGACAAGTTACAAAGTACTTACAGATTACAGAGGTACATAATGGGTCCAGGGAATGGGCCCCAGCAAGGGCTGTTTGAAAACGTTTCAGTATTTCCTGGGTACGACAGTCAAGGCTGAGTGATTGAGGGGAGAAGATGTGTGTGTGTTCTTTTTTTTTTTTTTTTTTTATTTTATTTAAAAACTTCATGTACAGATATTAATAGGTACATATACAAAAAAATGATCAAGGACAACATCAGTAAATCAATATATAAACACAAAACAATCCAGGCAACATCTGCCAGTCTACTATATACAAGTTTTTATAACATATCACAATTTAAGAAGGAATAAAGTTATAATAACAAAGGCCACAAAATGGCTATTAAAGAAAACTCCATAAATTTACAACCTGCAACACAATAATTGCTCCAAGTTAATGACAATCACCATAATACCTTCCCTCAACATTACACCGACACTACAATATGCCTTATTAAGAAACCTGTGCTGCAACACAGGTGTACCCATCATCCCCCCCCACCACACATACAACATGAAACTAATCCTATCACCAACCTGAATAATCATGACATTAATTAGCTCAATTTAGGATTATTATGTCACATGTCACTTGAGGAAGCATTTTTACAACCATGAATGGTAAGGACTACCAAAATTACAATACTTAATAAGAGAACAATTAATAATAGGTAATACTCCCCCCCCCCCCCCCCCCCTGATGCTGGCCCACGTTACATATAAAACTAAAATAAACTCAGTGTGATTCAAGAAATAGTGCAAGGGAAAAACCCTCTCAAGAAAATTCAAATTTCAATTGCAATACCAGTGTAAGTGGAACATAATTACGCTACCAAGATATATAAATGTTATATAATTTATAGGTTATGACATTAATACATGTTAATATATTAAATCTGCTCCTTACCACCTTCCCCTCAAGGGCACTAGCAAAATTATCTTGCACAACCTCTCATCTGGTCACACACTAGTACTCCAATCACACCCAACAGCTCTGCATTCCCATGGAGGTGAGCCGTTGATATCCCCTGAACCCCACCCCCTTTTTACCAAACCCACTCACCCCGGCAGTTTAAAGCCCCTATACGCCAATAAAAATCCTTTTGTTAGTCCTACTATAACCTTCAGAAATTACTCTTCCCACCTTTTCCATTAGTTGTCTTCATGTTGCGACACAAGTTCGATTTAATCGTCGCGCCAAAGTCCTTCTCAGCACATCCCCACCCTCATTCCCCTCATTACCAATAAAACTTTATGTGTCCACGATGGACATATGCTTAACCTATTACCACACTCTCCTCCACACATCATATCAAGACTTAACGCTCGCAATTCGCCCACACCTTGGCCCCCCACCCTCACACCACCTTACGCATCCATACCTGTTGCACTCCAAACCTTCACTAAAATTGACGACTTGATACGCAGTCTTCTTCCCCCTGCTCTGCACACCCACACCACCTCAATAACATCCTGTCTGGAGCATTCGCTCCGTTTGGCTAAATCCCATGCAGGAAAAGGTACTTTACTCAATCGCGACCTAGGTGTATACTTAATGTTCTAAACCTTCGAATATTACATCCAGCATACATGGGGTAGATCCCATTCAAACGGCGCCTTCGCATGTTTCTCTTAACAATTTACACAAACGTTCCAACCTTTACTTTTCCTGATTCCCGGCTTACATTAAGGCGCGTAACACTTGTTAGCATTCCTTCATTTCCGCCCTCATACCATTTCCTCAGGTGAGCATGTACCTTATCTAGCTGTCCCTCATCCATCCACCTGCACATCATCACTTCCTCTTAATAAACAACATTTCACGCGCTTTCTCAGTCACAAACCCAACCCTCCCCTACATACGGCAATGTCACTACCTCACCTTCGCAACCAGTTGCACCCTGAAACCCACAAAAAATTTGAACTACCATTTAAGAATACTCGTGATCGCCGTTCCTGTTAACGGCATTCACAGCCGATACAAACAGACTTTACTATATAGTAATACTTTGATGACAATTACAACGCTGCCTAAGGGTTTAAATGGTGAGGTCCGCAGCATTCCCAAACGTCGTGCACCTGTTCCTCCATCCTTTCGAATTGCTAACCATTGCGCACTCAGGTAGCCTCATACATGACACCGCAGCATTTTCAGACTCCCGGCCTCCGAATGCACAACATCACATCCCCATCTAATCTTACTGTCCACTCTCCCCAGCCCATGATCATTGACTTTTCCAGATTAACCTTTCATACCAGTAGCTCTCCCAAACAGTTGTGTACACTTACCCCAAAAGTCCTAACCGTGTCTCCTCACTTGCCAAAATTGTGGTTTCATCACATTGCCACAAACCAGGCCACGGCTTCAGATCACCATCCCTCCCCCGGCCTGAGGAAGATCATCCCACCATCCTATAAAAGGGATCCTGAACACATAAAACAATTATTTGTGTTAAGGACATCCCAGACTGAAGACCCCCCGTCATGTTGACACCCCCCCCCACACACCCATTGATTTGCACCCTTAAACTTCGCATTTGAGTACATGCGTTTTCCACCACCCCAACTAATTTTCGCCAAACCCCTGTGTAGGAGAATATCCCTCCAAAGCCCTTTCTTTCCACCCTAATCATAAGCCCCTTGCCAATCCAACGCAACCAACGCTCTATTGCCTTTCCCATTGTCCTCAGGAACCCCTTGATAATTTCCCGTGGCCCACGCTCATTGACCCTACAAGGTATACCAAAATGAGGACTCATACACGACCCTCCCACAACCAATTTAAGACGATTCCCATGATTTTCGCCAAATAATTTATAATCAGCACAAAGCATTGAAATGGCTCGGTAATCCCGAAGGGTAATGTGAATGTTTACCCCTTTGGGACCAACACCACCACCGCCGTTGCCATGAGGATTCTCCCATCTTTACCTCCGTTTTCTTCAGGGCATTCATTAACTTACTAGGAAACCCCTAAGCAGTCCCCAGTGCTGTTCATAAAATTGCTAGTAAACCATCGATCCCGGGTGCCTTACCCTTCCCATGTCATAAGGGTCTCCATATTTCCCCTCCTCTATGACCCCACCCAGTGCCTCCCGATCACTCCTCACCAGTTTGCACGGCACATACTCACATACCTTCCCAAGAACCTCACCATCCACCCATAACTTTTCCCGTATTCCTCAAACCATTTTTTATCTGCATATCACTCATCCCCTTGGTGTCCTTAATACCTGACCCTCTCTAAAACCCCCCACAGAATATATGACATTGCAACATGGTATTGTAGTATCTGTTCGCTGTCGTTCCTTCTGTCCCTCGCAGCACACAAGCTGATGTGCTTGTCGCCCCAGAGCTGAAGTACTTCGTCTAACCCGCCTGTACCGTACCGCTGCAAAAACGTTCTTCTTGCAAATCCCGTATTCTGTCCTTCAAAAGTTGTATATCCTCCACGGGTCACCCCGGCACCGCCCCCCCTCGTATAACAATTCCGTAATTTGATTCTAAGTAATTTGGACAGCCAACCGCAATTGATTTAATGCGTTTGCCCTCCCTACATAAAAAATGACGTATTCGTAACTTAGCCACACTATCCACATCTTACCACGTCTTCCGAGTTCTTCTCGTCGTGCACAGAGCTGTTCCCAAAATGTTGCCACAAACGCTTCCACTCCTCCTATCCCCCCAAAACCATCGTGTTTCAGTTTCAATAACTTCCCTGCCTACGAGCCAAAGCAATCCCATCCCACCTCCACTAAAAATTTACGCCTATGATCGGGAAGACCCATCTCTATAGTTTTCCATCCCTTACCAACACCTCCGGATAAATATAACCTGTCCAACGAGCCGCCTTATTTCCCCCTTCTTTTTAAACGTATGTTCCCACCTCCACAGACCTCCCCCGAATGCAATCACGTAACTGAAGATCTCTAAGCAGGCCCCCAAAGAATGATGAAATATATCCGCTCCTCTGGTTCCACGTCTGTCTTCTTAATGTACACAATTCCAATCCCCCCCCACAATCGCGTCAGGACGGTAACGTGCGTAGGTAATTACACGAGCTCCTCCGCACAAATCCCATCTTCACTTTCACCGTCACTGTTGCTGGCGGCATAAACACACATAACGCACTCTCTTCCCATCAACACATCCTTCCACACGTAAAACTCTCCCCATCCCCACCCCCCCCTGTCCTATGCATACAAACGGGCTCGCCCTCCCTGATCAACACACCCACTCCTCCTTTAACGCTCAGACGGCAACACATAAGCCTGAAACCCAGGGACCACTATTCACGAACCATAGCCTTTAAATTGTGCTCTGCCACAAAAAGCTACGTCACACCCCTTCATACCTATTCAAAAACCATCCTGAAGCACCTCCCGTTTAACACCATCACAAGACCACATAATATTTATTGTTACACACTGAGGCCAGCTTAGGTTTCCTTTCCCCGCCTCATGTCAGTTCTTCCCTTTAGACTGTTCCCTGACTGTGCCTGTTGCAAATTTTCCCCCTCCTTCCCAACCATCCCCCCCTTCTGTTGTGGCCCTCTCGCAGAGTCATCTGGTACCAGAACCCCATGTCTTTTCCCCGCCTTTGACGCGGTGTCAGATCATCGTCCGAATCTGACGCTGCTGCCCTTTTCCTTGTAGTCCCTCAGTTTCCATATCTGAGTCCTGGGAGCCAGGCAAATGGATTCCCACCTCTACCACCTTAATCGCCTCCATGCCCTCCATGGCACTCGCACTGTCCACCACAGTGTGCCACCTGATCCTCCCCTTCCCCACACACACCTTCTACCCTGATCCCAGGGCTTGTTCGCTTGTAACTCTCCCCCTCCGTAGGACTGTAACATCAGCCTGTATCACCGTCTCCACTCCTCCTCAATAAGCTTCACTGCTGGCCCTCCTGTACCTCCTCACTTGGACAACTGTATGTTGATGGGGCAGGTGATTCATGGATCACCCACTTCTTCGATTCCCCAGGAGGAGCCACCTATCAACTTCAACTCCACATGCGAAACGCCCTACTCCTTGCACCGTTCTTCTTTAGGCATTGGGTGCTCAATGGCAGGTGCTCCGCCATTGCCGCGCCAGGAGCCACTGTTGATGGGCCAGGTGAGCATGGATCACAACTTCTTTCCGATTCAATGGAGGAGCCAACTACCTCTTCACCTCCACTTGCGACAACGCCCTTCCTCCTTGCCCCCGTTCTTCCTTAGGCATTAGGGTTCTCATGCGCAGGTGCTCAGGCCCCTTGCCCGGCCAGGAGCCATACTCCGCTGCCACAGTCTGCCGCATATGGTCAATTGCACACAGTCGGCAAGTACGCCTCTGCCCCGCATACGCCTACCATACCTGGGTTCTAAACTCTTCGAGAATTATCATACGATGGTATAGGATGCCTAAGCGTCATCATGAGATTAAAAGAACCCTCAGGAAATTCTGTGTAAGCACCTTTTACCCATTTGCCTGGTGGCCAGAATGTACAGTTCCATAACGTTCGAAAACATTATCGAATATCTACTCATCAGGCCTCAAAAAGGCACGTAGCGGAGTTAAACCACGAATAATGTCGTGAAACATTCAATACTTGACCCTCACTGACAGGTGTGGTCTTACAGTAATGCAGACGTCTTGGTAACGATAACCAAAGCCGCGTATACTTGAGCAGTTAGCACTTTCATCGAAAATTCTTATACACAGTTCAGAGCCACTCTATAAATCCTCTCTCTGATGCCATTTGTCTTCTCGTTATAATTTTGGGCAATAAACATCGACTGGGTCGTAGGTGTTAAAGCCCACTTTATAAGTTCATATGACCACAGTTTTCACTCTCCTGCGAAACACCTGGCGCCATGTCGTGTCTGATTAGCTCGTCTGGGGAACAGTAGAGGGTGCAAGAACGTCCGCACTCTACTCACTCCAGGCAGCGAATGCACAACACCTCCTCGTACCACTGCTGTCAGGTTACTGAGGAGCGTCAGGCAAGGGGGTCTGCACGGCCCAATAGCGATGCAGACAATGTGTGTGTGTTCAGTGATTTTGTTGGCCTTTCTATCTCAGGAATGCCTTATCACACCGACTGTCAACTCATCATGCAAACTCATATCATTGGATCGCAGCTGCCATGAATTGAAACTCTTATGTGT
The DNA here is from genome assembly GCF_026875155.1 of Cherax quadricarinatus. Classification (NCBI taxonomy): domain Eukaryota; kingdom Metazoa; phylum Arthropoda; class Malacostraca; order Decapoda; family Parastacidae; genus Cherax; species Cherax quadricarinatus. The sequence goes on along the minus strand of NC_069477.1, from coordinate 25,889,291 downwards.
GTGAGCTGTGACTAGTGATGTACCTAGTGAAACACGTAAGTGTTAGTTTGAAGTGGCTCTAAACGGCCTACCTTCACTACTCCTCTCCCCTCTCCTACCTCCTCCCTTCCTTTCTCGACTTGGAACACAGTCATTCGCCTCTATTTACTTAAGTCTTAAGGGTTAAACAGAGCTGCTCTCGCGACGAAAAAAATTTTGTCCGATAAAATTCAGAAAGTGAGTTAATTCTTAAGAGAAAATAGCTTAATGGCCTGTGGCTACGAGACGGTATATGGGTTTGAGTATCTCTCTGACCGCGGGTTCAAATCCGCCGTGGTATGGTTTGTTTGCAATCGTGTCATTACGACTTCGTGAGTCAGGTACAAGAATCATTGTTCTACGACATTCCTACAAGGAATTATGGTCATTTAAAACATCCTAGGGTGACGGTCACCACCCTCGGCAGGTGTGCTCACTGTCGTCAATTTCATTTTTATCCGTTTTTTTTTCGTGTATTTTATTGTAATATTCTTTTAAGGATATTAATTGACGATTTAGCATCATAATACAGTGGGTGGGACTTATCGTAGACTTCCAGACAACCAGGAACCTCCTGGCACATTTTGCTGACGTCATGGAAAATTCCAGTTCTCGGGGTGGCCGGGGGGAATATGCTTTCAATATAACGCTATTATAGCTTCTACGGTTATTTATCTATCACAATTCAGCTAAATTTGACCATTTATTAAAACCATATATATAAATAGAATTGGTATACTCCAGAATGATTAAAATATGCATATACGGTCCAGCGCTCCCTCTGGAGTATAATATTTCCCATAGTCAGGGATGGTTCATTCTCCTTCTTTCACTCCAGGGTCCCTTATATTATAAGAAAAATTAACATGGGTAACTATGAATATACACTCGTCTTACTGAGGAAAAATGCGATTTTCTCAAAAAAAAAAAAAAAAAAAAAAAAAAAAAAAAAAAAACTCAAGGAAGGTTCCTTGATGTTGGTGAGGGGCTCCTGATTTAGGGAATTAGATCTGTGCTCCAGTTCCCCGAATTAAGCCTGAATGCCTTCCACATCCCCTTCCCCAGGCGCTGTATAATCCTCTGGGTTTAGCGCTTCCCCCTTGATTATAATAATAATAATCTCAAAAATACAAAAAACAAAACAAAAAGCGATTGGTCGGCTGTTTCGCGGATATTATCTGGGAAGTAAGTTATTCACTTATTATATGGCTGTATTTTCGTTAATAATAGCAGGAATGTAATGAAATTCACAGACAACATAAAGGAAAGATTGTTTTACAGGCTGGTGGTTAGCATTTTGAGATATCATGATTTGTTTTTTATTTTTGTGAGGGCAAAAGTCAGATATTTGGCTGAATGTCAAAACCATGCAAACTTTATTTTTTTTAAGAATGAAGAAAGAATAAATTACAGTTCGGATAATCATTATAAATACAGTTTACGAAAATGCAGTTCAATATATGATTATTAGTAAATAATTTTTTTCTCAGTTGTTTTTTGAGCTATCTTATTGAAACTTGGTCACATTACTATTGAAAGGTGCTTCTTTACATACAAAAAAATGAAAGAAATCGAACAAAAAATAAAGAAGTTCAGGTGCGAGCGCTTTTAAGGTCTAGTGGCAGATTTTGCCAGTCCACATAAGAGCTTGAGTGCCCGTGCCAGTCCTCCTGCCAGCACTCCACGGTTTCTTCCTCACTCTTCTTACGAATGTGTCTCCTCTGGGCCTCATAGAAACTTATACTGTTGGATCGCAGCTGCAGTGTTGTGAGAACTCTTATGTGTGAGTTGTGACTCGTGATATACTTAGTGTAACACTGGAAATAGCGTTTCGTTTGATGCCTCTGCTGCCCCTCATCAGCTACCCGTCTTCCTTGCATTTAAACTCAGCCGTTCACCTCTATCAACGTGCAGTGTAGAGGCGTATTTTGCTACTCCGCTGGTACTCGTATATCTGAGTTCCGCACAACTAGTCGCCTCTGCCTACCTGAGAAATACGGACGAATCTCCCATCCTGCGTGAGTTGGTGATCCAGACCTGAGGCCTGCCAGATGAATCCGACTGTGCCACTTGTACAAAATGTGTTATATCTCTAACTGAGGAAGATGTACCTGTTATTCTTCTATGCACTGAGTGTTTCTGGGAGGAATGCTGCATAGTTTGAACAAAACAAGAGTGGTTAAGAACAATTTAACGAGCATTGCAGTACCTGGTAACTCCTTTGGAGACGGCTTTTTAACTGTAACATGCCAGAGGTTCATCTATAAACATAGTAAGTTTGTGCTGATTTGTTTGTCCACAGAATGAAAATTTGTTTGTCATTCCAAGACACGTGTGCTAGATGTGTTAAGTGCTGCGGGTTTGGAGTAATTAACGAGTAGTGCAGTGTTGGTAACTCTCGAGACGACTGTGGCCTGGTGAATGACCTTGAAAATGGCACTGCAACCCGCAGGCCACTACACCCATATTACCTGTGTCTAGCGAGGTGAATATCCCTTCCTTGTCCCTTCTATTCACCGGTATCCTTTAACCCATCGCCAGTTTGAAACTCCTGTCAGCTATGAGTATAGCTGATGGTGTTGACGTAGATGATGGTGAAGGCAGATTTGAAACATATTTTAGTAAACAGGCCCGGAAAAAAGGAACGAGGATTCCAGAAAAAGCTTGCTGAAAGCAATACAGTGGGCGCACACCCTCCCAAAGCTATCAGGTTAGATTTCCCTAACAACACTGATCAAGAGACCAAGTGTAACTGGTTTTTCGAAGCTAGCGTAGACAATCATGAGAAAACGATCAAGTTTCTCCACGATGAGGTTAACTACGTCTTTGTGTCTAATGATTCAGCATTTATAGACAAACTTCTCACTCACGAATATGCCAACATCAAACTCCAAGCTGCCCCACCAAGGGCACCTAAAGTGCTTATTGTCATCTACAACGTCAACAAGCACTTGAATCCTCATATTGGCGTCCAAGCAAGTTGCAAAACCCTCGTCGACTTTCCACGGTCTGTATTGCTGAGTGTGGGGAGCCCCAACAGCGCCAAAAAATCATTGTACAGACCTCCTCAACGTCGATGTTATAGTTCAACGTTGGGGCCACATTGCCAGAATGCCCAAGTGCAAAAGCATTTATTACGACATATTACGAATAGGATGGGACTGAGCACACCACCCTATGGTTTCCTAGGGGATTCAAAGTCTTTATTTACACTTCCTATGTCCCTGGAACAACGCATAAGACTTCTGTTAGACAGGTAGTCCTTTAAATCCAGCGAGAAGCCATCCTCCAACATCCATTTCTGGCGCAAGTTTCACGTAATGATTACATGTCTGTTGGCTACAATGAGCTGTCAGTGGTGTCAGAGTGAGAAAAGTGTTATGCAAAGGATGCACGGCTACTTCATGCATGAAACCATCGCAAATGTGGAGGAAACTGTTTTGATTCTGTGCCTGAGAAACGATTATAGATCATCCACTCAAATGTTTTACACAAGCTGCTATTACAGATATAAGATGAAACGCATTATTGTAGACTGGGCTTTGGGAATGGGAATGATGATATGTTGGTCCAACATTCATGGAGCTCCACAGTTACATAGCTTATGTAAAGGATTTCCTGGTACACGACCATAGCAAATCTGTAGTAATGCTACAGTCAACTTCCTTGCTGAGCATGAAAACAAATGGTAATGAACCAGATTTCACTTGTAACAAGTGCACTTTGGCACAGTTACCTTTAGCAGTGATGACACTGGATTTAAACCTAATTTGAATACAAACGATCCCTTGCATATATTGATGATTATCATTGTTTTTTATGAACCCCAGAATCATTTATTTCCAAAAGTTGGCAGAGATTAAAGTATTTAGTAAAAAGAACGTAGGGCGGCAGTTATAACATCCCTGAATCCAGGTTGGATGATACGGTGACTGACGACGAGGACAAAATAGGTTACAATGTAACACGCTAGATAATATGTAGGAAAGATGGTGGGTTTACCTGGAGTTTCCTATGGAGAGGGTTTTCGGGGTCAACACTCCCTGCGGCTCGGTCTGAGACCATGCCTCATGGTGGACCAGAGTCTGATCAACCATGCTGTTACTTACACAGCCCGGTTGTCCAGGTACAGACTTTCGGTGCCTGTCCAGTGCCTTTCTTAATGACAGCCAGGGGTCTATTGGTAAATTCCTCTATGGTAGGCTGGAAGGCAGTTGAACAGTCTAACCCAAGACACTGTGTTTGTCTCTCCAATTGTACTCGTGAGCCCTGCTTTTCATCGGGGGAATGTTGCATCTCCTGCCTAGTCTTTTGCTTTATCTTATGAGTTGATTTCGTGTGCAGTTTTTGGTACCAACCCTCCGACCTTCCAAGTGTATATTACATACTTCTCTCTCGCCTGCGTTCCAGGGAATACAATCTAGAACCTTCAATCGTTCCAGTAATATTTTTTAGGTGCTTATCGTGCTTAAATGTGCCGTGAAAGTTTTTTGCATCCCTCTCCAGTCCGCAATGTCACCCGCCAGCCTTGAAGGGGGCAGTAGTGTACAGCAGATTCCTTCCTAAGAAGCACAAGCAATTTTGAAGAGAATCATCATGGGCTTGGCTTCCCTAGTTTTGAAGGTTCTTCATTACCTCCTACCATTTACCTAGCAGATGAGGTAGATACATTGTTGTGTCATTGAAGGCGAGTCCTCTGACTTTATGACTCCCAGTCCATTCACATTACTTTTCCACTCTGATTGTATGGTTAGAATTTGTCGTATACCCTGATACATCATCGGCTGTGGCTCGTACGTTGGTTTGCGTGCACCAGCAGGAACGCCTGGTTGATCAGGCTCTCTTATCCCACCAGGAGGCCTGGTCACAGACCGGTCCGGGTGGCGTTTGACCCCCGGAACTCTCTCCATAAACTCCAGTTAAACATAGTACTAAATATCGATAACGGTATGCCACAAAGAACTAAAGTGGCAAAATATTGCTTTAATTCCTACTACACATCTTTGCATCAACACTAGTAAGTAACTACCAGCTCATCATATACCTTTAACACAGATTCTAATAAGTTTCAAACATACAGTTAACCAATAAAGGGGTAACCCCAAACAGTTGCAACTAGTAAGTGTAATCTCATAACTTCGTGCAAAAGAACTAAGGCAGATTAAACCCAACTAAGAGCACAGGCCCAGATAACATCCTGTCTAAGTTCCTAAAAGATGGTGCTCTGAAACTGCCATCCCCATTGCTCCACATAATTAAATTTGAACCAACACCACTAATAACCGTACCAAGGGGTTCAAGGAGCCAGAGTTACTCCGACTTCAAGAAAAATAGTAGGGTCTGATGTCAGCAAACTATTGGCCTGTTAGTATACTCATGTAATATCCAAAAATCTAGAGAGGGCGATGTACCTGTCTTAATGACACATTCTTCATAGTTACCAATCAGGTTTTACGAGATCTTACTCACCTATAAAACCGACACCTCCCCTAATAAAATCTGATGGAATACATAAGAACTGAAATACGATGGGGAGCCTCATAGGAATGGTAACTTTAGACCTGCAAAAGGCCTTCGATAACTCTCAACCACAAATATATTATGTAGGAAACTTCATCTATCGGATAGGTTTCCGTAGACAAGTGTCAGCTAGCCAACTGACTAACCTCAGTGCTAGCCGACTAAGTTAGTTTTACCCAAGCACAGAACTCATTCGCCCTATGTATGGGATGAGGGTGCGCGATCTGACCAGTTCTGTTATTCGTTAATTCTATGTGTACCCCACCTGCCTGCTAATAGGGTGAGGATTGAGACCATCGACAAATTTTTTCCAGCTTTGTTTGCCGCAGCTCTGCCATACGCTGTCCTGCAGCAGCCAAGCAGCAGCAAGGTTTAGTTAGTTTAACATTTTTATTATGCACCCCATACCCCATCCTGTAAGCGGTTATCAAAAGATTATAGGTACATAATGAACCAGAGACAGGACCAAAGTTTTGATAGCAGAGCAAGTTACTAGGTAAAGAAACTCACATAGATCTGGTCACAATCCTGACAAGTTACAAGTACTTACAGATTACAGAGGTACATAATGGGTCAGGGAATGGGCCCCCAGCTAGGCGTGTTTTGAAAACGTTTCAGTATTTTCCTGGACACAGTCATGGCGAGTGATTGGGTGAGAAGATGTTTTTGTGTTCCTTTTTTTTTTTTTTTTTTTATTTATTTAAAAACTCTCATGTACAGATATTAATAGTACTATACAAAAAAAATGTTCAAGGACAACATCAGTAAATCCAATATATAAACACAAAACAACTCCAGGCAACATCTGCCATCTTACTATATACAAGGTTTATAACATAATCACAATTTAAGAAGAATAAAGTTATAAATTAACAAAGGCCACAAATGCTATTAAGAAAACATCCTAAAATTACAACCTCAACGCAATAATGCTACCAAGCTTAATGACAATCACCCATAATACCTCCCTTCAACAAATACACCAGACTACAATATGCCTATTAAGAACCTGTGCTGGCAACACACAGGTGACCCATCTCATCCCCCCCACTCACACATACACAGTGTGAAAACTAACCCTATCACCAACCTAATCATCATGGACATTAATATCCTCAATTTAAGGATTATTATGTCACATGTCACTTGAGGAAGCATTATTTACAACCCATGAATGGTACAGGACTAACCAAAATTACATACCTTAATAAGAAACAATAATAATAGGTAATACTACCAAACTGATGCAGGCCCACGTTACAATAAAAACATAAATAACTCAGTGCTTCAAGGAAAAAGTGCAAGGAAAACCCTCTCAAGAAAATCAAATTCAATTGCAAATACCAATTTAAGGGAACATAATACGCTACCAAAGAAATATACATTTATATAATTAATGGTTTTATACAAAAATACCTGTTATATATTAAATATGCTCCTTACACCTTCCCCATTCAAGGCACTAAGCAAAACTATCCTGCACAACCTCTCATCAGGCACTACACCTAGTACCTCCAATCACACCCAACAACCATCACTGCATTCCCAAGGAGGTGAGCCCTTGCAATACCTTTCTGAACGCCCCCGCCCCTATATACCAACCCCTCACACCACAGGCAGTTAAAGCCCCTTAAACGAGCCAATAAATCCCCTATTGTTAGTCCTCATAACCTTCAGAAAAATACTCTTCCCACCTTTTCCCAAAAATGTCTCTTGGTGCACACAAAGTTCGATAAAACGTCGCCGCCACAGTCCTTCTCAGCACCTCCCCACCCACCTTCCCCCTCATACCCCATAAAACATAAATGTAGTCCACGATGACATATGACTAAACCACTTACCACACTCATCCTCCACACCACTCATATCAAACTCAAAAAACGCCACGCAATTGCCGCCACACCTTGGCCCCCCACCCTCACCACCACCTTACTCAACCATGACCGCTATGCAATCCAAACCTTCACCAAAATAGAACGACATGAAACGCAGTCCTCTTCCCCACTGCATCTGCCACACCCCCCACCATCAATAACCCTCCTGTCTCGGAGCAACGCTCCGTTGGCAAAATCCCAAGCAGGAAACGGTACAAACCTCACGCGCCCTAGGTCGTATCCTTTATGTACTAAACCCTTCGCCATATTACATCCCATGCATACATGGGGTAGATCCCTCAACCGGAGTCACTACATGTTCTCTAACAATTTACACAAACGTTCCCCACCTTTACTGTTCCTGGTTCCCTGGCTACATTAAAAGGCGCGTAACACTGTCTCGCATTCCATCATTTTCCGCCCCCCATACCATTTCCTCAGGTGAGCATGTACCTTATCTAGCTGACCCTCCCTCCATCCACCTGCACTCATCACTTCCCCCTCTTAATAAACACACCTTTTCACGCGCTTTCTCAAAGTCCAACAAACCCAACCCTCCCCTACTACCGCAAAGTACTACCTCCCTTCGCAAACCATTTGCAACCCTGAACCCCTCAAAAATTTGAACACCATTCTAAGAATACTCGTGATCGCCGTTTCCTGTTAACGGCATTCACAGCCGAAACAAAACCAAGACTTTACTATATAGTAATAACATTGAATGACAATTACACGCTTGCCTAAGGGATTAAATGGGAGTCGCAGGCATTCCCAAACGATCGCTGCAACCTGTTCCACCATCCTATTCCGAATTGCTAAACGCCTTGCAGCACTCTAGTCGCCCATAACATGAGCACCGCAGATTTTCAGACTCCCGGTCCTCCGCTGCACAACATCAACATCCCCACGTCTAATCTCTCTGTCCACTCCCCAGCCCCATGATCATTTGACTTTTCCAGATTTTACCTTCAGACCCGTAGCTCTCCCAAAAGTGTGTACAACTTTCCCCCAAAGTCCTAACCGGTCTCCTCACTTGCCAAAATAGTGGTAACATCACATAGCCCCACAAACCAGGCCACGGCTTCAGCTCACCATCCCTCCCCCCCGGCCTGAGACGATCCTCCACCCATCCAATAAAAGGGGATCCTGAACACATGCAAACAATATTTGTGATAAAGGACACCCTGCCGAAGGACCCCGCACACATGTGACACCGGCCCTCCCCCCCCACACACCCTTGATTTGCACCCTTACTTCGCATTTGGTACAGCGTATCCCCCACCCCACTCATTTCTTCGCCCAAACCCCGGTCGTAGAGAATATCCCTCAAAGCCTTTCTTTCCACCCTATCAAAGACCCTTGCCAATCCAACGCCACCAACGCGGCCTCTTTCCCTTTCCATGTCCTCCAGAACCCCTGTGATAATCCCGTGGCCCACGCTCATTGAACCTACCAGGTAAAAAACCAACTGAGACTCAAACCCTCGACCCTCCCACAACACATTTACAAAGCCGATTCCCGGAGAATTTTTCGCGAAATAATTTTATAATTCAGCACAAAGCAATGAAATGGCTCGATAATCCCCGAAGGGTACCTGCCTGTGTACCCTTTGGGACCAACACCACCACCCGCCGTTGACTTGAGATTCTCCCATCTTACCCTCCGTCTTCATGGTGCAGTTCATTAACCATACTAGGAACCCCAAGCAGACCCCAGTGCTGAACATAAAATTCGCTAGGTAAAACCCATCGATCCCGTGCCTTACCTCCTCATGTCCCATGGAAGGCTCTCCATATTTCCCCCTCCTCAATGACACCCACCCAGTGCCTCCCCGATCACTCCTCCCCAGTTTGCACGGCACATACTCCATACCTTCCCAAGAACCTCACCTATCACCCCACTACTTTTCCCGTATTCCTCAAACCATCTAATCTGCAATATTGCACTCATCCCCTTGTGTTCCCTTATTACCTGTCTCCTCTCTAAACCCCCACGAAGATATGACTTGCAAACCTGGTATTGTAGTCGTTCGCTGTCCGTATACCTCTGTCGCTCGCAGCACACAAGCTGATGGCTTGTCCGCCCCAGAAGTACTTCGTCTAACCCCGCCTTAACCCCGTACAGCTGCAAAACGTTCTTCATGCAAATCCCTAATTCCGGTCCTTCAACATGTGTAATATCCTCCACCGGGTACAACCCCGGCACCTCCGCCCCCCCCCTCGTAACAAATTCCATAATCTAGATTCTAAGTACTTTGACAAGCCATACCGCAATTGATTAATGCGTTTGCCCTCCCTCACATAAAAATGACGTATTCGTAACTTAGCCACACTATCCCACCCTTACCTACGTCTTCCCAGTTCTTCTGTCGGCACAGAGGCTGTTCCCAAAAAGTTGCAACTCTTCCACTTCCCTCCCTATCCCCCAAAACCACATCGTGTTCAGTTTCCAATAACTTCCAGCCTACAGCCAAAGCCATCCCATCCCACCTCCACTAATACCGCCCTAAGTGATCGGAAGAAACACCATCTCTATAGTTTTAAAGACTCTACCAAAACCCTCCGAGATAATATAACCTGTCCAAACGAGCCGCATATCCCCTTCTTATAAACGTTAGTGTTCCACCTCCCACAGACCTCCCCCGAATGCATCACGTAAATGAAGATCTCTAAGCAGGAGGCCCCCCAATACTTGAGGAAAAATATCCCGCTCCTCTGGGTTCCACGTCCGTTCTTCTTAATTACACAATTCCAATCCCCCCCCACGAATCTCGACAGACGGTAACGTGCGTAGGTAATACACGAGCTCCTTCCCGCACAAAATCCCCCCATCTGCACTTTCACGACGACTGTCTGCTGGTGCATACACACACACAAAACGCCACTCTCTCTCCCATCCACCATCCTTCCACACGTAAATCATCTCCCCCCTCCCCCCCCCCTTTCCAATGCAATACAAAACGGGCGCGCCTCCCCTGATCAACACACCCGCTCCTCCTTTTAAACGATTCAGACGGCAACACATAGCCTGAACCCAGGGACGCACGTAATTCACGACCTAGCTTAAAATTGTTGCTCCTGCACAAAAGCTACGTCACCTTATACTATTCAAAAACATCCTGAAGCACTCCCGGTTTAACAACCATCACACAGACCATTAATATTTATTGTTACCACACGCTGAGGCCAGCTTAAGGTTTTCCTTCCCCGCCCATGTCAAGATTCTTTCGCGCTTTCAGACTGTTTCCCCGGGACTGTGCCTTTCCACTTATTTCCCCCCCTCCATCCCAAACCAATCTCCCCCCCCCCTCTGTTGTGCCCTCCTCTCCACAGAGTCACTCTGGTAACCAGAACCCATGTCTTTTTCCCCGGCCTTTGCGCCGGTGTCAGAAACATCGCCGAATCTGACGCTGCTGCCCTTTTACCTTGTAGCTCCTCAGTATCCATAGCTGATCCCGGGAGCCAGCACAATGGACTTCCACCTCTACCACCCTTAATCCGCCTCCATGCCCCTCCATGGCAACTCGCACTGGTCCACCACAGGTGCCACCTGATCCTCCCATTCCCCACACACATAACACCTTCTACCCCTGATCCCAGGTCTTGTTTTCGGCTGTAACTCTCGCCCCTCCGTAGACTGTAACATAGCCCTGTATCACCGTCTCCCAAACTCCCTGCCTCAATACCTTCACTGCTGCGCCCTCCTGTACCTCCTCACTTGACAACTGTCTGTTGATTGGGGCAGGTGATTTCATGGATCACCACTTCTTTTCCGATTCCCGCGATAGGGAGCCACCACACCACTTCACTCCACATCACCACTGCCCTCCTCCTTGCTCCCTTCTTCTTAGCATGGTGCTCAAGCGCATGTGCTCCGCCCCTTGCCGGCCCAGGAGCCACTGTTGATGGGCAGTGAGTCATGGATCAGCCACTTCTTTCCGATTCCTCTGGAGGAATCCAATACCTCTTCACTCCACATGCGACCACGCCCTCCCTTCCTTGCCCGCCCGTTCTTCCTTAGCATTGGGTTCCATGCGCAGGTGGCTCTGGCACTCGCCCCTTGCCCGGCCCAGGAGCCATACTCCGCTTGCCACATCTGGCCGCCATATGGTCAAATTCGCCACACAGTCGCACGTACGCCTCTGCCCCGCATACCTACCATTACCAGGGTCTAACTCCTTGGAGATATACATTCGATGGTATAGGAAGTCCCAAGCTCATCTTGGAGATTAAAAGAACCCTCAGGAAATCCTGTGTAAGCACCTTTTACCCATTTGCCAGGATTGGGCCAGATTACAGTTCCATATCTCTTTCGAAAACAATCTCGAATATCTACTACTCATCAGCCTCAAAAGGCACGTTGCGGAGCTTAACCCACGAATAATGTCGTGAAACATCAATCAACTAGACCCTCACTGCGTTTTACCGTAAAGCAGACTCAAGGTAACGAACAACCAAAGCTCGTATACGTTGAGCAGTATTATATCACTTTCACTAAATAACTAAATACAACCGTTCAAGCCACTCCAATTTTATAGAAAATCCTCGTCTCTGATGCCATATGTCTCTCGTATAATTTTGGGCAATAACACATCGACTGACGTAGGTGTTAAAGCCCCACTAATAAGTTCAATGCCCACAGTATTCACTCTCCTGCGAACACCTGGCGCCATGTCGTTGACTGATTAGCTCGTCTGGGGAACAGTAGAGGGGTGCAAAGCACGTCCGCACTCTACCTCATCCAGGCAGCGAATGCACAACACCTCCTCGTACCACTGCTGTCAGGTTACTGAGGAGCGTCAGGCAAGGGGGTCTGCACGGCCCAATAGCGATGCAGACAATGTGTGTGTGTTCAGTGATTTTGTAGGCCTTCTATCTCAGGACTGCTTATCACCCGACTGTCAACTCATCATGCAACTCATATCATTGGATCGCAGCTGCATTGTTGCGGAAACTCTTATGTGTGTGAGCTGTGACTAGTGATGTACCTAGTGAAACACGTAAGTGTTAGTTTGAAGTGGCTCTAAAAACGGGGCCTACCTTCACTACTCCTCTCCCCTCTCCTACCTCCTCCCTTCCTTTCTCGACTTGGAACACAGTCATTCGCCTCTATTTACTTAAGTCTTAAGGGGTAAACAGAGCCTGCTCAGCGCGAACGAAAAATTTTGTCGAAAAATTCAGAAATTGAGTTAATCTTATAGAAAAATAGCTTAATGGCCCAGTGGCTAACGAGACGGTCTGGAGTTTTGAGTATCTCTGACCGCGGGTTCAAATCCCGCCCGTGGTATGGTTTGTTTGCAATCGTGTCATTACGACTTCGTGAGTCAGGTACAAGAATCATTGTTCTACGACATTCCTACAAGGAATTATGGTCATTTAAAACACCTAGGGTGACGTCACCACCCTCGGCAGGTGTGCTCACCTGTCGTCAATTTTCATTTTTTTTCCGTTTTTTTTCGTGTATTTATTGTATTATTCTTTCTAAGATAATAATTGACGATTTAGCATCATAATACAGTGGGTGGGACTTATCCGTAGACTTCCAGACAACCAGGAACCTCCTGGCAACATTTGCTGACGTCCATGAAAATTCCAGTCCGGGTGGCCGGGGAATATGCTTCAATATAACGCTATTATATCTTCTACGGCTTATTACTATCACAATTCATCTAATAGACATAATAAACCAATATATATAACAAAGAAATATGGTAAATACGCAGAATGAATAATAAAATGGCATATACTCCAAGCGCTTCTCCCTCCTGTAGTATAATATTTCCATAGTCGGGATGGCTTCCAATCTCTGCTTTTTCACCCAGGGTCCCTTATTATTATAAAAATTAACATGGGTAAACTATGATAACACTCGTAATAACTGAGAAAAATGCTATTTTCTCAAAAAAAAAAAAAAAAAAAAAAAAAAAAACTCAAGGAAGGTTCCTTGATGTTGGTGAGGGGCTTAATCCAGATTTTGGGAATTTAAGATCTGTGCTCCAGATCCCCGATATTAAGCCTGAAGCCTTCACATCCCTTCCTCAGCGCTGTATAATCCTCTGGTTTAGCGCTTCCCCCTTGATTATAATAATAATAATCTCAAAAATACAAAAAACAAAAAAAAAATCGATTGTCCGGCTGTTTCGCGGATTATCTGGGAAGTAAGTTATTCACATATATATGGCTGTATTTTCGTTAATAATAGCAGGAATGTAATGAAATTCACAGACAACATAAAGGAAAGATTGTTTTACAGGCTGGTGGTTAGCATTTTGAGATATCATGATTTGTTTTTTATTTTTGTGAGGGCAAAAGTCAGATATTTGGCTGAATGTCAAAACCATGCAAACTTTATTTTTTTTAAGAATGAAGAAAGAATAAATTACAGTTCGGATAATCATTATAAATACAGTTTACGTAAATGCAGTTCAATTTAATGATTATAAGTAAATAATTTTTTTCTCAGTTGTTTTTTGAGCTATCTTATTGAAACTTGGTCACATTACTATTGAAAGGTGCTTCTTTACATACAAAAAAATGAAAGAAATCGAACAAAAAATAAAGAAGTTCAGGTGCGAGCGCTTTTAAGGTCTAGTGGCAGATTTTGCCAGTCCACATAAGAGCTTGAGTGCCCGTGCCAGTCCTCCTGCCAGCACTCCACGGTTTCTTCCTCACTCTTCTTACGAATGTGTCTCCTCTGGGCCTCATAGAAACTTATACTGTTGGATCGCAGCTGCAGTGTTGTGAGAACTCTTATGTGTGAGTTGTGACTCGTGATATACTTAGTGTAACACTGGAAATTAGCGTTTCGTTGATGCCTCTTCTGCTGCCCCTTCATCAGCTACCCGTCCTTTCCTTGCATTTAAACTCAGCCGTTCACCTCTATCAACGTGCAGTGTAAGAAGGGTATTTTTGCTACTACCGCTGGTATTACTCGTATATCTGAGATTTCCGCACAACTAGTCGCCTCTGCCTGACCTGAGAAATAACGACGAATCTCCCATCCTGCGGAGTTGGTATCCAGACCTGAGCCTGCCAGAATGAATCCGACTGTGGCCATTGTACAAAATGTGTATAGTCTCTAACTGAGAGATTACCTTTATTCTCTATGTCACTAGTGTTTCTGGGAGGAAAGCTGATAGTTTTGAACGCAAAACAGAGTGGTTAAGAACAATTTAACGAGCATTGCAGTAACCTGGAACATCTCCTTTGGAGACGGCTTTTTAACTGGGTAACATGCAAGAGATCATCTATAAACATAGTAAGTTTGTGCAGATTTGTTTGTCCACAGAATGGAATTTGTTTGTCATTCCCAAGCACGTGTCTGCTAGATGTGTTAAGTGCTGCGGTTGAGTAATTATCGAGTAGTGCAAGTGTTTGGTAACTCTCGAACGACTGTGGCCTGGTGAATGACCTTGAAAATGAGGCACTTGCAACCCGCAGCCACTACACCCATATTACCTTTGTCTTAGCGAGGTGAAATCCCTTCCTTGTCCTTCTATTTCACCGGTATCCTTTGTTAACCCATCGCCAGTTTGAAACTCCTGTCAGCTATGAGTATAGCGATTGGTGTTGAACGTAGATGATGGTGAAGGCAGATTTTGAAACATATTATAGTAAACAGGCCCGGAAAAAGGAACGAGGATTCCAGAAAAAGCTTGCTGAAAGACAATACAGTGGGCGCCACACCCTCCCAATAGCTTATCAGGTAGATTTCCCTAACACACTGACAAGAGACCAAGTGTAACTGGTTTTTCGAAGCTAGCGATACAAACATGAGAAAACGATCAATTTCTCCACGATGAGTTAACACGCTCCTTTTGGTCTAATGATTCAGCATTAATACAAACTCTCACTCACGAATATGCCAACATCAAACTCCAACTGCCCATCACCAAGGCACATAAAGTGCTTAATGTCATCTACAAACGCAACAAGCACTTGAATCCACAGTATCTGGGGCTCAGAGCAAGTTGCAAGCCCTCGTCGACTTTCAACGGTCCTGATATTAGCTGAGTGGGCGCCCTCAACAGACGCCATAACAATGCATTGTACAGACCGGCTCTCAACGTCGATGTTATAAGGTCACGTTGGGCCACATGCCAGGAAATGCCAGCTGAGTCACACTGGTGTGCAGTTTGCAATGCCTCATCCTTCTGAACGGTGTTATGAACATGATCAAACAGCAACAGACTGTTTGCTAAAAAACAATGTATCAATTGTAAAGACCTCAGGAGTTACAGCAGCTCATGCTGACTGCAGGTGTGAGGCTGCCAACATCGCAGCCAACCGCACTTCACTGTCCCCCCCATGTATGACGCCCCAGGACTACCAGGTACCACGAGTCTGAATACTGGCTCATTGCCTGCCCTCAGACAATGGGGGTTGAGCACCTCCACCTGGGGAGCACGTCAACAGACCTCCATCACGTCGGCTTCAATACCAGCCTAGCTGAGTCAGCTGACAGTCAGCCAACGAGCTCATCTACCGGGACTTCACGTCTCCAGATGTTTCCCAAACTTGCTCCGTGTATACAACCTAGTCGCGCATAAAAGGGTACTGGAAACACAATTTCTCCTGAAAAAACAACTTGCTCAACACAAGGAAAATTGTGTAGAATATACCAATAACAAGATTGTCACAATTTGTGGAAAGCGAGTAAAAGTCTGCTGAACAAGGTGGTAGTGGTGGTGGTCTTAATTACAGTAAGACGAATCCAATAGTTGTGTTGATAACTACAGTGAGCATCATAATGAAGGCAGTGGTGTCTATGATGTTAGTAATAGTGATGAGCGTAATATAAGTGGTGGTGAAGAGTGTGATGAGGTTAACCACTTTGACATTAATGTTGAATACAATACTATTGATAAATGTAATGAACACAACGTTGGTAGTGGTGTTGGTGATGACAGTTATAGTGTTGCGTGTAATGTTAGGGGAGGAGGGAATGTGAGTGGTGGTGTCACCTATCATATATTCACACATGAACAGCGTGGTGCTCTGTGTAAACAAAGACTCCCACGAGGCCTTACAACTGGAAGTGCACTTAAACTCATGGACCATGGTAACACTGTTGACATTGATAAGGTCTGCTATTTATATGAACAATTTTTTCATTATGCTGAGAAACTCAACAAGATCCCAGGACTACTATAATGGATCAAAACTCGTATAAAAATTTCTATATTAAGCTGGGAAAATTGCAATCACTTTGGAAAAAAGACTTCCTGACCTTCATCATAAAGTAACCACTGCACCCATTGATGTTGTGTGTCTACAAGAGTGCAGAGTCCCTGAAAAATCCCAACCCCCTAAATTACCATCATTTGTTGCATATAACCTCAAATCTACTAACTCTTGTGTTCTATATATTAAAAAATCACTTCCCCATCAACTTCTTGCACATAAGAAAACAGAGGGCTACAATATACGGTGTTCATTTAACAGGGGGCTCTGCCTCAACATATTTAACTTGTACGCCCTTTGCGTTAAGTTTAATTACTTGAGCCCCAACTTGTGCTCATTCTAAACCCTACTTTTTTTTGGCGATTACAATGGGACAAAAAAGCATGGAAAAAACTCACAGTTTGGTAATCGTAATGGTAATCAACGTTGTCACTCTTAAACATCATGAAAATGTCCAAATTGTAGGTGACCTTAAACCCACACTATCTATGGAGGTGTCCTGTCTGTGTTTTGGCTTCAACATTACTTCTGCCAGCTTGAGTTTTCCCATTGTAACAAAATAGCGCTATTATTTCCCTAGGCAACCCTCTAGATATGGTAATACAAACCTTCCTTAATTCAAAGGGAAACGTTTTAATTTCCCCCTGTTTCAACGAGCTTTTTTGCAAGAAACTGACGTTATAATTCCAATAGTGTTCCTCGGGAAAGCCCTTTTAAAACAAATGACCTTGGAGCATTTCAGAACTACTTGGGGGCCGCCACTGCAACCTCTTGTACTCTAAACCCAACAAACTTCCATAAAACAACCTCCTTCAAAAACCATACTTATTACAATAATTTTAAAACTGAACTTAAAGACTGCTCGCGACTAGGCCCACCTAAGAAAATCGTACCCCTGGAATGCTGAGGCTCTTTCAAAATGCCTTGTGCTGCCAGAGAATGACAGAGCTGCGGCAAAAAGACTGGGGGAAAAATTTGTCAACGGTTCAATGCTCACCCCACTTGCCGGGCATGGAGGGACATAAATAATTAAGGGAACAGAATGGGCAGATCGCGCACCCTCATCCCTTACATGGGGCGAAGAGTTAGTGCTTGGGCTGCTACACTAGCTATGACAATTTTTTCCCATTACCAACGGCAAAATTAAATGACAAATTGAGCAGGGAGAGACTTTTTGCTTATGCTCAGAAAGGGGGGAGATACTGCAACATTCCCCTTCCTAATTATAACTTGATGCGCACTAACAAAGGGGCAACTCCCGTCGCCGGGTGAGGATGAAATATTAAAATCCCAGATTGCTGTGTCGATACCAGGTAATCCATTACTTAAATTTATAAAAACAGAGTTAGCCACTGGGGACTCCCAAAAATCATGGACCAACACCTCTTATTCCCATTCCGAACCCCAATCAACAAAACTCATTTCGCCCAAATACCCTTACAATGCGGTGTAAAACTTCGAAGATGATTCTTAACGTTTATGCACAAAATTTAAAAATTCTTGTCTCCCCGGGTTGCATGGTCATGCATGAAGGAGTGTCATCTTTGCATTCCCACCTTTCTCACTCTGCACACGACACCAAAACACCCCTTTCCTTGACCTTAAATCCGCTTTTATGAGCAAACCGACATGTAATCATTTGTGAATTGCCCGAAGGGGTTGGAGGTGGGGTTCTCCGCTGGATTTAAAAGGTTCCCTGTCCAACGAAAGTCGTCTTTTTGTTCAGGGCAAGGGAAAGGGAAATAAAAATTTTTAATTTGGAACCCCACAGGGGTATCCCAAACCCTTTTCAATATTCTGATTAAGCCTTACTTAAGGTATGCCTAGCCAGCCCCCCCTCATTATTGGGTTTGTTATGCTGAGATATAATGATTCACACCACCGGGTTTTCCAACACCCAAAACATTCTTAACAGTACTAGCCTCGTGCCGGACCCGGGGGGAAACTCGGGATAAAACAAAGATACTCAACAGGGGTCCCCCCGACAGAGGGCACAGTTCGTAGATCCATTGCATAGGGTCCTTCTAAATATGTAACAAAAAGGTATTTGGCTTTGGGTTTCCCCTACTTGGACCTTTGTAACGAGACTTTTGTCGCCATCAAAATTTAAAATTTTTAAAAGAGTATCTTGCTTTTATTAGATCATTGGGTTTTATTATGCGGCGCCACTTCTTTGCCTCGTTCTGACTGGAAGCTTGGAGGGCTGGAAAAAAAAACAAAAAAAAAAAATTTAGGGTCATCCCAGGATGCTCTCGTAAGGCCCAAAATTTTTTAAAAATCGGAAAAAAACTTAATATCCAACATTTGAGATGTGTTACAAAGAAATATCCTTATTGGGGTCAATATGTTTGGTTTTTCCCATTCAAACCCCGCACAGAAGCCCTCCAAAATTTCCTCAGCACTGGGAACACCTTCCAAAGATCGAAAAAACGAACTGACCTCCCAAAGCCCTG